>JAVKPL010008177.1:0-325906 GCA_032173675.1 Gastrolobium villosum | reverse complement strand
TCAAGGTGAGATTTGATTAAGGTTGTTTTTCTGTCATAAGGTATCAAATCTCCAGTTAACTATAGTTATGTAATTGCTCTTAATCCTGAGTTTATTATAAATAGGTAGTCAAATAGTTTTCATTCTTTGATTTACCAACGGGTGAGGTTCGATCTATTGACGGCCAATAACTCGGTATTTTGGGAGTGAGATTATTTGATTATCGGTATTTATGAGATAAACAACATGGAATTTGTAGGATATGTCCCCTTGATATGTTTCGGTACTTGGATATTAAAGACACTGGCCAGTGCATGTAATCCATTAGAGAAACTATCATAGTCAAGGGAATAAATAATTGATTGAGTTACAGAAAACTTGTCAATCAATTATAGACATTCTACAAAGGGGCGATGCATATTCATGTTATAAATGTCATTAATCTTGGAGTTCACGTTCGGGCTTTTAGTGGAGTAGCGCCGAATTAGATAATCCTTCAAAGATTATCAGGAGCCTTGATAAGTGACAAATGGTAGATCCCCAGGCTAGCTTGAGACAAGGGATGGGTTGTATAATCAGATGATGATGGCTTATGGGCTACATAGTCTTGGGTTTATAAACTCAAGTTTGTGTCCAAAAGAGCAAGTGGGAGATTGTTGGGTATGCTCTTTATTCACTAAGCCCAATGGCTTTAGTGAGTGAGCCCAAAGACCAATTAACCCATGAAGCTTCTTAGGGTTAATGGGATTGGGTAGGGGTATATAAGGACCTTTTTCTCCCTTGTGCCTCCTAGGGTTTCAGAAATCAGAAACAGAGAGGCAATGTTCATCATCTGAACGGTTGCCCACACAACTCCCTAATCCCCTTGAGTCATAGCCAGGAAGATCAACCGTAGAGCGGATTTTGCAACTATTCGTGGTGCGTTGCTGCAGATCGTGAGGCTATAGAAGGAGATCTGGACGTGAGGAACTGTCACGCTCGCTTCTTCACCCCAGGTAATCAAAGCGGTGTTCTTCATTCCTCATCGCATCGGTACGATTCGCTTCCGCGTTTCTGATGATTTAACCTTCACCTTTAAAGTTATCTAATGTGTAAGATGGTGAAGCAAAAAGGCGTGGGTCCTCTTGTCATTGTTGATTGATCTTATATTATGTATCTCCTAGTCATATGCTGGAGACTCATTTTAGAGTTCACTTACATTTTGATTAGTTGCATGCTAAAATAAGTTAATAGCTCACTTTCAAATCTTTCACTTTGATTTCGTAAGGTGATAACTCAAACTTTTGAATAAATAATTCAGTTTACCTTAATGTCTATACTTACCATAAGAGAAATAGCAACTTAAGAAACTACAAGTTGGAAACAGTGGCGGAGACGCGTTGGTGAGAGGAGGCACCTCGGCATTGGCTAATCTACCCACGTTTCAAGCGTAGCTAAATAAATGTAACAAATCATGTTTCAATTTTTTTGAAAATTAGATACATTTTTGACGTAGCTATATAACCGTAATTATTTTGACACCAGTAGAAATTTTTGGCACTGGCTAAACTACTTTGTTGGCTCCGCATTGGCTGCTGGAAAACTTATATTTATGATAATATAATAAGAATTGAATAAATATAAATAAATTACTATAACTCCAATCAATTTTGAAAAGAGGGTCAGTTCGGATTTCTCCTTTTATAAAATCTTCCTCAACATTTAAATTTTCATGGTGATGTAGTACGTGATTGGAGTAATTCTCAAGTAAAGAAAACATCAAAGTGATTGTGATTTGCGAAGGATAACATGCATAAAAGGAATTATTGAGCAGAGTACTCCAATCATGTTTGTATTCTTGCGAAGCATATAGTCTACTAGACAAACGTCTTTCATTAATGATATTTTTTTACTTTAGACAAACCTCTTTCATCATATTTATTGGTAAATTCTTGTTTTGTTATTATAAGACAATTTATAAGATAAGGTAAAAAAAAAATGTGGCTTTTGCCACGTTGTGACACCTACCCAATCAACACAAGTTCCTATTGTTACTTTCTATCTATGTTTTGAATTCAATTTCATTGCCACTTCATTATATGAATGGCCCTCTATTCTCTAACCTTGTTAAGATAACATCCTTGCTATCATGCATGGTATTTTATTACTTTTATGGTCGTTGCTGAAGTGTGTCAGATATTTCATATTTGTTGTTAAGTTGTAGTCTAAATTCAAATAAAAATTAGAAGGGGGATTGAAGTGAATTTTGCAGTTATGAAGTATATTTCTGACATGGTGATACCTTATGTCTTTTTATTGGTCAAAAGTTGATTTAGCCAATTGTAGAGTGGTTAGGAACGTGAAAAACACTTTAGAAAAGAACTTAAGGTTGGTAAAGTTAACGGTCAAACTCATGAATTGCGAGAGAATGTTAGGAATATTGACCAAATTGACACCCCTTTAATAAAGATTTTATTGGGATGTTGTGTCAGATTTTTTTTTTTTTTTTTTTTGCCAAAATGTCACGTCACAATCTCACTGATCTGATAAACGAAAATGAATTGAATACGTGGCAGCGTCTGAATAATCAACCATTCTAGCTGAGCAGTCCAATGGAAATGACAGAATGCTGACACGAGCAGAAGCACAGGGCAACACTACAAGATAGATGGTGATATCTACACCGTTGCAAGGAGAGACTTGGAAGAGGTAGAAAATGGTTTCAAAGAGAGGGACATGGATGCAGAACTGGGTTATGGGCTACCATAGCCGCCTTGAAGAAACTTCATTTGGTGTGGCATTGCTGCAATCATTCAAAACACACACACACACTACTAAGTACCATTGGAAGGGGTCAAATCATTGCCCCATTTATGTATGGATTGTACTAATAAAAATAAAAATGAAGGAAAAAAAAATATAAATAATGTTGGATGGTACAAAATTACTTTGATGAATGCAAGTATGAATGAGTTGACTCTGTATTCCTTTTTTATTTTGTCAATTATATTTGAAACTGAGTAGAATATATATATATATATATATATATATATATATAGGGTTTATCATTTATAATTTAACATAGTTTTTGGGTAGCTGTAAATAACCTTATCTAAATTGGCTATATATATATGGGTTTAGTGAGTGTACAATGACTGGATGTAAAACTCGGTCCAGTGCACTAAGTTCTCCCGCTAGAACACAGTTATAGTAAATATTATAACTATGTTCTCCCGATAGAACACCTGAAAAATACCATTATAATATTTAGTGCACTAAGTTCTTGCGGGAGAACTTAGTACACTGGACGGTCCATTGACTGAATTTTCATTTTTTCCTTTATATATATATATATATATATATATATATATATATACACATATATACATATACATATATGGGGATGAATTTTCTTATGTTGCACTTGACAAGATCATTTTCCAGCAGCTACAGACGTTTATGGGTCCCATCATTTATGATTAAAAAAAAAAAATTCAAATATCAATCTCTCTCTATATGAATTACTGTTCACATTCCTACCGATGGAGAATAACATTTCCGTGTATAAATTTTCTTATGTTGCACTTGACAAGATCATTTTCCAGCAGCTACAGACGTTTATGGGTCCCATCATTTATGATTAAAAAAAAAAAACTCAAATATCAATCTCTCTCTATATGAATTACTGTTCACATTCCTACCGATGGAGAATAACATTTCCGTGTGTATATATATATATATATATATATATATATATATATATATATGAGCTAGAATCCTTTTGACATCTCATTTGAGAATCTTAGATTAAAAAAATAACGGTGTCATATGCTTATAAATTAGAGTCGTTAATCTTTTTTAATCTAATGGCTCTCAGATGAGTGTCAAATTTGGAATTTGACACTGGTGTCAAAGGATCCTACCTCTATATATATATATATATATATATATATATATATATATATATATATATATATATAAACTAAGGTTCTCTCCTTATGTACTTAACACGTGTTGCCAACTTAGTTACATTCATTGATTTTATATATAGGGGAAGTATCCATTTATAATTTTTTTTTTACAAATTACATTAAATATTGTATGACCGGTCATACACTCTTGATTGAAATATGACCGATCATACTTAATGTAGTTTGTAAACAAAAAGTTTATAAATATAACTTTCACACATTTTTTGTTTACAAACTACACTATGTACTTTCGGGAGAACACTATGTTAATTATGTTCTTCCGGAAGTACATAGTGTAATTGGCAAGAATTTGTCAAGAAATTTATAAGTGGATCATTTCTCACACACACACACACACACATATATATATATATATATATATATGGATCTTTTGATATAAGAATAAGAAATCTTACTCTCATCTCAGCCGTTGATTTTCCGCTACATAATAATTATAATTTATTGAGTTTTTTCGGTAGAACAAAGATTCTCTTTTATGTGTCCCAAATTTATTTGTTCAATTTTTATTTTATTCTTTTTTATGTTTTTCAGCGCTAAAAACGATGAATCTCTATTTTGGATGAATGGAACCTTTTTATTTATTCTGATGTTGATATTGCTTTACTGTGTATGTTTTTGTTGATTTTGACTTTGTTTATGTTCTTTTAAAATTTGGTTTTGAAGTGATTGATTAATTCTTTAACCTAATTTTTCCATTTGTAATGGCCAGGGTTTGTAGAAATGGAATATAAAAAATGGAAAGAATTCACGTCGACAGTTAAGAACTTCTCTAAGTTGAACAATAGGCGTATTAGGTCGAAAGCTTTCCTCTTCGGTGGCCATCTATGGAATTTGAATGAAATCCCACCAGTTAGAGTTTACTAGATAGTAGATACTTTGATTATGCGGTCTTTGACACAATTTACAATCGTGTGTTTTGATCTACTTTGGTCTTTGGTTTCTAGGAGGTTTGATATGTATCCACATGGGGTTTATAAAGTGAACTACTTGTCAATTTTTTTGAATGCCATGGGTGCTACAAATTTACCCAATGAATGGAGCATATATGCAAAGTTCAATTTGGCTGTACTGAATCAGGATAGCAACAAGACAATAACAAGAGGTATCAATTTTTTATTTCTTACTTTTTGATATGTTTCATTTAAACTTTCCCCACTCCTTTCAAGGTTAAGAGATTTCTTTTCTCATGTTATTAATTTCATGTATTTTGGTATTTTATAGAGTTCATCTCTTCATGGATGGAACTTTTGTTTCTTAACAATTTCATGTAGAGGCGTTGCATTTGTCGGATATATTAATAATATAATCTAATAATATGTTCACATATAAGTTCAATAGGTGAATGTATGGTTATTTGGGTCCATATGGGCTGGAGTCCAATAGGTTGCATTATATCTAGGATTTCATAGAGTGGAGATAACACTGTTGAGCATTCCGAACTTGGTGTAATACTTCAAGTATCTCTAAACCCTTGTCTCTCAACCTCATAACCTCCAACAGCATTGAGTTTTGCTTTTATTCTTTCACATGCTTTCATTCTTTATTAGACGCAACCAAATTGACTCTTGATACATGCATTTTTCAGAGTTTGAACATCAGTTCAATGTAACAGACCATACTTGGGGTAACGCGCGTTTTATGCCTTTAGATGAATTTCGTGACCCTAAGAGGGGGTTTCTCGTGAAGGATACTTGTATCATTCGAGCAGAGGTTTATGTTCGTGAGCCAGGACATGTGGAAGCCAATGTCCCAACGCCAGAAGATCAAGGTCGAGATTTGAAAACTCTTTCACCAGTTTCTTCAAAAGCTGGAGGCTCCAAAGAGAGAAGGAGGGCGGTGGCTGGATGTAGTGGCGGTTTTCGGTTGCTGTGTTGGCCATGGAGTAATTAGAGCAGAGAGAGAAACATGGAGATGAACTGAAGAAGAATGTGATATAATTTGAGCTGCAGTAGTGTATTGTGGCGCTGATATTATCCTCTGAAATGGGATATGGGGTATTATAGAACTGTTATGCTATTTTATTGGAAGATTCACTTGAGACTCTGAATTAGCTATGCCTATGTACGCGAATAGCTGAATATTCATGTTTCGATGGTTTAAATAATTTATCATTAATGATTTTTTTTGTTATGAAAATTATTTTCTGACCTTATTAACACAACATTCCTTATTTCCTTTGATAGTTTTTTGTTTAAAACTGAGATTCTAAGCTATGCCAGGGGAATTTGAGTTTTAACTATACAGTTTGTATATTCCTAAAACTGAGATTGCCTCCGGATGTTGTAAAACCATTTTCTTGCATAAAAACTAGTACTCTGCTATGTATATTTAATCTATATAAGTATATAACCAGATTGTCCTTTTATGGAGCTCAAAACATGCAATGAGAATGCATTATTGGAATCCTGTGTTTTCGTTTTCCCTTCTCTAAGTGCTCTTTTTTTTTTTTAACTTTATCTTAAAAAGTAACTTTCAGTTAAAAAAATAGAGGTGTCAAGCAGACTCTCTCAAGGGCTACATCAATAATAGATCCTTGAGGGTGTGTTTGGTTGGGGGAAAATGTTGAGATAGATGGGTAAGTGAGAAGTGGGGATCTCCATATACCATGTTTGGTTATACTGACTTCTATACTTACCTACATAAATAACTATCCTACCATTCTCCGTTGCATAGCTATTTTCATCAATTTAGCCGGCGAAACTTTCCCTTTCATCATGTGGTATTGTTGAGAAGCAGCCTATTTGCTGACATTGTGGTTTAACCAAAAGACCACCGTAGCCTCTCTCAGTGCGCGAAAGGAAAACTTCAAGACCAAATCTATTTGCTTTCATTGTTAGAGTTGTCACTGCTCAAAGACCAACACTTGCACAGAGGCACACAGAAAATGGTGTGGCTGGGATTTGTGGAATACAAAATAAGAAAAGAAAGATGGGGTTGTGGTTAGGGTTCGTTTTGTTGGGAACTCGGCTCCCTCAAACTCGGCTAGGAAGCTTTTTGTGCGGAAGTCAATCAACAAGATCCGGAGCTCGGATCTTGGCAGTACCCCAGCCTGTATATCACTAGGTCAGACTGCGCAGCGGAAAAATCAAAACAAATAGGAGAGAACACAACCAAATTTTAACGTGGAAGAACCTTCTCCAATGAAGAAGTAAAAACCCACGGGACCTAGTCCAGATCAAAACCCACTATGAAAATAATGGATACAAGAATCAAATACACCAATGTGGTGGTTACCTCAACCTCTCCAACAATGGTGATAATCAAACTACCCTAGAGATGTTTCACACAAACTCTCTCTAGAGATCTATCAAATGCAAAGCATAAAGCTTTGCTCAAACAATCAAATCTCAAATATCTCAAACAATTTTCTCTCAAAACATCATCTCACATCATACACTCAACCTCACACACACATGCTATATATACAAGGCAGGGAGATGAACCACTCAAGGGATGTGTCCCTTGAGCCTTGCACCAATGGGGAGTTCCAACCACTTGGTACTTGTGCCAAGCATTGAAGGAGGAACAACTTCCAACAAATCTCCCCGTCCGACTTCAATGCGTTGGCTTCAGCATCAACCCGGCTCCTTCACAGCAGTCTTCAAATTTCCTTGCTGGAACCCGCTTCGTCATCATGTCGGACCAATTTTGGTCAGTGTGCACTTTGACGAGTTCAAGCTCTCCCCCTTCCACCACATCCCGGATCCAGTGATACCTCACATCTATGTGCTTAGTGCGGGAGTGATAGGTCGACTTTTTCGCAAGATGGATTGCGCTTTGATTGTCACAACCCAGCTCGTACTTGTCTTGTTCATGGCCGAGTTCCATAAGGAACTTCTTCATCCACAGCATCTCTTTGTTTGCCTCAGTCGCGGCAATGTACTCAGCCTCAACAAACCATAATACCCTGAAATGATCTTTGGAAAACAAATCATCGTTTAAGCAACAAAATTGTTCATGAAATGTTAATCCTCCAACAAGAACAGTAAAAAAAACCCAACAGCAAAAGTATTACACCATGTTTAAAATAACAAAGCTTATATTTAATGAAGTACAAAGACCAAAACAATATTTCTCATCACTAACACTACTTCCAAAAGTTGCTTAACGATTGGCCTTGGCGACTCTCTATAAAATGGAATTATTTTTCAGCAAATCACTAAACGATGAAACATAAGATCAAACAGAAATAGAAGATCCAATAAATAGGAAATTACATATTCCAGGAAAAGAAATATAACAGCATACCTGTTGGATGAACCTTTTGCTGCGTTAATAAGTTCATCGGCCAAGCATTCAGCAATGGTCTTAATATTTCTGAAAGCAGCTTCAAGTGCACCTGTGGTTAGAAGATAGATTGCCTGATTAACACGGCGAAGAGGTGAGATATCCACAGCCTGTCTCCTAACAACTCCAGCAGAGCCAATTCGAGTAGCATCTTCACGGGGACCACTTGATAAAGGAACAGAAATATAGAATTAAACAAGACAGGTTGGATATTGCACAAGCATTTAACTTGCTCTGGAAAAATAAAAGATTCCACCATGTTTTTTTGCTTTGCCTTAATTCTCATGTAATGAACTCGACATGGAAAAGTAACAAATTTAAGCAACAAACCCTTATAAAACGTGTTTCCCACCAGAACAATTCATATACCCCATTATCATCTAGGGTGAAGAACTAATTTTTTCCAAATTGCTTAAAATAAAAAAGTACAATACTATGGGAAATTATCGAGGAGAATGATCAGATAGAGCTAATACAAGATGCCATCATCCAGGCAATCAAACCAATAGGGAAACAATTAATCATCATTTCTTTCTCCAATTCCAATAGTCCACAACTCCCAATCTAAAAGAACAAAAGATAACCCAAACATCAGGTTTGGTTTTCTTTCCCTGAAGTTTACAAGTTCTAAGCAATAACAAATTACAAGAAGAAAAAACAAACATCATAAAAGTTCCCTTGCATTATTACAACCGATTGCAAATGATTTTTAAATAATCCATATAATTGATTACACATATAATAATAATATAAGGAGAATGATCAGATAGAGCTAATACAAAAATGCCATCATTCAGGAAGTCAACCCAATAGGGAAACAAATAATCATCATTTCATCCTCCCAATTCTGACATACAAGTAGATCAAAAATCCCATGGTTAAGTTCATTTAACATGCAAGTGTTAACAATTTAAGGAAACTTTAAAAATATCAAACTTCGTTTTATTTATTTTAAGTGCTTTATTTTGCTTTCCAAGGCTGAATAATTGAATAACCACATAATTACAAGTATCAATACCAAAAGTATATGAAAGTTAAGGAGAATGATCAGACAGAGATAATACAAGAAAGCCATCATGCAGGCAATCAAACCAATAGGGAAACAAAGAATCATCATCATTCCATTCTCCAAATCAAGGGCGGCAGGTAGCTCTCAAAAGTAAATTTTTAAATTAAACGAATGAAACAAATCAACTGCAGTTTTCCCAATGCCCTGTGTCTTGCAAAACTTAATTAACTTCTCATTGACATATCTTGTCAAGGTGAATGTTAAGCAAGGGAAGATATTCAATGATTCTGTTGCATTAAAAAAGTGTTCCCTGTTAAACTAAGTATCCCAAAAAACTACGGATTCACATGTAAACAATCTTTCAGACAAATAGCAAAAGGAAGATCCATATCATATACAAGCCAAAAAAACCAGTTGGGAAATGTGCACATACCTGTTGATGACAGCATCAACAATGACTTGAACCAGATTCTGATCAGTCAGCAAATGGATAATCTCCATCGCATCTTTAATAATCCTCACAGCCATGAGTTTCTTCCCATTGTTTCTACCGTGCATCATGAGAGAGTTGGTGAGCCTCAAAACAATAGGACACTGGGCTTTCCTGAAACGCTTGACCGAGTACCTACCAGCAGTGTGAGGAACATAGGTTGCATGCTTGGATGGCACAACTCCAATATAATCAGCCAGACATCTCAAATAGTTAAAAAAAAAAAAAGGCCACAAATCAGAGTTTTATTTTTAAACTTTAATGACAATCAGAAGTTCACAGATATTGATTACGAAAGTTAGTACTTTAAGTAAAGAGAAAAAGTATTCTTATGTTACATCAAACAAACTTTTTTCTTACACATTCTTCAATAACCATGCAATTATTTTTCTTTTCTTTTTAATTTTTAGGTGTTAGATCCCACCAGGCCACCACTATATATCTATGACATAAAACTCCTTCACTCATACAATGAGACTAGATAAACCCTTGAATAAAACCATAAAATGAGATTTTTTGTTGTAAAAGGTACAATAAAATATGACATTTTTCCAATATGAAATTTTACCCCTAGAGTGTATCATCATCAACACAGAAATGTTAAAAAGGTAAGACTAATGATTGCGTGGTTTTACTGTAGCAAATGATATTAATGCTGCTACGAACAAATAAACTACCAATTCAAAGGAGATGCTATACAGAAGATAATAACAAAGTCAAATATCCCGATGCCAAGCAAGAACTTACAGATACAATTCGAACAGAATAAACCCAAGCCAAAATGGGGAAAACATGAAAGCAAGATCCCATAAAAATAAAACCCCCATAAATTTCTCATTGAATCTTTAGATAAAGAAAATAAAACGGTACAAAAATGAAAACAAGAATGTTTTAGTGCATAGTAAAATTATGAAGACTGAAGTACAGACGACAGTTTTAAATGCTAAAAGCTTATAATTCCTCTCTAATAAACTTCTTTTTTAAGCACGAACTCCCTTGAGGCTAACCATACGGGTAGATACATCGCCCTGGGATCCCCTCAATGATGAACCTCCTTGATACCGTGCACTCTGATAGCCAGTACCTGTTCCTCGTCCCATTCGATCCCTTGAATAGCCACTCCCAGTTGCTTGGCCGAATGCCAATGGCCTTCCGCCGCCACTACCATATCCTGCTCGTCCACTGCCTTGCCTTGGCTGAGAAAGGGACATGTCTTGCCACCTACCACCCCCAGCAGCAGCAGCAGCATAGTCCTGGTTATCTCTCCGCCTCAGAGGCAGATCCATTCCACCACCACCTATTCTTGCCTCTGTTGCTCTTTCATTACTCTCTGCAAGGATAGATAATTTCTCTGTCAACTGGAATGCCAAAGCCTGCTGTCTTGAGTGTTCAACATCTTGGAAAACAATGCACCCAGATGGCTGGTCCCAGCTAGCATGAAGCTCCTCATTGATCATCATCCTACTAACAATGCTATGAGTGCGAGGCACAGAGAGGTCAAAAAATTTTGTAAGCTGATCCAGGCTCAAAGAATCATAAGATGAAGAGAAGGTAAAGAGGTATGTCCTCAAGGCCTCCTCCTTAATTCTGTCCTTCAACATTTCAAGCACAGTGTCCCGATTTCTCACAAATTTCCATACATCAAGAGAGACAATAATGTCAAAAGCCTTGTGGAAGTCTCCCTTGCTAAGAACCCTTGTGGCAGCCATAACATGATCTCTGACATTTTCAGGTGGACCGGTGAATGTTTGTTTATCGCTGACCTCCAGCAGGCGACGGAAATTCTTACTGATGACCTTGCGCTTTGCATCATGAATATTGGCCGCCATATTAGGAACTTCCAGCAGCATAGCGGATATAAGATGAACAGCCTCCAAGAGCTCAAGATTTATGTGCATATGATATGGCATCTGACGTCTTCTTTCCAATCTTTCCTGGAAGAGAATTAAAAAGAGTTAACGGTGATGTCAAATGTAATTCTCACAATTATAAAACAAATGCAAAATCTGATCATGATGAAAATATGTATTAGAAAAACGCACAAGATTTGACAGTAGCAAACCTTTCATAATACAACTAAGGAAGACAACACTATCAAAGTAGCACGGTATATTCAAACTTATTTAGAAGTGCACAACTTCTCACTTTGAGGAATCGCATGTCCCAAACATATATTCTTACAACTTGCTACATTCTAAAATACATCGGGATTATTACTATGCATTAAAATTGAGTTTATCTGCAGCATTGTTTTAGTTATGCAAGACTTAAATAACTAATAACTTTGGACTACTATAAAAAAGAAAAAGAAAAACTAACATATATCCATAGCTGCTTGATAATTGCATAACTGAAAATAAAAAGCCCAATCTGTCCATTCTTCTGAGCTGCTGAGCATCAGGATGCTAAATGGGACGGATCAGAGAAATGCTATCCCAGTTCCTTTTCCTCAACAATCTATTATCACATCTTCACATCAGTGCAGTTTCTTTCCGTTATTTTACTTCCCAGATTCTTGACATGACGTATTTTTCTATTATGAAAGAGGACTAACCTCTTTTAAGTGTTGATCATAGTGCACCAAAGAAATTATTATAGACAGATTCATATCATTTCTTGACAATTACAATGCATGCATGCATTCATATGAAACATACAGTTTTACTAAACATCCGTCATTTAACATATAATGTCATGCTGAAGACAAAAACCTTACCTGACACCTGGCAATGAGGGACACGGGTAAATGATAGACTAACAGGGGATCTTGGTATTTGAGACACAACTTAATTTAAATACCATATATGGTAAGCACATACATACATGCACACACCCACCTTTCAGTTACTCCCTTAGTCACAATAAATGCATTCAACTCTAAAATGAGATCAGCAGCTAAAAAACTTCCACCATGTCACAAAGCAACAACCATTGGAAAAAAAAGCTGGGTTGGATTAGGGGGAGTGTACCTGTTCTGGAGTCTTCTCATGATAACGGCTTTGTGACACGCCTTGGGCAAGCAACTCCTTCACCCTTCCACCAGAGTAAAGTTCAGAAAGACATCCATGAGCTTCGGAAATCAGTCCAACCCGAAAAGAACATAGACCTAGCTGCGCCATAGCCCTGTTAAAAAGTATCTGTGTAGAAATGTCCATATGCTGAACATTGTCTTGCAAGTGGCTCATAAGCAGTAGATCACGGGCTATTGAGAACTCATCACGAAGAGCATGGTGGTATATATCACAAAGCATTGCGCGTGCTTTAGTACGCTCGTCACCATATTTGTAAATTAGTGATACCAACTCATCCATTAAGTTCCTGCTATTCCCAGGAAAGGTGGATTTTCGGGCCACAAGCTCCGGAGTAACAACAAAAGCAGTAGGAATTCGTGTTTCCTCAAATCCTTTTGACTCTTCACTTGCCTCCCCTCCATTATCTATATCTTCCGTCAGTTCAGCCAATTTTCTCATGGCATCATAAACCTCTTGAGGTTTGTAGTAAATGAGTTCAACCCTCCTCAAGGCTACCTTAGAAGAAGCTCTGAAATCTCCAATCCTTTCAAGATATTCTTGGACATTCTGAGCAAGAACCAAAAACATGGGCTCATCCCGTAGTCTCTCCACATACTCACGTGTATGAGGATCTATGCACTGCAGGCTCTTGAAAAACTCAGCATCTATTCTTTCTAAGAATGCAACTAAATTACCCCAAACCCGAATTGATCCATCATAGTCCGGCCCTTTCTGAGTTTCATTCTCATCTGGCTCCACCGAATCATCAACCACTATGTTTGGGTACTGCACTAGAATATCCAGAATTATCAGCATGTTCTGCACACATTTTTTCCATACATTAATGGGCATATGGCCACTGAGGCCTGGATTAACATCAAACTGAGCAGAAACCACACTGAACAGAATTTCCAGCTTCTGTGCAGGTGTTTTAGCAACTTTTGTCAAGAAGGTGAACTGCTCAAGCTGTTCAAACCTTCCAGTTCCCTTCCTGCCCCTAGCTGCCACAACCTCTTTGAACTTTTGGTTTACTTTGTCCCATGTGATCTCGCTGGGGTCTTTCAAGAACTGTGTGCCCAAAATTCTGTCTTTTTTCATAAACTTTTGGTCCCAAGGTGCTTCATTGGCACCAGTCTTGTCATCTTCATATTGAGAAGCTTCTGAATCTGACTTGGGTCCATCCTTTCTAAGCTGCTCAGGGTCAATAATCTCATCCTCACTTTCATATTCTTCCTCCGTCTCCTCTTCATCTTTTTCCTCCTCACTCTCCGGATTCTCCCTGCATTTGTTAATCATGTCCTCATATTGCTTATTGTTCTTCTTCAACTTCTGCTTCATTGAGTTCAAGGCTTTAGCATTGCTACTACTCATCTTCTTTTTCGCATCCTTATTTGCCAAAGCCTGAGTCAAGAAATCTTCTAGCATCACAAGTGCCTTAATATAAAGATTGGGCACCTTCTCGGACTCAGTAACACGCATAACTTTCTCAAGCTGTTTGTTAATCTTGTCAAAGCTCTCTTGCAAGCTCACCCAGTCATTAATCTTCATGGCATTCTTCATCTGATCCACAGTAGAAGCCATCTCCTCAAAACGCTTATCTTTTGCTGACCTGACAACGCGCTTTTGGCCATCAGAGTCATCACTATCACTTGCATTGTCCTGCAGGTATCTGCTTGTAACAGCTTGATTAGCAGATTCACCCGCTGCAGTCTCAATCTCCTCATCATAATCACTCTCCTCCTCCTCGGAATCACTACCACCCTGCCATTCAAAAATTAAATTAAAAAGTCAATGCTTAAATATCACATAATCAACATTCAAAACGCATCCAAACATATGTTAAAAACCTGAGTCCAGAATCTCGAAGCCATCTTTTGTCAAAAGTTCCGAGTAGGGTTAAGAATCTGCGATGAAAATAATACTATCAATATATAATTGTATTATCGATCCATAAATAATTAAGTTAAAATAAAATGTATTTCTTCAACAGCGACAAGCTTAACCATAAATTGTGTCACACACAAAAAAACCAAAACCTCTCGAGCTTGGGATATTACACGAGATTAGGGGAACAAGGTGGGAATTTCGGTGTACCGTTTCTGCAAATAGGATCCATAAATAACCAAGTGAATGTTCAATTACAAAATATGATCCACCAAATAGCTGAGGTTGAATATATAAATGAATTTACAATAAAAAATTCCATTTGAAGATTAAGGAAGATATTCTAAATGACACAAGGCATGCTAAATTAACATGTCCAAAATGTAAGAGACAACAGAGCCACTTTAGGCAAAATAAAAAACGGCCTGGATAAAGGTAATGTTGGAGCAAGACAGCAAATTGTTAATGCTTGTCAACATAGTATTTTTTAAAAACCACAAAGGTATCCTCTACTCTACTTTGCCAAAATAGCCAAAAACTACTCAAAACACTAAACAGGCTTCAAAAGTTCATATTTCAATACTAATAAACAGTGAACCAAAAACAGGACATAAAAGGGTGTCAAATTTCAAATTCAGTTAAAGCTATGCAACCCAGATCAGGATCCACCACATCCGGATCACAACAACCACCATAAATTCCAAGTAAAATTAGAAGCGATCATTTCAACATAAATTCGTAAATAAAATCAATGAAAGACATCAATTAAACTTCACCAGGCACCCAAATCCAATACATTATGAACGTTACAGTGACACGTAGGAGTGGGTGCAAGAACAATAACATGAAAAATAATGAATCAGATAAAAATGTTGCATGAAAAATAAATAAAGCCATGAACGAATGAATACGAACCTGAGCTGATCAAAGACGAAGGGAGAAAGGGGCTATGCTTAGGGTTTAGTGACGGCTTCTTGACCAGTGAAGTAAAACTTCGGAGAAAGAAAATCCTAGTTTTGCTGAAGATTTGTACAGAGTCAGTGATTCCTGAAATGACATTTTTGCCCATCACTTATAATTTGTTACATCAGATTTTGTAGAGTAGATTAGTGAATATTAAAATATATTTTATTTCGTTACATATATAAAATTGTATAGAATTTATATTATTTTTTTTCTCCAGCAAATAAAATTATCAAAAGTAATTTTAAAATAAGGAAGACATAAAAGTTACTTTTTTTATAAGTGTATACAAATGAGGTTAGCTTACTAAGCGTTCAAAAATGATATATTATTCTCCGTAAATTATAGGTTATAATTACTTTATACCACAAATAAAAATATTGACAATTCAATTAAGTTGTTGAAAATAAAAAACAATCAATGAATCAAATTATATTAATTTTAATTTAATTTAAAATAAATTAAAGTTTATATACGCATGCATGACTTGAGAATAATTGATTTTCAAAATATGGTACTGGGGATAGAAATTTACTTATCACTTTATTGTTATTAAATTGATTTTTTCAAGAAAATAAATTTATTACTCTTACAAATATGGTACTGGCCTACTGGGGATAGAAATTTATTACTTTTTTCGATAGAAATTTACTTATCTCTTTTTCTTCTTTTTTTTATACAATTTAGGGGTTTATTATTCTTATGCAATAGAAGATAACTTATCTTATGTTGGTGAGATAAATGATGTGGGACCCCTTTTATAAAAAAAGAAGAAAAAAAGAAAAGAAAAAAATTTAAAGAGCCCACCATTTTGTTAGTATAGGAGAAAGATTTATCTTATGTAACTTGAGAGAATATTTTCCCTACAACTTATCACTTTATTTGATGAAACTTATTATTTGATAGGTAATGACTATGACAAACATACCAATAAAGGTGGACATAATTAGCTTATTAAATTAATTTTCAAATGATGGGACCCATTGTTATTTTCAAAAAAGAAAAAGATAAAAAAAAGTGTGGAACCCAACATCATTCTCTCTGCAATAATAATGTGACAAATTTTTTATAACATAATATTCATAAAACTCATATATATAAATAGAATTTTATAAAAATTATGTTATAGGAAAAGTGTTTGTGTTATATTATAGAGATTCGTTTTGCGTGCCAGAATTTTTAATTTTTTTATGTGGGCCCCAAAAAATGTTGTTAGTGTGGGAAACTTTTCTAGTCATGTTAAATTATAGATGATAAACCCATATAAATATTTGTTATTTTAAATTAATTTAATTAAAATACCGGGTTTACTAAAATAACCTGTCTTATGTGAAATAATTTTCCTATAATTATGTGAATCGGCCCGTATGTATTTTAGGTAGAGTGGAACTAAGTTATTGAAAGATGGAACTATATAAAAGGCTAGTGTTTAGACTTCACAAATCAGGAAAACCTGAGCAAGAAAGAATAACTTTTTTTTTTTTATGCAAGAAAGAATAACTTGTTAGCTCCATATGCGATTTTATCTTATTCACTCTATTTATATTTTAATATTTTAGTTAAACATTTCAGTTCTAACTTTTAAAAAAGAACAATTTTAAATTTTCTTAATAATTTTTATCAATAATGGAATACAAATATTAATTTTTTTTTATATGTTTTCCAGATATCGATTTTTTTTTAATTATGCGGCATTGGTATTTTTTTAGTACTATTATTGAGGGACTAACCGGCAAAGTCCGACCAAGAAGAAATAAGAGAGAAAAAAAAAATTGTATTCCAAAAAAAAAAGAGAGAACAAAAAAAATGTAAACTTTTTTTTTTGGTAAGAGAGAACTTAAATCTGCATACCCTTGATATGTATAACATAATTTGCAAAATGGGGGTAATTTTGAGGGCAAATTCAATGGGGATATGCTTTCAGCCATTTGTGCTTTATATACACAACATTTTCCTTAAAATAAAATAGTGATACCAACGGAATATATAAGGGGTTAAGTGGTACAAGATATAAATGGAGAACAAATGAGGAGAGAACGAACGATGAGAGGATGAACGCTCAGTAGAAGAAGATGATCAACTGCGGAGGAGCACGAAGAAATACAAAAGTGGCGAGGACAAATTCAGTTCTGATGAGACAAGAAGCCGAAGAGAGGAGGATTGGATGGAAAATAGACCTTCCTTTAGGGAAGCATTGCTAAGACATAATGGAGAGTTTGAAACTGAAGAAAATACGAAGGAGACTCAGCATATAAGGCCCAATGGCGCGAATGCTTATAACTTGCGTGTTAAATGAACTTAACCATGGGAATTTTGATCTACTTGTATGTCAGAATTGGGAGGATGAAATGATGATTATTTGTTTCCCTATTGGGTTGACTTCCTAAATGATGGCATTTTTGTATTAGCTCTATCTGATCATTCTCCTTATATTATTATTATGTGTAATCAATTATATGGATTATTTAAAAATCATTTGCAATCGGTTGTAATAATGCAAGGGAACTTTTATGATGGTTGTTTTTTCTTCTTGTAATTTGTTATTGCTTAGAACTTGTAAACTTCAGGGAAAGAAAACCAAACCTGATGTTTGGGTTATCTTTTGTTCTTTTAGATTGGGAGTTGTGGATTATTGGAATTGGAGAAAGAAATGATGATTAATTGTTTCCCTATTGGTTTGATTGCCTGGATGATGGCATCTTGTATTAGCTCTATCTGATCATTCTCCTCGATAATGTCCATAGTATTGTACTTTTTTTATTTAAGCAATTTGAAAAAAATAGTTCTTCACCCTAGATGATAATGAGGTATATGAATTGTCACGTTTTATAAGGGTTTGTTGCTTAAATTTGTTACTTTTCCATGTTGAGTTCATTACATGAGAATTAAGGCAAAGCAAAAAAAACATGGTGGAATCTTTTATTTTTCCAGAGCAAGTTAAATGCTTGTGCAATATCCAACCTCTGTCTTGTTTAATTCTATATTTATGTTCCTTTATCAAGTTGTCCCCGTGAAGTGTAAGCATTAATCATTGATTAATGTTCAACAATGATTTCAAGAACATGATACAGGATCTTCAGAATTCATGATTTTCACATAAGAGCGTACCTTTGTCCATTAGTGTGGAAGAACTTTGATGATGGAAGATCGTTTCTCAGAGTTTTTACCCTATGCTTTTCTTGTATCTTCTAATACAACTTTTATGGGCACACCATGAAGGAGAGAATTCTCAGAGATAATCGTAATCAGAGATTCACCATTTTCCTCTTTATATAACTGAACCATGTCACCAGTTATAGAGTTTCAAATAACTCCATGTAACTTCACATTCATATGAAACGTCAAAACGTCAATTACCATTAATGCAAAACGTTATCATAATGTAAAACGTCAAAACGTCAATTACCATTAATGCGAAACTTCAATTACCATAAATCCTCTTTTATTATTAATTAAACCAATTGACACATATTACACATGAGACACAAATAGTTTTACATTCTCCCACTTGGCTCATGTCATAAGGTGTCCCTTCATGATTTAATTAACATTCACCATAATGCGCATTTACTAGGCTAAAGGTTCCATACATTGACGTCATCATAATTCATTATTAGAAATAAAATCAACATGAGTCATGGCGGTTGTATGCTATCAAGTCGGCATAGTCCCTTCTGTGTACTACTATATTGACTCTTCTTCCTAATATGATACTTTAATAGGAAGTGTACATTTATTTCCAACAATAAAGTCTTCATAACGGACCATAAATATTTTCAATATCATCACATATACTTGCATGCATACATAAATTGAAAATAAGACAATAACAGAAACATATATTCATCAATGAGCTCAGAGTGTCAACACTTAATGCATAACTATAATTTTCATCATTCACTAGCTGACATAATGCCCATTTTACATACATGTCCAGTAAATGTCTCGGGCGGTAGTGTAACAGCCCGTTGTACACCGGTATTGTTAACATTAATTATGATATTAAGCGCAGTTACAATCACAGCAGTTCATTTATAAAAATGAGAATAAACTTTTTCCGATTATTACGCGAACAGTAAAAGTATAAAAAGCGTAATAATAAAAAGCTGTGATCATAACTGAAACACTAGCGGAAGACTTTCTTAACTATTTATACACTTTATTTTATCACATACAAGATACTAAGGGGTTCCCATAAACCCACTTAGCCAATTCCTCACTTTTACGTTTTTACCATTTAACCTGACTTGCTACTTTATTTTTCTACGAACACAAAATAAAAATCCAAACTTAAACTCCAGGTTATCTTTTTTCCTTATTCAATTATCTTTCTAACAAGCTATCACACACTCGATTCCGAGTTCGTTAGCTCCGGTTATCGCCGTTTGAAGTTAGACCAACAACATTGCCAACCAACTCCAAAACAGCCTAAAACCTCCAATCTTCACGGAATAAACTGCACCTAACCACTAAGCCACTGTCTCTCAAATTTTTACACCATAAACTAAACACCTCAAACTTCGATTTGATATATCGTATGCTTAATTTGACAAAGTAACGAAGCGGGAATAAATTTCCCAAACAGACCCAAAAACAGACCCCATGTACAGGCCAGAACAGGGCAGAAACTTCCCCTGCCTGTACAGGGCTGCGCACTTCACTAAAAATCCCAAGATTTTTACACAATGTAGGGGACATCACAAGCTTCAAAATGGCGTATGGCACGTCCCAATCGGACCACTATGGAGAGAGATACGCTCTTCCAAAGTTCACCCAAAAACTGCCAATTCTACAGAAAATTCGCCAGTTTCCTTTGTATTTCCTAAAATCCCCAAATTTGCATAACCTGTTTAACAACACTAATACACCTGAAATCCAGCAAAATCCAATGGGTGGCACACACAAGGACCAACAACGCCTTGGAGCACTTACAACCCAATCCAATTTATACTTAAAACATAAACAGTTCACTTTAAATCCTTAACTCATTTCAATCACAAAAATCCACTTACATGCAATTTCTCAACATAACATAAACCATAAATCTAATATCATTATGCCACTATACTTCTCAATTACATATCATATATTACAATTCATGCCTTTCACTTACATCTTTCAACATAAACTTAGAATGATAAATATGATACACTTAGGCAAAATATACATGATCTTCCTATGGGCCCCTTGCCCGCCACTCCTGTGCCACTGCAATCTCCTGAAATAAATGCCCCGAGATGGGGTGAGATATACGGATATATCTCAGTAACCAAGAGGTTCTGGAGAAAACTCCGCCCAATGGTTCACTTCGATGTATATCAATAGCATAAAAACAACACCACTGTTATAAAACGGGATAAAGCAAGGGATTTAGAGAAAGGGGGAATATATCAGAACAACTACGACATGCGGGATGGTAGCTACCAATACCACGCCATGTCCTCGGCTATACGCCTATGGGTACTACCCCTGGCGTGTTCATAGAACAACCCACCAAGGTACCCCTTCCAACCATATACACCCGAGACAACCTAGTGTGCTCCTATCCGGATAACACACCACGACCCTGGGTCAACTGGAACTCCCTCTCGGAGACCTATCCAGTGGCAGTCCGAAAACACTTGCCCGAAGGCTAAAAATATCTACTGGCCAGAGATCTGGTACATAAGTACCCACTGTGATAATGCACATGCATGCTCATGCTGTTCTACACTACTCATACACACTTCCTACCATTGCCATCAACTAGCAAGGTGGAACACAAAAGGGGAACAAGCCCCAGTACCAAGAGGTTACCTTTCTTTTTCCTTTCACTGAGCTCCGCAGAACTCCACTTACAGCTTGATTCTCCGGGAACGCCTACACCGAGGACCATTCCACACACTTAGAACTTTGAATCCATTCATGAATTTCAACATATCATGTGTAAACCACATCACTTACCTCAATCCACTTGATCCAGGACCAAGGGCAATCCACTGTTTCACTGTTCCAAGTCTATGTCCACGTACGGCAACCTGTACAACCATGCACAGCCATCAGTTTCAGTCAAAATACGTCAAAACGCGAAAACGTCAGATTTCCTCTCCCCTCCACTAAGGGTTCGGCCTACATAGTGTTATTTTGGGTTTTATTTTTCTAAATTTTCTTTCTCATTTTATTTCACTTACTTAGGTTACCCAAAGGCTAGTTCAATCGCCGTTTTACGGTTTTACGACTTTTTCGCAACGTTTTGCGAATTATTACACTTTAGGCACATTTTGCCACTTTCAACACTTATCATTTTTACATTGATTCTTCCACATGCCAATCACCACACAACCCATCTAATAACTTTTCCATCACACAACACAACACCAAAGTGTTCTAAAACATCAATTTGCTCAATTGTACATAAATGGCCTAATCTTGGTTAGTCCAAACCAAGGATTTCCACTCAATTCCTATGGCCCACAACCACATAATCACTTCCTAACATCATATAATCACACTACAATTCACTATACCACACATTAACACAAAACTCAAAAATTCCATTTCATGCATCAATTTTTTTCTAAGTTAAAAATCCATTTTTTTCGCTTAAAATTTTCATTGCATTTCTAGCATTAATACATCATTCTAAGACATTATCATCTAATAGACATTTTCCATTTGAGCTCTCTAACATCACAAATCAAACAAGCCCTCTTTAGGGTGCATAAACAATTTTGAAAATAAATCTTCAAATCAATCCATGAGAGGTGTTGAAACTTACCCACAATTACGTCACAAGACTCCTCCTAGAACTCCACAAGCAATGGCTCAAGAAATCAACCCCAAAATCACAAAATACCCAAAAAATTTGTGGCTGTATATGCCTTTTTCTCACAATAGAGAGGGTTTTGAGGGAAACTAATCGGTGGGTTGTGTTTGGATGATGATTTCCATCGAATTTCAAGACAAGAATCATCCGATTCGGTTAAGAATTGACGAAGTTATGAAGAAATCAATCAAAGCAACAAAAAAAACGAAAATGGAAGGGGAAGGGGCTGTTCCACGGGGAAGAAGAGAGGGAGGAGAGAGAAAGTGAGGGAAAAAGGGTGAGTTTAGCTCACTTATGCCACCGGCGGGTCCCACACGCGTTTTAACTTTAATTCATCACCTAATTCCGCTCACAAATTCATAATCTACATATTTTTCTGGTTCATGACATATTTTTATTTCCTCAAAATACTCATAAAAATTTCACTCTTATCGGTACAATTATACCGCAGTATTTTTACACCGGGAAAATCATTATTCATCAAAATTTTCAACACTTGCCTATCCACTCAATTTTTCGTCCTGAATTCATTTCCAGGCTTATTTTTATCATTTGAGACCTCCAGCTCAATTTTTTACCTTCCTAGGGTTGCGTGTTGGCTAATTACCGTTTTGCCCTTTCTTTGTATTTTGGCCTAATCTTTGGGATTTTCACTAATCCTTCACTTAATTTCTCACTTAATACTTTAATTACTTAATTTAGAATTGTGAGGTGTTATAATCACCCCACCTTTTAGAATTTTGTCCGCAAAATTACATCTTAACGGTCCCGTAACACGGGGTGTAATAAAAAATATCATCTCTGCGGTATCCATGATTACTTAGTCCTTCACAAACTTGATAACTTCGGGTATCTGACCCCTTAACTCATTATATCTTTCACTGTTTCCTTAAACCACTGTTGCTTTTTCACTCACTGTAGTTCATCATATACTCATTTTACACTTGTCATTTATGGTGCGACGACCTTCAATTCGCAATACTTTAAGCTCTTCACGGCTTACGGTTACACTTTCACCAATTTATAGGTAATAGACGACCACATTACAATTTTTCTATCTCACTTCATCTCATTCTCATCTTCATCTATCTTCCTGATCCAATGTCGTTCTCAAACATCTCTAGTTGTTTCCATAATAGACTCTAACGGTTTTCATGTATCTTCTCACACTCTTTAGCATTTAACTATTTTCATTGTCCTCACTGTTTCAACCATACTCAAACATACTAGTCCTTTCCATTACTGTTACTACTCTTATGATTTCGTTGTTTCCTTACCTTTCACCGAAGCATATACTTTCTAGTTTCAAGGGCACTTTGTCGTTTCTTATGATTCCGACTCACATTAACTTCCATACTCATATACTTTAATTTTCCTTGTCACGTGTCTTTACCTCTTCTTAGGTAATCATAACCATATCTTTCTCTTCATGATACAAAATTCACAATCCTCACAATAGTTTATCTCTTCGATTAACCTTTTAAGGTCTTTTAACCACATACACTCCTGAATCTTTCCATCTAGTAATCATATTCATAATTTACTTTCACTATTACTCTTTTCATTAACTGAACCATCTCCACTTTATCAACTCAGTCAGCTCAATTCTATACTCAGACCTCTCACGGTCTAAACACAACACTCATCAATGACCTCCATATCGAGGACTCATGCTTAATATTTTCACCTACTAACTATTTTCAACTTTCATTCCACTTCGATGTTACAACTTAACCCTATGTTCCACTCATTTATACTAGTTTCTCATAATCATCATCATTTAATCCTGGATGTCAAACTCAAAACACTATTACTTATAGCTTTACTCACTTCCACTTAACACTTTGGAACAAATCAATTTCCGACCCACTTCACTATTAACTGATGGACTATTCAAAATGCCATATCTCTCATATACAAGTCCTATTCACTAGGAATCCTTGACACCCAACTATCAATTCACTTAAAATTCATTCCATCATTGCTACCACTTCTACAATTTACCACCAGTTGGTATATCAGTTTCTCAGAATATTCAAAATTACCACTAACACTAGTCCATACCTCATTAGTACTTAATCAAAACATCATCAACATTGTGCCTTTTCCACACACTTTCCACCATAAGTGGCATATGCGATCACATACAACATTTCTCAATCTACTTTACCAGCAAAACCAAGCTATTCACTTTTGGTAATCAATTACAACTATAGTTTCCATCTATTAACACACATTCGTACTTGACTTTATTTCAATTTAGTTTTTCCTTAGGGCTAACACTTTACTGTTTTAACCTGAAATCTTGATCATCACTAGCCTTCCTAGAAGGACACTTACTCATTCTGTCAACTTTAACTCACGTTATCATCCCTTTTTAATCATAAGACGAGGGTTCCAACTAACTTGCTACCTCACTTAGAGACAAAATTGATTTCCTCAGACTTACTTTACACCCACAATAGTGCTTCACTATCACACTTCGGAGTTCTTTCACACTAAGCCACAACTCTTATATCCAAACCTGACATACTATTGTCCATTTAAAACTATATGACCTCGCATCTTGCGTTAACCATATGGAAAAACTCTCCCAATACAGTGGGTAACAACATTCACAGGTTTAACCCCTCGAGCTCTTGCTGTCCTAAGGGCCCCAGATGCCATGACTCACAGATCAGAGAATCCACCCATATGATCCATGCCGTAAAAACGACTTACTACTAGCTGTCTCTATTCTAAGGCATCCCCCCAAATGTTTCTTCTTTGAGCAATTACATAAATTATCTCCACCATACTAACCGTTACACCAATGTGGAATACTTCCTCGTTTCTCATTACTCATATCAAATACTACTAGTCTCCGGGAACTTAACCCGCACCGAGATAGCTATACACTCCTGGCACATAGGCCCCCACTGAGATCTCCCTACTATCAAATCATATTACATGCCCCCAGTGCACAGAGAAATTTATACTCATAATACATCTGTATATAACAGCAAACTGGTACACCGTGCACTCCCGATCACACATGAACCCAGTCCATTTGGTGTCTGTATCACCTCTGTATATAACATCAAAACTGTTCTGTATTACCACATGGGCTGCCCCCATACTTAGTCGTAGTGGTATAATATACACCTGTTACATATAAGTTAATTCATCTTACTCTCTCGTGTCATTCTTCTCACTGGTAGTTTACTTTCGTTTCGGTTACCCCTCTGACCTGGTTTATAACATAATCATGGTTATAATAATCCACATTCTCTTCGTAATTTCGTACACATCTTCTAACTCGTAATAGTTCCTTCTGTCTTGTTACCGTTCAGTCCGTAGTCCATTATCTCTTCCTTGCTTATTCTTCTCACAGATTGTTTACTCTTTTACTTTGACTAATCACTTGCCATGGTTTATAACATAATCCCTAATCCATAATTGCTAAATTTTCTCAAAGTTCTGTACACATCTCAATTTCTCAGTATAAGTTTCACATTTCCCATCACACAGGGATCTTCCAATCATTTCCGTCGAATCACAGATAACTACTTCACCTCATTCCTTGCACTGAATTTTATACCTCAGTTCACTAACAAATCTTATCATTTTCATCTTGAATTACACATTAACTCTCTTGCTGACCACAATATTCCACACTCTCTGCACACTTTACACATCAGTTCTTTCATTACCCTCTTACTTTCGCACTTTATTGTCACTTGGTTCGTATACTAATCACTTGATTTCACATTAAGCTTTACATTCATTCATTCACTAATTATACCATCTCACCTTATTGTTATACAACAATAACTCACAACTTATGCCACCGTTCTAGTCCATTGCCCGTCACGGCTCACATAACATATGCTCAATACTGTAGAGCGACTCATCAATTTTCCTGATCACTTCCACCCTTGGTGGTTGTAAAATATCCCTTTACCTTGAAATTACCTCTACTCTGTATGTCCCTCCGTATCAAATACCAATACTTTCATAAGCGCACTACTCTTAGTAGTACTTATACATATACCATAAGATCATAATTTCTTTACAATTCTCATTACTTTCGTACAACGACTGTACATCTCAACCATCCTGTTCCTTTATCACTGATACGCCTGCCAATCTGAGTCGACCTCCACTAACTGCAATAGTGTCTTCATGGTACATAGATCTTGTGTCATCCATGGCAATTCCTTCACTTTTCCTCATACATATTACACATAATAATATACTCATCCTTAGTTCACCTCACTTGTGTTTAGTCAACACTACCTCTTTATGGAATTCACTCCCATATTTCAATATCTCTCACATTATTAATCTATCAGCATCATACTTTCAAGTGGTTAAATCTCGTAGGATTACTCATCGAATATTCTATTTGCTTCTCTGCTTGGACCATCCCAATTCATTCAAGTGCACCGCACTTGTCCTGGTCTCATAACTGCTAATCAAACATGACGTGTTTAACTCACGCATACGAATATCTGTTCCCTTTTCTCAATAATTCTTCAGGTTCAAAACCTCTCGCCTTGATGAAGTCTATTCACCAAGACCACTGGTACATAACTGTCTTACTATACTACACATATACTTGGAATTTCACCAATCTCATAAGCTCATCTCTGTTATATGTTTATCTTTCATAGTACTGCAAGGTTCGTCTATGCTCATATTGTACATATCATAAATTGTACACCACTGTTGCTTATAATACACTTTTCTCTTGACTTTCATCGAAGTCAGATATAACATTTATGTCTGTTCTTTTATGCCTTCTAATATTCATACTTGACTGACTGCCATCCTTTGTCCACGGAGCAGTTAACACTGCAACCACAACATCAGGCTAAAGACTCACACTCGGTGCTTCAAGGTTACTACGCAGGCTTCTTACGATGACCATAGATGTAACACAAAGGAATGGATTGATCAGACCCACACTAAGGAATTACATATACAGTAATCGATAAGAATCTACATACAACTATGTAGCACACAACACATCTATATATATTATCAGAGTTCCCTAACAAAACTGCTCTGATACCATAAAATGTAACAGCCCGTTGTACATCGGTATTGTTAACATTAATTATGATATTAAGCGCAGTTACAATCACAACAGTTCATTTATAAAAATGAGAATAAACTTTTTCCGATTATTACGCGAACAGTAAAAGTATAAAAAGCGTAATAATAAAAAGCTGTGATCATAACTGAAACACTAGCGGAAGACTTTCTTAACTATTTATACACTTTATTTTATCACATACAAGATACTAAGGGGTTCCCATAAACCCACTTAGCCAATTCCTCACTTTTACGTTTTTACCATTTAACCGGACTTGCTACTTTGTTTTTCTACGAACACAAAATAAAAATCCAAACTTAAACTCCAGGTTATCTTTTTTCCTTATTCAATTATCTTTCTAACAAGCTATCACACACTCGATTCCGAGTTCGTTAGCTCCGGTTATCGCCGTTTGAAGTTAGACCAACAACATTGCCAACCAACTCCAAAATAGCCTAAAACCTCCAATCTTCACGGAATAAACTGCACCTAACCACTAAGCCACTGTCTCTCAAATTTTTACACCATAAACTAAACACCTCAAACTTCGATTTGATATATCATATGCTTAATTTGACAAAGTAACGAAGCGGGAATAAATTTCCCAAACAGACCCAAAAACAGACCCCATGTATAGGCCAGAACAGGGCAGAAACTTCCCCTGCCTGTACAGGGCTGCGCACTTCACTAAAAATCCCAAGATTTTTACACAATGTAGGGGACATCACAAGCTTCAAAATGGCGTATGGCACGTCCCAATCGGACCACTATGGAGAGAGATACGCTCTTCCAAAGTTCACCCAAAAACTGCCAATTCTACAGAAAATTCGCCAGAGTTTCCTTTGTATTTCCTAAAATCCCCAAATTTGCATAACCTGTTTAACAACACTAATACACCTGAAATCCAGCAAAATCCAATGGGTGGCACACACAAGGACCAACAACGCCTTGGGGCACTTACAACCCAATCCAATTTATACTTAAAACATAAACAGTTCACTTTAAATCCTTAACTCATTTCAATCACAAAAATCCACTTACATGCAATTTCTCAACATAACATAAACCATAAATCTAATATCATTATGCCACTATACTTCTCAATTACATATCACATATTACAATTCATGCCTTTCACTTACATCTTTCAACATAAACTTAGAATGATAAATATGATACACTTAGGAAAAATATACATGATCTTCCTATGGGCCTCTTGCCCGCCACTCCTGTGCCACTGCAATCTCCTGAAATAAATGCCCCGAGACGGGGTGAGATATACGGATATATCTCAGTAACCAAGAGGTTCTGGAGAAAACTCCGCCCAATGGTTCACTTCGATGTATATCAATAGCATAAAAATAACACCACTGTTATAAAACGGGATAAAGCAAGGGATTTAGAGAAAGGGGGAATATATCAGAACAACTACGACATGCGGGATGGTAGCTACCAATACCACGCCATGTCCTCGGCTATACGCCTATGGGTACTACCCCTGGCGTGTTCATAGAACAACCCACCAAGGTACCCCTTCCAACCATATACACCCGAGACAACCTAGTGTGCTCCTATCCGGATAACACACCACGACCCTGGGTCAACTGGAACTCCCTCTCGGAGACCTATCCAGTGGCAGTCCGGAAACACTTGCCCGAAGGCTAAAAATATCTACTGGCCAGAGATCTGGTACATAAGTACCCACTGTGATAATGCACATGCATGCTCATGCTGTTCTACACTACTCATACACACTTCCTACCATTGCCATCAACTAGCAAGGTGGAACACAAAAGGGGAACAAGCCCCAGTACCAAGAGGTTACCTTTCTTTTTCCTTTCACTGAGCTCCGCAGAACTCCACTTACAGCTTGATTCTCCGGGAACGCCTACACCGAGGACCATTCCACACACTTAGAACTTTGAATCCATTCATGAATTTCAACATATCATGTGTAAACCACATCACTTACCTCAATCCACTTGATCCAGGACCAAGGGCAATCCACTGTTTCACTGTTCCAAGTCTATGTCCACGTACGGCAACCTGTACAACCATGCACAGCCATCAGTTTCAGTCAAAATACGTCAAAACGCGAAAACGTCAGATTTCCTCTCCCCTCCACTAAGGGTTCGGCCTACATAGTGTTATTTTGGGTTTTATTTTTCTAAATTTTCTTTCTCATTTTATTTCACTTACTTAGGTTACCCAAAGGCTAGTTCAATCGTCGTTTTACGGTTTTACGACTTTTTCGCAACGTTTTGCGAATTATTACACTTTAGGCACATTTTGCCACTTTCAACACTTATCATTTTTACATTGATTCTTCCACATGCCAATCACCACACAACCCATCTAATAACTTTTCCATCACACAACACAACACCAAAGTGTTCTAAAATATCAATTTGCTCAATTGTACATAAATGGCCTAATCTTGGTTAGTCGAAACCAAGGATTTCCACTCAATTCCTATGGCCCACAACCACATAATCACTTCCTAACATCATATAATCACACTACAATTCACTATACCACACATTAACACAAAACTCAAAAATTCCATTTCATGCATCAATTTTTTTCTAAGTTAAAAATCCATTTTTTTCGCTTAAAATTTTCATTGCATTTCTAGCATTAATACATCATTCTAAGACATTATCATCTAATAGACATTTTCCATTTGAGCTCTCTAACATCACAAATCAAACAAGCCCTCTTTAGGGTGCATAAACAATTTCGAAAATAAATCTTCAAATCAATCCATGAGAGGTGTTGAAACTTACCCACAATTACGTCACAAGACTCCTCCTAGAACTCCACAAGCAATGGCTCAAGAAATCAACCCCAAAATCACAAAATACCCAAAAATTTTGTGGCTGTATATGCCTTTTTCTCACAATAGAGAGGGTTTTGAGGGAAACTAATCGGTGGGTTGTGTTCGGATGATGATTTCCATCGAATTTCAAGACAAGAATCATCCGATTCGGTTAAGAATTGACGAAGTTATGAAGAAATCAATCAAAGCAACAAAAAAAACGAAAATGGAAGGGGAAGGGGCTGTTCCACGGGGAAGAAGAGAGGGAGGAGAGAGAAAGTGAGGGAAAAAGGGTGAGTTTAGCTCACTTATGCCACCGGCGGGTCCCACACGCGTTTTAACTTTAATTCATCACCTAATTCCGCTCACAAATTCATAATCTACATATTTTTCTGGTTCATGACATATTTTTATTTCCTCAAAATACTCATAAAAATTTCACTCTTATCGGTACAATTATACCGCAGTATTTTTACACCGGAAAAATCATTATTCTTCAAAATTTTCAAAACTTGCCTATCCACTCAATTTTTCGTCCTGAATTCATTTCCAGGCTTATTTTTATCATTTGAGACCTCCAGCTCAATTTTTTACCTTCCTAGGGTTGCGTGTTGGCTAATTACCGTTTTGCCCTTTCTTTGTATTTTGGCCTAATCTTTGGGATTTTCACTAATCCTTCACTTAATTTCTCACTTAATACTTTAATTACTTAATTTAGAATTGTGAGGTGTTATAGGTAGTCCCTTCGTCAAGGGATCAACTAACATAAGATCGGTACTAATATGCTCTATAGACACTCTATGTTTTTGAACCTCTTCTTTAACAGCAAAGTACTTTAATTCCATATGTTTAACACATTTCGAATACTTATCATTTTTAGAAAAGAAGACTGCTGCGGAATTATCACAATAAATTTTCAGCGGCTTTTCAATATTGTCGACCAATCCAAGCCCTAAAATAAAGTTTCGTAGCCATTTAGCCCGAACCGTGGCTTCAAAGCATGCCACAAATTCAGCTTCCATAGTGGACGCAGCTATTACAGTCTGCTTCGCACTTTTCCATGATATAGCTCCTTCAGCTAAAAGATACAGGTAACCACATGTAGACTTTCTTGTGTCTATGCATCCTGCAAAATCCGAATCTGTGTATCCAATCACTTCAAGGTTGTTAGACCTTCTATAAGTAAGCATGTGACCTTTAGTTCCTTCCATTTCTTTTCGTTCCAATTCACTTTTAGGACATGACTAAACTTATCTCCTTTCTGAATTGGAACTGAAGATGATTAGCAGTTTTCCATTTCGAATCTCTCTAGAACTTTACTAATATATGCTTTCTGAGACAAACCTAACAGTCCTTGTGACCTATCACGGAATATTTCTATTCCTATCACATATGTTGTCTCACCCATATCTTTCATTTCAAAGTTACTAGAGTGAAACTTCTTTGTCTCAGTCAAAAGACCAAGATCATTAGTTGCCAGCAAAATATCATCAACATACAGGATCAATAATATAAACTTGCTCCCACTAATCTTCAGATATATACATCGATCAATGATGTTTTCTTTAAATCTAAAGGAAACAACAGTATCATTAAACTTAAGGTACCATTGCCGTGAATTTTGTTTAAGTCCGTATATTGACTTCTTAAGTTTGCACGCCATGTGCTCTTTACCCTTTTCTATGAACCCCATTGGTTGGTCCATGTACACATCTTCATCTAAATTCCCATTTAGAAAGGCAGTTTTCACATCCATTTGATGTAACTCTAGATCATAATGAGCCACCAATGCCATAATGATTCTTAAAGAATCCTTCTTTGAAACTGGTGAAAAAGTTTCTTTATAGTCAATGTCATCTTTCTGAGTGAATCCCTTTGCAACTAGTCTGGCCTTGTAACGTTCTAAGTTACCATGAGAGTCACATTTGGTCTTAAAGACCCATTTACAACCAACTCTCTTGCACCCTTCTGGTAACTCAACAAGATCCCCAGACTTTGTTCTGTTCCATAGATTTCAACTCATCTTCCGTAGCATCTAACCACTTATCACCATTTTCACCATTCATGGCTTGTGAAAACATTACTGGATCATCGTGAATACCCATGTCAAATTCAGACTCTTGTAGATATACCACATAATCATTATAAATAGCAGGTCTCATTTCTCTTTGAGATTTTCTTAATGCTATTTGTTGTGGTTCTTTTACTATGGGTTCATTTGGTTCATCAATAATGATTTCTTCATGAGTAGTGGGATCATTAATCCGTCTTTCATCATTATTGATTGGTTTAATAACATGAGGAACAACGACTTTGCTAGGGCTACAAGTCAACTGAGCTTGTATACCTCACTTCATGAATATCCACTTTACGTGATGTTTCACTCCCACTAACTTCACCATTCTCAATGAACCTTGCATTTCCAGATTCAATAATCCTTGTAGTATGATAAGGACAGTAAAATCTATACCCTTTCAATTTTTCTGGATAACCAATGAAATAACCACTGATTGTTCTTGCATCCAGTTTCTTTTCTTGCGGATTGTAGTATCTAATCTCTTCCTGACAACCCCAAACATGCAGGTGTCTTATACTAGGTTTCCTTCCAGTCCAAAGTTCAAAAGGAGTCTTTGGAACTTACTTACTAGGAACCCTATTCAACACGTACATTGCAGTTTTTAGAGCATAATTCCACAATGAAACAGGTAAAGAAGAATTACTTAACATACTCCTAACCATATCCAGTAAGGTCCTATTACGCCTTTCTGATACACCATTCTGTTACGGTGTATCGGGCATTGTGTATTGAGCACAAATACCACGCTTTTCCAGAAATTTAGCAAATTAGCCCGAATGTTTTCCACTTTCATCGTACCTTCCATAATATTCACCACCTCTATCAAACCTGACAATCTTCACCTTTCTGTCTAATTGCCTTTCAACTTCATTAATATAAATTCCAAAGCATTTACAGCTTGAGACTTATCATGCAGCAAATAGACATAACCATAACCATAACCATAACGTGAATAATCATCAATGAAAGTGATAAAATATTTTTCTTTATTGAAGGCATTAACATCAAATGGACCACATACATCAGTGTGTATAATTTCAAGAAGCTGAGTGCTCCTTGTGGCTCTTTTCTTTGTGTGTTTTGTTTGTTTTCCTTTAATACAATCTACACAAACATTTAACGAGTAAAGTCTAAATCCGGAAGGATTTCATTATTTACCAATCTTTTCATCCTTTCTTTGGAAATATGTCCCAAACGTTTGTGCCACAAGTAAGCGGAACACTCATTAATTAAGGCACGTTTAGTACCAACATTATGATGCATAGTCATAAGCGTTTCAGCATAAAGATTATTAAGACATAATTTATATAATCCATCACATAAAGTACCATTACCAATCAAATGATTGTGCTTGTACAAATTGAAACTACCACTACCAAAATTAAAAGAGTATCCAGCAACATCAAGTTTGGAAATTGAAACTAAATTCCTAGATATACTAGGGACATACAAAGTTTCACATAAGTCCAAATGATATCCACTATCGAGAGTTACACGATACATCCTAACAGCTTCCGCCGGAACTTTCACTCTATTGCCCATAAAGACAAACTTTTCATTTGGCCTTGTGAATTTTAGAAGAAGAGACCTCATTCACTTTAAGGGGTCCTCCTCTTCCTCATCCCAGAATTGCTCCAAGTCAAGCACGCTTAACTATTCCGTTTCGGGCTACCGAAAAGAAGATGCATCTTGTAAGTATAGGTAGTATCAATTAATTCTTATGAGTTATTCCAAACTGTGCAGTCTCACATCTATACAGTTTTTGTAATCCCTCTCTTTCACGTGTCGATGCAATTCATCCATGCATGTAATCCCCACGCTGGAAGCCTGTCAGGAGCCGCTCCTTGTCCGTGCCTTTTTGCACCGGCGATCACTCCCCATCCTCATCAGCGCTCGGCATGTTACAGATTTACTGAAAAATAATTCCATTTCAGCTATGCTATCAAGAAAAAGGATGAGATAGAGAGAGTCGCCAAGTCCAATCGTTAAGCAACTTTTGGAACTAGTGTTAGTGATGAGAAATATTGTTTTGGTCTTTGTACTTCATTAAATATAAGCTTTGTTATTTTAAACATGGTGTAATACTTTTGCTGGTGGGTTTTTTTTACTGTTCTTGTTGGAGGATTAACATTTCATGAACAGTTTTGTTGCTTAGACGATGATTTGTTTTCCAAAGATCATTTAAGGGTATTATGGTTTTTCGTCCCTACTTTAATTATCCTGAACTTCATAGTTTAGACGTCTGGGTACTAGGGGGGTTTAAACCTTAACGTATCTTGTTACATTGGCGTGTGATGTGATGTGATGATGTGTAAAATGGCCAGTCTTGCTACTTCACTTTTGTTTTCAAAATTAAGTCAGTTGATAGCATAATGAGATCACGTAAAATTTGCCCAATGGCTCATGTTATTTATTTTATGATTTTGGATGTTGAATACCTTGGAGAAAGAACAGTTGTAAAGTAGAAAAAGTGGAAAATTGTGGTTTTTATTATTTTTCAACTTTAATTTGATTCTTAAAATCCCCAAGTTGAGTCATAACGGTAGTGAATTTTCCAGCTTTTTAGTCTTGCTCCCGTTAGTCTGTTGTTTGTTATTATTTTATAGCATAACTTTTTTTTTTTTATTTGAGAAAAAAATTGTATGTTTTCTATACTTATCAGAAGGGGAATATTAATCTTATGTTACATGAGAATATCTATCTTATGCTATAGAGAGAATCCAAGTGGGGTCCATCATTAAAAAGCAAAAAAGAAAACAAAATAAGAAAGGATGCGATTTTCAAAGTGAGATAAAATGAAATAACTACCTCATGTAAAATGAAAGTAGTATAAACTAGAATGATTTTCATTATAAAATGTTATGAATACGAAATTAGTTATTAAAAGTCTGTTAAGTATGAAAATCGCCGAATAAAAATGGACTGAATATGCACGCCGTTGACAATTTGCTACGAATTAAAAAAACCAGTAAAGATTTTTGGGTTATGTAAAATTTCTGAACATGTAGGATCGAGTTTATTTAAAAAAAGAAAAAGAAAAATTGAGCATTACACTTTGGGCCGTAGAAAATAGAAATCGTGGGATAAAATGTGCAAAACGTGCATGTAACCTAGATAAGTGCAGACGGTTCTAGTTCTTACAAGAAACATTTTGGCATTACTAATAGTTTTTACTAACCAAGGAAAAAACAAGTGAATATATTATTTGAAGATGCATTTCAAGGCTCCAGCAGTGATTTAAATAATAGTAATTTGCATGATTTATGAAAATAATTTTAAGGAGTTTTTCCCCCTCTTAATAAGTGAATATTGATAATTTGCTCGTATTGGAAAGTGGAAATTCTTGGGTAGTGTTTGGTTGGGGAGAAATTAAAATTTTACTGCCTAAATGCATGTGGGAATTTGATTAAACAATGTTTGGTTGGAGATTTTTGGTAAATTTGGCCATCAATCCAGTTTGGCATTTCAGGAAGCAGTGTAAAAATATTAAAATTTAAAATATTAAAATATTAATAAGTGCTTAGAGTGGAACCCACCATAATTGGCACCCACCATATTTGACAATAAGTGCTTCATGTTAGAGTAGGATACAGACTGAGGTATTGCCTATTGTGTAGCATGAAGGATATAGGAAGGGTTTTATCTTTATTATATTTGAGGAAAAGTGATTGTATAATGTTATAGAAATTCATTTTGCATGCTATATTTTTTCTTTTTTTTTTGTTTAAAAATGTGTGGGCCCCACAAAATATTGTGTGTGTAGGAAAATTTATTGTGCTATGTTAAATGAAAACCCATATAGTAAAAGGGCAAGAAAGATTGAGGGCAAAGATCCCGGTAAATATTCTCCCTCCCTCCTCCATGTCCTCTAATGACTTTGTGGTGTTATCATTGTTTAAAGGTAGTTATTCAATCTAAATGTGCGTATGCAAATTACTTTTTTTTGTTTTGTTTTGATAATCAATGCAAATTACTTTTAGTTTATACTTGTAGGAACACTCTAGGACTGGTTTGTACATTTTTAAGTCAATATCTTAGTTCAATTTGATCCCTGATAATACTGTAGTATGTTCCTTAACGTGCTTCTTTGTTTAATTTTTTCCATGAGTTTTAATATCTGTAATTCTATATTGGTTTTTTTTGTCCTTGTTGAGATATCATTGATTGCATTAACGTTTCCACTATGGCTTTTTGTGCCGTTGCTCATGTTGGGCTTTCAAAAATGTTAACATTGTGGACTTTTCTGAAAATTAACTCATTCTAAATGTCTCAAGGATCATGAGAGGAAAGGAAATTTCATAAACATAATTTGAGTGTGATAAAATAAAAGGAAACTAAATAAAATGGTGATCCTAATCCAACTAATTTAATAGTTGAAACTAAAAATTCAACGCAACTTAACCTTTGAGCCTTTCTTTGAATTTCTATAACGCGTGTTAGAGTGTTGGGGAGTGTCGGAGTGTTTGAGAGTGTCAGAAAGTGTCGGACACGACACGTCAGGGTTTTTGAAATGTCGGTGCTTCATAGGCTGCTGACATCGCCAGGTGGTACAGGCGCTACATCACTGCTGCCTTAGCGATGTCAATTTCCCCAAGCAAATCCCAGGGAGCATTAACCTCCTATCACCAACCCGCACTAGATCAACACGCTCAACCCCTATAAATACCCTTCTCCATATACAGAGAAGACATCTTATGTATCGTTATTATGCCCGTATGTATTAAGTCACACTCTTACACACACCCAACCTTCCATTGTTATCAGCTTGCATCATACTTGGAATAGTACTTTCTAGCCTGGTCTTTACCATTGCTAAAGGTATCATCCATATAGTGACATCATCCCCAAAGGGAACATAGTGGGCTTATAGATCCCAACGATATACCATAATTCCCTCTTTGTAAGGGTGTCAATATAGGTTTCGACACGCGGGTCGACCCGCGACACGACACTAAAATTCGTGTTCAGGTTGACCCGCAAAAAAATTCGTGTCGTGTTCGTGTTGGGAAAAATGACACGTAAAAAAATTCGTGTTGTGTTGGTGTTGATGTATTCGTGTCCGTGTTGATGAATTCGTGTTCGTGTTCGTTTTGACCCCCTATTTTGCGTGTTATTCGTGTTGTGTCAGCCCGAAAAAAACTCGTGATGTGTCAGTGTTGAAGATTTTGACAGGAATAAAAATTCGTGCCGTGTTCGTGTTGATGTATTCGTGTCGTGTCGAATTCGTGTCGTGTGAACCCATTTTGACACCCCTACCTCTTTGTACCAAAAAAAGATTAAATTCTTGTATGATATGGAAAGTTATTTTTCCCTCTTTTAACGAGAATCCTAGTTTTTTTTCTCTATGTTTATAATTGAAATAGTTCCATAAAAAGATGAAAATGCATAGGGTGGTTGAACAAAAATGAAAATATCTCTACACTTCAAATTCAATAACACTTCATGCCATCAAAATGACTGTCTCAGGAACAGATAAAAGTTATTGAGATACCATCAAGGTATAGTATATGAAATATATTGAACATTATGGCATGTTCAGAGGAAGCATATTTGAAATGAAGATGTTTTAAGAGCCCCAAATGACACAATGCAATGTAAACAAGTAAACGTATAATATAATCTGATGCAATATTTTAAAAATATATTACCCTTAATATAATCTTTATCAAGTAGAATTTATTAAATAGAAGATAAAATTAAGTTATTTAATAAAACTGATGTAAAATTTATTTAGCAACCGAGAAAATGTATTGAAAAGATTAGAATTATTATTACCTATTTATTTAATCTTTATACTCTTATTAGTTATTACATTTATATGAATATTAGATTAAATTTAAATCAATTATCTCAAATATAATAATTTTTTTTAAAAAAATTGTTTTTTCTTTCCCCTATTTTTTCTCAACAAATTACACATCTTGATTTTGTTATTTTGGACCATTGAGTCAAATTTAATCTAATAATAATAAAATGGTGATAAGAATAAAAGATTGAAGCTAAGAAATGAGAAAAAAATGTGTCATTTTGAATGATACAAGTTGTATCATTTCACTCTTACAAAAAATAAGATACACTGAAAAAAGAAAAAAATGAAATCCACACATTTTTATGAGAATAAAATAATACAATTTGTGTCATTTAAAATGACAAATCCCCCCTCCCCCTAAGCAAAAATAATATTTTTTATTTAGAATTTAAATTAAAAAAAAATCACCCACTTTCTTTCCCATGATTTTTATTTCTTCTGTCTATCTCTCTTAAAATAACATAACTTATGTCATTTAAAATGAAAAACATCAAACCCTAAATTTTACGTTGTATTCAAAACAAGGTCGTGATTATTTATTGTTTATCAGGATTAAATTATAAAAATATCTGCTGTGTGCATCTCAAATTACAATCAATCATGTGCAAATAATCATTATCAATTTAAATAATGGTTTAGAGGGACATCCATGTCTTTGTCCTAGTTCAAGCAGCCTAAAGCTACCGCCAAAACCATACAACATCGTCAACATTTGAAACTTGAAATTTGTAGGGAGAAAAAAAAAAAAAACAATGATTTCAATTTTCAAAGAAAAGAAAAGAAAAAAAGCTGGAGCAGAAAAACCGAAAACGACCGCTACCTTTTGCATAGGCTAAAATGGGAAAACTGCAAGATTTCCCTCCTCCGAAAAACGACGTCGTACCTTCGATCTTATGAGCCACTGAAGCAGACATCGATCCAAAAACAACCATCGGCAATGCTAATAAATATTTTTTTTTACATATTTTATAATAGGAGAAATATATATATATATATATATATATATATATATATATATATATATATAAATGAGATTCATTTCTTTGCTTTTTTTTTTCTTCAATGGGTTCTATCTATTTTTTTTATTTGTGTATGAGAAAAACTTGTATATTGAGAAATATATTACTCTTATAATATAATCTTTATCAAGTAAATTTTATTAAATAGAAGATAAAATTAAATTATTTAATAAAACTCGTGTAAATTTATCTAGCAACAGAGAAACTGTATTGAAAAGATTAGAATTATTATTATGGACAAGGGTTATATTTATAATTTTGTTTTACAAACTACGTTATATATTAAGAACATTATATTATATGCTAGAATGTATTATTTCTAATACATAATATAATTTATAAACAAAAATTGTAAATATAACTTTCATATTGTTACCTACCTATTTAAATTTTTTACCCTTACTATATTTATATCAATATTAGATTTTTTTTTTCTTTCACCTATTTTTCTCAAAAAATTACACATCTTCTTTCTCACTCATCCAACCATTGATTTTTTATTTTTTTTTGATAAACTCCGTTGATTTAAATTTAAGGGAAAAACACTTTTCATGTTGCATAAGAAGTATTTTCTCATATATTGTAATCTTTCGATTTGCATATAATTTTTATTTTTATTTTTAATAAGTGTGAGACCCATCACTAGTTGAGTCACAATATGAAAAATTCAAATTCTGATGTAACATGTAACATGATAAAATCAAAGCACTAAATTTAATGTAATAACTAATAATAATAATAAAGGGTAAAAGATTTCTCCAATTACCGGAGAAAAGTTATCTTCAGTGAGTACAAAACGATGTCGTTTGGGACGAAAATCAAGGTGTTTTTGTAATTATAATATATTATAGGATTATATTAGTCTTTGTCATTATAAATTTTTAATCTTATCACTTAAAATGATGTCGTTTTGAGTTCACTAAAAATAACTTCTTTTTTTTTTTTTGGTTACAGCAAGGGGCAATGCCCCCACAAAATAAAAGAAAAGCAAACAAGAAGGAAGGAAAAAAACAGAACAAGAAACAGCAGAAAACAAAACATTAAACACTAGCAGAAAGCCAGGAACAAGCATCATCCTGTATTTCTCCTAGCAGCCACCTTATTCAGACCCGGATCCAAAAGATCAGCAGCAAGAAGATTTAACAGATCGCTGTGAGGGGAGGAGATTGATTTGAGCCCAAAGGAATCATCCAAAGCCTTCTTCGCAATCCAATCCGCACAGGTGTTGCTACTCCTAGGAATTTTATTCAATAAGATAGTCCACTCTTTCATTAAAAAGACTCGAATCTTAGCTACCAATGGCAGCTTTCGAGTATCATTACCATGATTGGTAAGAAGGCAAAATGCTTGAGAAGAATCAGTTTCCAACACTAGTTTCCTCCAGCCATGCTTCCAGGCGAAATCAAGTCCATAAAGGAGAGCCCAAAGTTCAGCATGCAGAGGAATGCAAGAGCCAATGAAGGCTGAGAAACCGCCACACCATAATCCATTCTTATCCCTCAAGAGACCACCACAAGCTGCCCGATTACCTTGCACAGCCCCATCCACATTTAATTTCAGAAAGTCCTCCGCAGGCCTAATCCACGATGTAGGAAGTTGAGAGTGAGAAGTTCCTGAAAATGTTTTTTTAAACTTAGCCAAACAGAACCTATTTTCCTCAATTTCTACAGCAATAGCCTTTGAAGGATCCTCAGGACGCTGGAAACCTTCTTCGTGAATTTCCTTATTCCTCCATAACCACAAAAAATAGCAAGTGGTAAAGAAAGAGTCTCTCCAATCCTTGAGGTTGCTGTTGTTTGAAGTGAGATTCAGAATCATCCACTCCCTAAAAGAAATCACAGTGAGGAAACTCGGTGGAAGAGGGTGCAACATGGGCAACAGCCAGCACTTTCTTGCCTTCCAACAATCTCTAAACACATGAAGGCAATCTTCAATCACTTCAGGGCAGAAAGGGCACTTATTGGAACTACCACTCCACTTTGATATTGACTCTCTTGTTAGCATTCTATCATGAAGCATTTTCCAGATAAGCATTTTGACTCTTTCCTTGCCTTTCCACTTCCAAATACGGTCCCAACAGTCAATGGGGGAAGGATTGCTAGAATCTAACAAGTTATTGTATGCCAGCTTAACTATGGAATGCCCAGGGTTCCAGTTAGTCCAAGCTATGCTATCCTCCTCGGCTTCATCATCTGGATGAGGAATGGCAAGAATTTTGTTCACCACATTAAGATCAAAATGGTTCACAAGATAATGCCCATTCCAGCCTCCTTCAGAAAGGAAAATACTGTTGCTAATCTTTAAATCCAAGACCTCTTGAGAAGGAAGGATATGAGTATGAGCAAGGAGGTTTGGGTTGAGACCAGTTCAATTGTCTTTCCAAAAATCAATCTTCTTGCCATTACCTATTTGCCAAGAAGTATTGCTTATCATTTGAGGCCAGACCTTACAAATGCTTTTCCACAAGTGAGAATCATAAGGTTTACTAACAACCTCTTTTAGCATATCTTTTCTCCTGCCATATTTGGATAGCAAGACTTGGACCCAAAGCTGAGATGGAGACTGAACCATATTCCAAGCACACTTTTGGATGAAAGCTTCATTCTGGATGCGGAGATTGAGAATACCTAACCTACCCTGGTTTTTAGGGAGTTGAAGGTGTTCCCAACCGATTGCATGATGCTTCCTATGAACCTCAGTATCTCCCCAAATGAAATTCCTTTGCTTCTTTTCAATTTCTTCACAAATACCCACAGGTAATAAGCTGTTTTGCATGTGGAACATAGGGATAGTGGAGATGACCGATTTTGCTAGAGTCACTCTACCTGCCATAGATAGACACTGATTTTTCCAACCATTGAGCCTATTGTTAACCCTATCCATGATCTCTCCATAGTGAAGTTTACTAGTCCGACCATGTTTCATTCTGTATCCCAGGTATCTGCCCAAGTTTTTTGTTTGAGCAAAACCACTAATCTTCACTATCTCATTAGCAACATCAATTGGAACATTTTTGGAGAAGAAGATATTAGATTTTGGGTAACTCACCTTCTGACCAGACATGATCCCAAACTTTGTGAGGCACTCCATTACCGTCTTGATTTGGTCAATTTTGGCTTCTCCAAAGAGTAACAAATCGTCAGCGAAGAGGAGATGAGATATGGATGGTCCACCTCTACCAGCTGCCATTGGCTTCCACTCTTTCTTTGCAATTGCATCAGAAATCAAGTGTGTCAGTTTTTCCATACAAAGCACGAAAATGTAGGGAGATATTGGATCTCCTTGCCTCAAACCTCTACTCGGAAGGATGCTACCAGCCTTGGAACCATTCCAGAGGATTTCAAGCTCAGCTGAAGTGATGCACTGCATTATGATATTCACCAGAGATTCTGGGATGTTTATCTCAGACAACACTTTATATATAAAATTCCAAGACATCCTATCATAGGCTTTCTCTAAGTCGATTTTGATTGTGAAGAATCCCCTTTTCCCCTTCATTCTATTCATAGAGTGAACCATCTCTTGAGCAATGATAATATTGTCCTGGATTTGTCTTTTAGGAACGAAACTGACTTGTTGAGGAGAAATCAATTTGTTGAGAAGGGGTTTCAGCTTGCTCACTATAATCTTGCTGATACCTTTATAAAGAACAGAACACAAAGCAATCGGGCGAAATTGGTTAATCTTTTCTGGTAAGAACAAAAGATTGAATGTAAGCAATATACCCGTTGCCTATTATTATCATTATTATTCTTTCAATTCAAACTTCGTTTTTAAATTTAAACAGATAGAAGCAGGGGCAAATTGGTAAAATCACGCGCACTCTTTTTCTTCTTAATAACAGAAACCTACACAGTTGCTTGGAGCGGCAACAGTAATGGTTGGAGGAGAGAGAAAAACCACTCTCATCTCAGAAACGGAACCTCTCAACAACAACACCCATTCCCATTCCTCCATCAGCATGCAACAACACCAAGCTCAGGTTCGTTGGGTTCTCTTCAAAATTTCAAATTTTCATCTCCAAAAAAAAAAAAAAAAACTACCTAACATCACCGTCACCGTCACCGCCGTATCTTAGTTCTGAGTTTAAGCTCTTTGATTTTTAGTTCTTTCGGTTTTTCTTTATTCTGATAAAGTTTATTTATTTATTGATGTTTATGTGATTTGATTTTTGATGGATTGGTGTTTTTGTTTGCAGGAAATGTTGGCTTTGAAGAAAGCTTACGCGGAGATGATTCTGAATACTGCGAAGGAGGCTGCGGCTCGGGTAATGGCGTCGGAACGGAAAGCTCTTCGGTTCGAGAACGAGCTCGCTTCGGCGAAAGAGGAGGCCCTTCACATGTTACTCCGCTTGAAGAAGATGATTGATGCTAAGGTTTCATTCTCAAACCCAACTCACGTGGCTGTTATGGTTCTTTGATGACTTTAATGGTTGGAAGTTTATATATACATATATATATATATATATATATATATATATATATATATATTATGGGATTTGATTTATTTCCATGTTTCGTGAGAATTCAAATTTAATTCTATATTTATTTTCACCTTTGTGGTGGGTATGATTTTTTATTAAAAAAGAAGAAAAAAAAAAATAGTTTTGTACGCAGATTGAAGGGTCACAACATGAGAATTGAATTCTCATCATGCAACGTGAGAAAATGTTTTCCATATATATATATATATATATAGAAAGTTACACTCTTAATTTTGTCCCTTAATCCCACTTATATCTAAGGGCTCAGAATTTTAAATATTATGAGCCATCATATACAAAGTGGATCAATGGTCAAGATTGTGTGTAAGACTTCTAATTTTAATTTTTATACCGGTGTAAGAATATCCTGCCCCATATATATATATATATATATATATATATATATATATATATATATATATATATATATATATATATATAGAGTTATGTTGTAGGAAAAGTGATTGTGTTATGTTATATATATATATCTTTATAATAAACAATCCGTTTGGTTTAGGTTTTAGTTGAATTGAGGTTAAAAGAATTAATTTGTATTTGGCAATGATATTTTGAAAGTTAGTTTAGAGGAGTTGATTTTGTGTGGATAGTAACGTAGAATTGCTTTTGAAATGTAATTAGTATATTTTGGAAGATTTCATGGGTTTTACACCTAAATTCAATTCTATACATTTGGAGAAGCGCTTCTCACAGAATCAATTTTACAACCTAGAATGAATTATTTTGGAAGCAAAAGTGATTTTGATGGCAAACTAAACAAGCACTAAGAAGAAGCTGATTGAGTGAAGGTCCTTAGGATATGGAAGATCCTTAGGATCATATGTGATGTGATGGGTGCAGATTTTGATTGTTCAAGTGGAATAGTTATGCCTATCATTGTCTGGATGAAATGAAATGTTATATATCAAAACTTTTGGCTGCATCATTCTTTTGCTTATCACATTTTGTCTTTTAAGTGGCAAGCTGTGAACTAGACTACCTAGCTCTGATTGTGTTCTGGTCTAACTTTTCTTTTGCTTTTTCTTCTATGAATGTGACTAGAGTCTGTTTTGTATCCTTAGAATTAATCTTATTCCTCTCGAGATGCTTGATTTTCTACAATGGCAGCTTGGAGATGTGTCATACATATCTTATAGCTGACTCCATCTCAGTAGTAACTCTTACCCTCTGACTGTGTTCTTCTCGTCTTCCTCTTTACAGGATATTACCTCTTACATTATCTGTTTCCTGTGCTACTACTAACTGGCACATAATTCGGCATTTTGTTTTATTAATTTACCTATTAATCAACTTCAAATCCAGCGAGATCAAAGAATAATAATAGGTTGACTCGACAGCAGTGCATTATTTTCTATTCCCCATTTTGTTTTGGCGAGTCAATGGTGTTTCACCAGAAATAGCATAATTTAAGCACTCTGAAAAGACACATTTAGGGGATGGGTGTGTGGATAGGGGTCAGGGAGGCGGATTCTAAATTTCTATTAATTGTGGATAAACTTGAGAAAAAGGATATGTGTGAAAAAGGTACATAATCGATCTCTCATTATAGACTGAGAGATATTGTTCTCGATATATATTCAACATTCTCCCTGACCAAGTGCCAAGATAAAGGGAAAAACAAAACTCATGCTTGTTTATTTGGTCAGCTTGTGCTTCTTCTATGCGAACCTTCTTCCCATAGAAATGATGGTTATACCTTTCAATGCATGTGATAAATTGATAATGAACTGAAGTTCTTGATTCCAGAAAAACAAGTTGAGCAGTCACTCATTCATGCTTTTGCTTGTTTCAATTTTTATCCATGACACCCGCAGAGTATTTTAATGATTTCCCATTTCTGTTCACCTGTAATCTGTCACTTACTTTTAATTTGGATGATAGTTTTGATGAAGTTTGAGCAAGCTGATAAGATGAAGTTTGAGCAAACTGATAAACTGTCGTGGCTTTTTTCCTTTTTGTTGTGTTTGAAAGTCATGAAAAAACTTTATTTCTCTGCTTGTCCAATGAGATATATCCTGCTTCAGGTCACATATCTATACCAGTTCTTAAGCTGAATCCAAATTATTCATGGAATTAATGTGTTTTTATGCATGCATCCACACTTAAAAGTTTGAATGATTGGAAGGGTGTGGGGGATACATTTTTCCAGTCTTGGATAGTCAATAGACAAGAAATTATGTTATCCCCTGTTAGAATCTGTACAACAACAAGAACCAAGCCTTATCAAAGTCCGTACTTACAAGGAAATTCTGTTTAGTGCATGACTGAAATTATCATAGTTGCTGTACTTAAGGTTCTCATTAATTGAAGAATCCTTTGATACTTGACTTGAAAAACCACTCTAATTTAGTTGTATTGCCCACTTTGATGTGCTTTTTGATATTTTGGATAACATGTATCATAAACAAATGTTTTCTTTGTTTACAGACAGCTGAAGCGGAGATGGCATCATTGAACCAGCAAAGAAAAATTGAAGAGCTTGAAGCACAATTGAATGAGGCTGAGGATGTCATAACAGATCTTAGGGCTGAGTTGAAACATGTATATTTTAAGTTAGAAAAGACAAGGAATGGTCAGGTCCAGTCGGTGGATGGACAGAATGTAAAGCAAGTTGCATCTTTTCAGGAGAGTACAAAACCTGAGACTTCACTATCCTCTCCTAATAAAGAACTTGAATGTGTAGCAAGCTGTGATGTGAAGGAAAAATCCCTGACTCTGAATGTTTTAGATGATACGTACTGTAATTCAAAAGAACAAAGTGCGCAATTGTGCGTCTCTAATTTGGAGGATTATTATGCTTATGCCTCTGAGTTTGCTTCTATCATCATGAGAAGCAAGGACCCTGAACTGTGCAACAATGGATTTACTCACAGGATCTGTGCACTCGAAGAAAATTTGCTGGAGGAAAAGCTGCTCACTCGGGATGTGCATAATCAACATTTTGGTAAAAGGCATGGGCTCATTGTCAAGGACAGTAATGGGCAAGTTGCAAAATTTAGTGTACCGTCTGCTAGGAACAAAAAAATGGAAATTAAGAAGCATGCTAAGTGCCATAAAAAACAAAAACGGAAGATTCTTTCCTTTTGCAGGTTACATATAAATGGGGACGATAAATGCAACAAAACTGTGTGCGCTCTACCTTCTATCAAGCCTTATGCCATTAGTGAATGTAAAAGAAAGAAAAGAATACATAGACATTTAGGAATGAAATCTTCTGTTTGTGAGAATTGTAAACCATCATTTGTTCTTAAGCAGTGCTCATCTGTCTGTGATAATGGAAAATGTCGTGAAGATGAATGTGTTGCAGAGATGAAGCTAGTGCTCCCTTTAACTGATGTAGAACCTGTTCATGGGTCCACTGATGTTACAGAAAGTGTCCGGTCTGTTAATAAATTAGAACTTGTGGAGAAGCCTATTGAGAAGGATAATGAGTTATTGAATATAGAAGGGAGTGCTACACAGAATTTAACAGGACCAAGTTCTAATATGAAAACTGAGGTTGTTGATGTTCCATCTACAAATACTGATTTGGAAGATGCAAAAGCAGTTGAAGAAACTGATGGATCTCCTGGTCAATCAGATGACAGTAGGCTTCTGAAGTATACCTTCCAAAGGAAGCGAAAAAAATTATCCTTGGGAAACCCACATGAAAAGATTGATTCTGAGAAGAACACAGCAAAGAGGAGGGTGGAGGAAAAACAAAATGGTGCAGTAGAAACTTAGATATCTAGCATGATGGATGAGCCTTATGGAGATAGTCAGCGCCTGGCTCAGGTTGCTCATCAGGTCTGTCAAATTCTCTTATTATGTCTTGAATGCATACAATAACTTACACTTATTTCTTCTAATGCTTATTGAATTGTGAGAACAATCATGGATAATTGGATATGATTTAATTGCTAATGAGTTTTTGGTTAAATAAATACAAAGGGTTATCTGGAAGTTTGCTGTGGATCATGAATGCCCAGGATTGACATAATTATCTTGTCAGGAATTTTCTAGCCTTCCTCTGATAAGAACTTTCGGATGCAACACCTCAAAAGCCAGCTCAAAGGATAGAAGTGCCCAAAGTCTTATAAACCCTGTAAAGAACCAATTCAACCTAAAAGCTTAAGCTATTGGGTGAGGGCCTCTTTAATGATTTATATTATTCTCTAACACGCCCCCTCACACGAGAGCCCACTGGGCTTGAAGGGTGGATAATGCACAGGCCCACCTACATGTGCTAAGAAAATTCCACAAGAGAAAGTGGGGGGCGGCGAGGATCGAACCCGGGACACGAGGCTCTGATACCATGTAAAGAACCAATTAAAGGGTGGTGTATGTCAAGGTTATTTACAAACCCCATATTAGTTGTCCATACAATCAGCAAATGGGTCCTAAGTCCTAACATCCTCCATTGATAAGTTTTATGTTCTCTTTAAAATAACGTCAAGATAGAAAGTTGCCCTGCTATAGAAATATACTGATGGCTTACACTGTTGCTTCGCCTTAGAAAATCCATATTTGAGCTCAGGTCTGAATTTATTAATTTTCTTTATGCAGCTTGTATCTTTGTCTGCAAAAAGGTGGTGATATCAATATGGATGCTTGAGGCTGGATGATTCAACTATAGCGAGCCTTTGAAGCAAATAACACTTTGAAGCGGGTTCATAGTATCAGGACATCACATACATGACCTGACTATATGTGCTTCTGTATGCCATTTATTTTGAGAGGAATGAGTCTGCTAGGTATGCCCTGATTGTTTGGCAATGCTGTGTTTAGTCCTTACTTGGGTATTCTCACTCCCTTTGGGTGTGATATTAATCCCATTCGAGGTACTGAGGCTGCTTGTCCCAGCTGCATTTCCGCAGGCTCAACCCCCTATTGCAGGAGAGAATTTATTGTGGGACGGGAGGCTCAAAGAAAAAATGAGTGATGTGAGAGGGAGCACCAAATCATTGGATGGTCCTGGAGCATAGAAAATATTTTCCTATTGCAGAGGCCCTTAAACCGCTTATTTCAAACTTGCTTAATACTTAGTCATAACTTGGTGGTAGCAGCGCTTAGGATGTTTGTTAAATTTTTTTTGTTCCTAATTTCAAGTTTCTCCATAAAAAATTATTAACTTCATGTGAAGAAAAGGCTTATTGCTGACAGATTGAAACTTGATTGTAATTTTTACATTTCAAGTATACTTTGCAAGAACAAGGCTTTGCTGGTGATTGAATTTGGGAGCTGCTGAAATTTGTTAGTATTGGAAAGTTCATTGAATTTCTCTTGGATGTTATACAGGGGTATGATTATTGATTTTGTAACCTGATAAACATAATATATAAAGGGAACAACATCTGTCATTTTAAAGCATATAAATTTATATCCTTTTAGATCCTAACCGTTGATTTCCGTCTATCAATGGTTATAATTTATTAGGTCAAGCTTAATGGGTGAAATTTATTATTAATTAATTAATATTTTTAATCCAATAAATTATAACTGTTGATGGACGGAAATCAACGGTTAGGATATAAAAGGATATAAGCTTATATCATTTAAAAGGATAGATGTTTTTCCCATATATAAAGTAATACAATAAGGAAAAAATGTTTATCATTTCAAAGGACATAAAGTTGTGTCATTTTAAGTGAGAGAAAGAGATAAATCATGGAAGAGAGTGGGGGAAAAAGATTTAAAGACGAGTCTCACCTCTTTGTGAGAGTGAAAGAAAGCGTGTCATTTAAAACGACACACCTTCTTCTCATACAATAAATGAAGTTCCTTAGGGGAATCTAAGTAGGTAATTTACAGTATTTAAAGTTATTATTGATTGGTTTTCATATAAATTTTAATTAGTTGTCAACATCAAATTGTTCTATACTGACAGACATATACGCTTAAAACAGTTTTACACCATGGTAGATTAAAATTAACTTCTTTAGAAGTAAATTTCACTGTTCCTTGCAAGTTTTGTTCTTATATTTACATGTAATTATACAAAAAGTTATACATGGCCATAGTAGTATTCATCAATTGCACTCGAATACCATGAGTCCATATGACAACAAAAGGCCGACCCAGTTCAAATACTCACTTTGTGAGTGTCTGGGGAAGCGAATATGACAACATAAAGAGGAAATGTATTCTCATCAAGCATGCCTTTCACCCTCATAATCCAAAAGCCCACCACCAGGAACCCATATCACAGTGGTGAACTTTCTAACCGATAAAGAATCTACTGTGTACTGTGGCTGGTCACTTTTTGGCAGGACCAGCTAAAAAGTAAGAAGGATACAAGGTTAAGAGCTTACATCATTGGACATGTGGGGACATTCTGTGATCATATGTGCATATCAGGCGTGCTTTTGGTCCATCACGTTTCTATCTTTTTGGCCTTTCATCCAGTAACTCTAGTGCTCTTTAATCTCCTGTTCTCACACTTTTGAGTAAGAGATTCCAATTCCCCTCTTCTCTAGGTACTTTTTCTAGCGTTACTTTCACATCATTGTACCTATTTTACTCCGCTAATTTTGTTTCAAAATTATAAATTTTTACCACCAAACACGTGGATCAATTGTTCAGGGATATCAAATTCAAGTGTATGAGAATACAGTTGTGTTAAAATTTGGTAGCGAGAGCTTTGCTGCCCATGTAATTTTCGAATTAGACTAGTCGAATAATCCATGAATCGGTGGATAATATCCAAAAAAATAAATAAAAAATGGGGAAGGATATTGTGACAACCAAGTTATGTTACACCCATGTGACATCCAATCAATCTCACCGTTAGATTGATTATGTTGATCCAACGGTTATATTTATTTCCATCTTTGTATGGTCATGATTTCTCAAATTTAAAACTTTGTATTTATTTTCACCTTTGTATGGTTATGATTTCACATATTTAATGCTTTCACTTTAAATATGGGGAATCATGATGAAATAAATATAACCGTTGAAACATAATCGATCTAACGGTGATAAAAAATTTGTCAAAAAAAAATTTTACATATTTCCAAGACTTCAAACCAAAATAAAGAGAAACATGAAGTGGAATATATATCTACTTTCAATGAGTAATTTAATTTGTATTAAACCACCACTATGTGCCAATGTCACGAGCCTATCACTCCTATAAGGGTAGTGGCTATTGGTGATTTGGTGTGCACGCCAAGCCAGACATACACTAACATACAAAGCCAAATCCTAAGTTGGATCAGAAAATCATCACCACATGGAGGGTAGCAGTTGTGGCAAAGCAGCATTCCTTATATGTATTATGTTTGCTTGTCTCCTCAGCACCTTACACCACTCACACCTTGCTTTGAATTCCTCTCAGCAACAAAACTTTAACCCTTCATTGTAGTTATGCAGTCCCCCACAACACCAACAAAACTATCATTCTTTCTTGTACATGAACCACTTTCTCATAGTGATTTATAGTCAAGGTCTTAGCTCAATTCTAAGCAGCAACAAGACCCAATATGGAGGTGAAGAGGAGGGAATGTGAGAGAGTAACCAAGGAGGAAGAGCACAAGGAGGATAGTAGTACACACATTATTGTGTTAACAGCAGGTACATTTCTTCTAATGGTGTGTCTAAAGTACTTTCTAGTTGAGCAATGGCGTGCTTGGGTGTTCTTAGTCCTCAATGTGATTCTATTAGCCATTCTATTCATGTCTATGAGGCCAGGCTATTGGGATCAAAGTTCAAAGAGTGAAAACAATGTTGAAGAAGTAAAAAATGAAAAGAAAGAGAAGAGTAAACCATGTGAGTGTTCTCAAGAAATTGAATGCTGCAAAGAACAATGTTGGACTAGTACTCATCATGTCCATGTTGAGAATGAGATAGAAGAGGATGAGGAAGAGGATGAGGAGGAGGAGGAGCAGGTAACACTGTTATCCAAGGAGGAGTTGAATGAAAGAGTGGAAGCTTTCATAGCCATGTTTAGGCAGCATTTGATCTCTGATGTCAAACAATCTGAAAATTTCAGGCTCAACAAAACTGTAAACTTTAGAACTAAGATTGAAGTGCCTTGCTATTGAATTGAGGTTTAGGTTCTAATGACAGCTACAAATTTTGTTTTATTTCTTCTAAATGATTAAGGATGTCCTTTATTACTATATTTTTTGGATTGTATATCTAATTTGCAGGCCTCTTGTTTACATTAATTTTTGTGTGTGTGGAAGTTTTGTTTACGTTATCTTTATTAGAGGGCTGATCCAGTTGAAATACCCACTTCGTGAGTGTCTGGGGAAGGGAATACTCTAGGCAGTCTTTCCTTTCCTTTTTGCAGAGAGACTGATTCGAACCCGCGACCTGACACACCACGGCAAGCAAATTTACCGCTGAGGCAAACCGGCCCTTCGAATGATCACTAATCATCATGAGTACTAAAAAATATTCATTTACAATAGGTATTTTGTTGTGCATGCATTTATTCCCCTGTATTGTCACAAAAGCGTTAACCCACAACTAAGAGTCTAAGAGATTCAAATCCAATGCACACATTAAAAACGTGATAGGTTTTTTTTTAATATACATTTTATATTAAATACTTTGATTGAAATATATTAAAAAGTTTAAAATATGATACGGTACAACATTAAATCAGATTTGAATTCAAATTTTCTGATACCGTTTATCATTCACTATTAAAAAAGAAGCCTAATCTTTTTAAGATTTGAATTGCAATTAGATAATTTTATTTCCTATATAACACAAACAATATTAAAACATATTTATAATTAGATAAAAATCAAATTTGTTTGAGATTGACTAAAATATAAAATCAATTTTATAATGGGTAAATATACTTTCAATTCAAATTTTTAAATTCTAAATCTATTCTTCCTATCTTATTTATAACTTGTTGTATATTTCAAATATATTTAAGAGTGATTAAAAATAAAAAAATTATTTTTATTATATTTCAATATATATTTTTATTTAATTTTATTCTTCATACCTTATTTATTATATATTTATATTTAGACACACATTAAATCTACTTGAGATTAACTAAAGAAAAATCAATTTTTTTATTTTAAATTTATTTATTTTATCTAATTTTTAAATAATAATTTATTCCTTCTATCTCATTTATTTATTGATTATAGATTTAGATTCAGTCAAAGGATAATACATGTAATACATGATTTATATAATATTTTTAAATTATTTTCTTGTTATATTTTTAAATCTAATGATTCAAAAAGATTCATTATGAACTATTAGAAATACAGCCATTGAGATATATTTGAATTGCAATCCGATAACCATATATTTTATATTATCAAATACATTCGAATTTAAATATATTAAAAAATTAAAATACTATCACATGTACAAAATCAAATCAAATTTGAGTATTATACATTACACTTTTGCAAACAAAACTAATGTGCGCGCGCGCAAACACACACACACATATATATATAAAATAAATGGAACCTAATGTTAAATTCTCTCTTCCTCATAGAGATTATCTCAAATTACAATGAGTGACCGTCTCCGAGATGCGATAGTGGAGGAAATCCTTCATCACCTACCACTTAGAAGCATTGGAAAATGAATGTTAGTTTGCAAAGCATAGAACACAATCATAAAGAGTTATACTTTTACATTCTCACACCTTGAAATGTATTAAAAAGTTTAAAATATGATCATGACAACATTAAATCAGATTTGAATTCATATCTTATGATACAGTTTATCATTCACTATTAAAAAAAGCCTAATCTTTTTAAAATTTGAATTGCAATTAGATAATCTTATTTCCTATATAATTCAGGAAATATTAAACCATATTTATAATTAGATAAACATCAAATTTGTTTGAGATTGACTAAAATATAAAATCAATTTTATAATGGGTAAATATACTTTCAATTCAAATTTTTAAATTCTAAATCTATTCTTCCTATCTTATTTATAACTTTTTGTATATTTCAAATATATTTAAGATTGATTAAAAATAAAAAAACTATTTTTATTATATTTCAATATATATTTTTATTTAATTTTATTCTTCATACCTTATTTATTATATATTTATATTTAAACACACATTAAATCTACTTGAGATTAACTAAAGAAAAATCAATTTTTTTTATTTTAAATTTATTTATTTTATCTAATTTTTAAATAATAATTTATTCCTTCTATCTCATTTATTTATTGATTATAGATTTAGATTCAGTTAAAGGATAATACATGTAATACATGATTTATATAATATTTTTAAATTATTTTCTTGTTATATTTTTAAATTTAATGATTCAAAAAGATTCATTATGAACTATTAGAAATACAGCCATTGAGATATATTTGAATTGCAATCCAATAACCATATATTTTATATTATCAAATACATTCGAATTGAAATATATTAAAAAGTAAAAATACTATCACATGTACAAAATCAAATCAAATTTGAGTATTATACATTACACTTTTGCAAACAAAACTCAAGTGCGCGCGCGCACAAACACACACACACATATATATATATATATATAAAATAAATGGAACCTAATGTTAAACTCTCTCTTCCTCATAGAGATTATCTCAAATTACAATGAGTGACCGTCTCCGAGATGCGATAATGGAGGAAATCCTTCATCACCTACCACTTAGAAGCATTGGAAAATGAATGTTAATTTGCAAAGCATAGAACACAATCATAAAGAGTTACACTTTTACATTCTCACACCTTGAAATGTATTAAAAAGTTTAAAATATGATCATGACAACATTAAATGAAATGGATGCTTCACAAACAGTAAACGTGTAACAATATATCGAGTAGTCCGCCAAAAACGTAACAGATGGAAACGATATATTGTAACAAACAAATAAATTTTCACAACAAAACTTCCGTAGAATTACGGACCAGTAAACTACATCTCATCGGTGGATTAGTAAACGTCTGCAGTTCCCCTTCAAGCATGCTATGATTTTTCGCCAAGCCATTCAACAACTTGGTTACCTCCCCTCAGAACATGTTGAACTCGGACCAACCAAGGCCAACTAAGAAGCTCCTTAATTTCTTGAACTAAAAGTAACAAAGGATGCCCTTCTTCATAATTACGAAACAATTGCAAAGCATCTGTAGAGTCCCCTTCAAGATAAATATTTTTGTAACCACTCTCCCAAGCCAACTGAATACCCATATAAGCACCCCAGAGTTCAGCCCGAAGAACAGTACCATACCCTAACCCCTTAGAAAAACCGTCAAGCTAAACTCCATCACTATTTCTGATCACTCCTCCTCAAGAAGATCTTCCTCCCTTACTGTTTTTTGCACCATCTATATTTATCTTGACCCAATCATGAGGAGGTGGTTCCCACATTATCATACGCTTAGGAACCCGAAAGGAAGTTAATTCTGTTCTTGCTCTCAAACAACTTATCTTTCTTGTCTACTTTTTGGGAATTGAAGTTAAGCGTCTACCTAATGGTTCCTTATTACTTACACAACTGAACCATATTGGGAACTTATTTGCCAAGGCCCAAAGGAATGATGCAAAGGGTTTCTTTGCACCTACGGTTAGTGGCTGTAAACTCATTTAATATATCAATGCCTACATGGATGATTCCCACTTGTAAAGGTCTATTGTTGGGACCCTTTGTTATTTGAAAGCTACCATCACTCATGGCCTTTTAAGCCTACTCAACCACATCAATTCCTCTCTCTTCAAAAATTCAATGATGCTGGCTAGGCAATTGACCCGGATGACTAATATTCAAAAGTTTTGACGAACTTATCTTTTTTTCAAAAATTAATCTTTTTAACTTGTAAAAGTAACAAACAACCAACAGGAATATATTTAAACAAAACAAAAAATAAAATAAAATATATGGATAAGACCAATTTGCATTGCATTTTCAAGAAGCTTCGGTGGAAATATTTATTTCAATGTGTAACATATAACATATAAATAGCTATAATATTCAAGTGTAACATATAAATATCGTGCTGATAACGTGCTGTAAAATTAATAAGAGTTAGAGGAGAAATAGGGGAGAATATTATTCTTATATTGTCATACTACAATGATGCCTTATTTATAGGCTCAAGAAACACAAAGATTAAAATAATTGAAAATATTCTCCAACAGTCATAATAATAATATCTCCAACAGCCATAACGGATATGGATAACCATAAATTATTTGTAACAATATTATCTTATTTTCAAAAATAATTTCTGTTTTTTTCAAAAGGCAGCCAATTACTAGCTAAAAAAAAATCAGCATTTTGCTTTTTTAAAAAGTTGTTTTCCAAACATCTAAAAATTCTCAACATGATCTTTATTAAAAAAAAAAACAACTTTTTTTAAAAATAAAAATTCATCCAAACGGGGCAATAAATAATGTTATTATCAATTATTACTATATCTTAACCGTTGATCGGCGAAAATCAACAGTTAAAATATAGTAATAATTGATAATAATATTATTTAGTGCCTGTTTGTTAAGATATAATAATGATAGTAACGATACCTCATCTCATCTTAAATATATTATCAAATACATTTGAATTGAAATATATTAAAAAGTTAGAATATTATCACATATGATACTAAGGTACAAAAACAAATAAGATCTTAGTATTATATATTACACTTCTGCAAACAAAGCTCCCAACCAAGAAAAAATTGGAACCTAAACTCTCTCTTCCTGGTAGAGATTAACTCAAATTACAATGAGTGAGTATCTCCCAGATGTGATAGTGGAGAAAATCCTTCATCACGTACCACTTAGAAGCATTAGAAAATGCATGTTAGTGTGCAAAACATGGAACACAATCATAAAGAGTCACACTTTTACATTCTCACACCTCCAACACTCTCTCTGCAGTCCCTCTTCTCCTATGGTCATCATGAGCACCCGTTCCCTTTCCTGTTCATATTATGAGGATGAGAACTTTTCCATGTGTTCCTCTTCCTTTCAAAGAATAACAAATATCAAACACTCGCTTCCTAATTGTTTTTTCAATGGGAATGTGCATTGGATTGCTTATGGTAAATATGGATTATATGATTGTATATTGATGTTTAATATGGTGGAGGAAAAGTTCAACCGAATGGAGTTGCCAGAGGAGGTTAAGATTTTTCGGTCTTGGGAATTTTTGGATGTTTCTGTTATTGAAGATTGTCTCTCTCTTATAGAGTACATTGGGTGTTCTGATCGCGATGTTAAAAGATGTAACATTTGGATGAAAAGAGAGTCATGGAATAAGGTTTATTGTGTTTATTTGGAGGGTGGGATTAGAAAAGTATTCGGACTAAACAAAAGCAGTGAGGTTTTAGTGGTAACAATGCAAAAGCCAAAGTCATTCCATTTTGTTGATCTTAAGAAGAGCATAGGGGTGAAGGATATTCATATAAAAACAACTACAAATGCTTGGGCTTATGATTACACAGAGAGCCTTCTTTTGCTTGACAAAGAAAACAACTAATGCTGCAATGAATAATATGGAAGATGAATTGAAGAGTGGAAGCTGAAGTTTTACTTGGCAACTAAGATTTGAAGTTCCTTGCTATATTGAGGACGTTTAGGTTCTTATGACAGCTACAAACTTTCTTTTATTTCTCCTAAATGATTATGGATGTCCTTTAATTTACTATATTAGTACTATATTGTTTGGTTTTCAAATTTTCAGGCTTGTTGTTTACATTATTATTCTTTTTCAATGATTTCTGATTATCATCATTTACAATAGATATTTTGCTGTGCACTTCCCCTGCATTGCTACAGAGCGTTATCTCACCTCTAAGTGCTTTAAATCCAATACGCATTAACAATATCTGCTTAGTCCAAGTGAAAAGAGTTACTCGCACATTACAAGAATATCTGCTATCTGCTTAAAGAAAATTCCAAGGTTTAAAGAACGTTTCTTAGAACTTCAGTCATGGAATAAGATTTATAGTTTTCATTTAGGGGGAGGGATTAGACACCTATGGGGATTAAGCTGAAAATTTCAGGCTCTGCAGAGCAATAATCTAAGATTGAAGTGACATGCTGTTAAAATTTAGGTTATAAAGACAGGTACAAATTTTGTTTTGTTTTTCTTCTGAATGATGAAGGATGTCCTTTTAGTTCTATATTGTTTGAATTGATCTACATTATCAAGAGGTAGAATTATATTTAGTAATTTTTTGTTTACGAACTATTACAAATTACATTATGTATTTTCGAAAGTACACTAAGTTACATTATGTACTTCCAGAAAGGAAGTACATAATGTAATTTTTAAAAAATTATAAAAAAAAAAAAATTATAAATGGATTGTTCCCCTTATCAATATTTTTTACATTATCTTTATTCTTTACTATTTTTGAACAATTACGGATTATCATCAGCACTGAAAATTGTTCATTTATAATAAATATTTTGTTGTGCACACTCCTCCTGTATTGATACAAAGCGGTGTCCCACTTAAAGTGTTTGTGGTCTGGATTGAATTGATTTTAAAAGCAAAAATCATCAGATTCAATTCTTTCGATTTGATCATGTAATCATCTATTCATTTTTTTGAAAATCTTAACATGTGTTTCAAAATTTCTTTGAAATACAAAAGCATCAGTAAACGATAATATAGTTTTTTTTTTTTTTTTTTTTTTTTGCAATAAGATTTGAAGCTTTACGCAGATAAAATTTTGTTGATGAGATGTGACTATATTTTTTCTTGGGTTTAGTTAATGGATTAATGAGTCTTGAGTATAAAAATTTTTGGGCTATGATTGGGGAAAGATCAAAGTAAGTGGAGAGGAATTAATATATTTGATCAATTTGGATTAGATCGATTTTTCATCAACCAATTCAATAACGATCCAATCCAATTAAAATTTGCGGTTTTTGTTTTCAATTTTTGATTTTTCGATTTATTCGGTTATCGATTTTTCGATTCGGTCATTTAAATCGGTTAATGAACACCCCTAATCTCATCTGCTTTAAATCCAATACACATTATAATCCAATACACCCCTAATCTCATCTGCTTTAAATCCAATCCAATCCACTACTAGAAAAGTCTTTATTATCGACGGAATTTTTTGACGGAAAAAGTTCCGTCGAAATTATTGACGGAATTTACAACGGAAATTATTTTCCGTCAAAAAATTTCGACGAAAAAAAATTCCGTCGATGTTTTTCGACGGAAAAACTTTTCAAAAAAAAAAAAGAAAAAGAAATTATATTTTGTGGATTTTCGACGGAATTTGGATTCCGTCGAAGATTTTCGACGGAAATGGAATTCCGTCGAAAACTTTTAAAAAAAATAAAAGAAAAAGAAATTATTTTTTGTGGATTTTCGACGGAATTTGGATTCCGTCCATGTTTTTCGACGGAAATGGAATTCCGTCGAAAACTTTTCAAAAAAAAATAAAAGAAAAAGAAATTATATATTGTGGATTTTCGACGGAATTCGGATTCCGTCGAAGATTTTCGACGGAAATGGAATTCCGTCGAAAACTTTTTAAAAAAATAAAAGAAAAAGAAAATTATATTTTGTGGACTTTTCGCGGAATTCGGATTCCGTCGAAGATTTTCGAAGGAAATGGAATTCCGTTGAAAACTTTTTTAAAAAATAAAAGAAAAAGAAAATTATATTTTGTGGACTTTTCGACGGAATTCGGATTCCGTCGAAGATTTTCGACGGAAATGGAATTCTGTCGAAAACTTTTTAAAAAAATAAAAGAAAAAGAAAATTATATTTTGTGGACTTTTCGACGGAATTCGGATTCCGTCGAAAACTTTTCAAAAAAATAAAAGAAAAAGAAATTATATTTTGTGGATTTTCGACGGAATTCGGATTCGGTCAAAATTTTTCGATCGAAAACTTTTCAAAAAAATAAAAGAAAAATAAATGTAATACTTACAGAATAATTATAATTGGTTAACATTTTTAGGAAAATATTTATAGATTCCATTTTAAAATTTGATACTCTTTCATTCTTTATATATTCCCTCTTTGTCCAAATTCTTTCCCTCCCTTCTAATTTTTTACAATATTTTCTCACCCTCCTCTTTCCCAAATATTATCTTTTGTTCCTCATTGCAACATCAAACAACACACCTGAACCTATGTATTTTGTTCCGCCACTATTCTAAGCGCCCCCATTATCTAAAATAAAATTAATTAAAATTAAGGATGAAATAACATAAAGTATTCATTCATCTCAAAATTAAGTATGAATTTTTACTGTAGTTAATTAAATATTATATTTTAAATTCAAAGAGAATGTTTTAAATATAAAAAATATATACCTCAGCGCATAATTAATCCTTAAAAAAATATTTTATTGCTATTAATGATAGATTATGAAGATGGTTATAACTATTATTTTATAATTAAATTTATTTTCTAATATATTACTAAATTTATAATTATATTGAGAAGATAATTTGACATTTCATTGCCCTCCTTTTCTTTTTTCACTTCCCGCTTTCCCTTTTTCACAGGCTCCACAACTTTTATGAAAACAAATGTTTGCTTGCAGTGGAGAAGATAACCATGTGTGCTGCCAACCATAAATGTTTTGACTTCCATGAAGCCTTTCTATGTTAGATGGCATTATATGGAATGACTACCATAGCACTTCATAGGATTTAACTCAAATTATGGTTACTGCTATTTCAGCCATAAATAGAGACACAAATTGATAAGTTACCATAGCACTAATTTTCTATATATATTCATGTTCATCCATTTTCTTGTGAATGATGAAGGATGTCCTTTTAGTTCTATATTGTTTGAATTGATGTACATTGTCAATACAATAATTATATTTACAAATTTTTTATTTACAAATTCTTACAAACTACAGTATATACTTCTAGAAATACACTAGGTTATATTATATATTTCCGGAAATACATAGTGTAGTTTGTAAAAATTTATTAAAAAAAAAAATTATAAACGGACCCATTACTTTATCAATATTATTTACATTATCTTTATTCTTTAAGTTGTTCATTTACGATGAATATTTTGTTGTGAACTCCCCCTACAAAGCGTTATCCCACCTTTAAGAGCTTTAAATCCTATACACATTAACGATATCTGCTCAGCTGTGTTGTGCTTTGATCCCAATGGGTAGTTATCTTTTCTTTTTCTTATATATATATATTTTTTTAAAATAATTGTCATGGGTTCGCTTTTCTGCCATTAATGTATATAATATATCTACATCGAATTCAAAACAACATCATTTTTAAGTGGAAATCAATGTATTTTTATAATTATAATTTATTCCAGGTTAAAATAGTCTTTTCATTATAATTTTTTAATTTTTCAATCTAAAATAATGTTATTTTGGGAGCGAAGATAACTTATTGAAGTGTGGCAAGATCTCTCTCATGTCCTTAATAAAAAGCATATACGACCATCCTAATGTTTGCAGAACGAGTTTCACAAATTAGTTAAATAAAACCAATTGGATAACTATGGATTTGTTTGATAGCTAGCAAGTTCTTATAGGGACTTCTTTGCTGGATGATACAAACTACGATAGTAAAACTTCTTTCGTTGTAGTTGTTTTGAGGAATCAAAAACTAGAAGAGATGTAAATCAGGACATGCTTAATTATAAAAATGTGTTCGTGGGTCGGCCCTTCGGGCCGAGTCCAGTTTGCCACCTCTAACTATCAGCATGTAATAGGTTTTTATATTTATCCATTAAAAAAAAATTATAGTTGCGTCTAGGTTTTTATATTTTATCTCGGAGATGAACTTTCATTTACTACAATCATATTTATAAAATAATAATAAATATTTTTTTTGTTGGGATTTGTGTCGTTAGTCTTTGGAATTTCATAAATTTATATTTACAAAAATTGAAATCAGATTTGGAAATTTAATTATAAAAGAAGAAGGATAAAATTTCAGTTGAATTATAAAAATATATTAGCGGGCCGGCCGTTCGGGCCGAGCCCAGTTTTTCACCTCTAACTGTCAGCATTTTATACTTGCAATTTTTTTGCAAGGATTAGTGTCGTTAGTCTTTGGAATTTCACAAATTTGTATTTACAAAAATTGAAATCAGATTTAGTATTTTAATTATAAACAGAGATTTAGTAATTTAATTATAAAAGAAGAATGATAAAATTTCAATTGAATTATAAAAATATATTGTCGGGCCGGCCCTCCGGGCCGAACCCAGTTTTCCACCTCTAACTGTCAGCATTTTATATAAATAATTATTTTTTGCAAATATTTGTGTTAATTACACTCTTGCAATAAAAAAAATGAAAATTTAATTTATTTCTTAGGTACTAAATTAAAATTTTAATTTTTATAGTTCTTAAATTTTAATAATATTTTTTTACAGAATGACAGCCATCATTATTTATTTAAACTTATAATTTAAAACTCTTTATATTAATTATACATATTTTTTTATATAATTTTTTTTCTATTTAAATTTACGAGTTTTATACATTTTTTTAATTGGTTATACATGTATGAAAGAAGAAAAAAATGTAGGCAAGAACCACACAACACGAAATACGATGAAATCTTCGGCCCTACAAAACGAAAAAAAGAGAATTAGTATACAAAAAGCAGAACACGAATTCATAGCAACTTGTATATAAGGTAAACAAAAATAATAATCATACAACATTCGCTACACATACGAAAGAAGGAAAAAAATGTACGCAAAAACTACACAGAATGAAATACGAGGAAAACTTCCGCCCTACAAAATGAAAAAAAGATAATCAGTATAAAAAAAGAAAATGAATCGTAAATATTATTTTCTTTTAAAATTCGATTTTTAAAAGAAAAAACATTTTGCAATTTACCAAATAAGGAAAGTTTGCAGGTGCCATGTAGTGTGAACAAAAATTTCACAATTAAATAGGGAGTGACAGATTAACAAAGTTTCCAACATTGAACTCTCCTTTATATATATATATATATATATATATATATATATATATATATATATATATATATATATATTGTTTAGTTATACGCTGCTGGCCAACATGATTTATGGTTTTTTTTTTTAATTTTCCTATTAATTTTTTAGATTATTCTTTTTAAGAGAAAATTACAATTTTGTCTTCAAGTGCTTGAATTTTTCTCTCTCTATCTTATCTATATATAGCTGTATATTATTTTTAAGGGAAAACTTTACTTTCATCCATTGTGGTTTGTCTGTGTATCATTTAGCACCCTGTGGTTTAAAAATTATCATTTATATCTCTTGTGGTTGCACTATGTGTCTTCTAACCTCCTGAATGACTAAAATACCCTCATAATACAAAATATTAAATTAAAATTAAAATATCAAAATTATCCCAAATTAAAATTAAAACCGTAATACCCCTTCATTTTATTTTTTATTTTTAAGTTAAGCCTTTTTAAGCTTATTTTCTTATTTTGTTAATGGATAGTTCATTTGATGGTGTCATCCTATAAAATAAGGATTAACCAACAACACTCTTATCAAGAAATAATATCACAGACAAATAAAACGCTATTACAGCAGTTTAAAGAACTAAATAAAAGCCTTCAATTCACGGGATGTATCATTTGCCCAAGCAACAAGACGTGTTCTCCACCTCACTGAATGTACTGGACATTCACCAGAGTGCAAAACATTTTTTTTTCATGGGATATTTTATAGTTAAAATAATACACAAGAGTACTAGTGAACAACTAAGAATTTACGGCTTTAAGTATTAGAAGAATCTGACAAACCTGGTCACGATAGCCGAACCACTTCTTTGAATTCAAATACAAATTCCTAGTTAAACCGCAAGCAACAAATCTGCTAGAGGTGTTTCTTGCATGATCCGGGTCCAAAGAAAATTAAATACTGTGAGTGGTAAGGACTAAGGAAGAGATTGAGATTTCAAGTAATAATTTCCAACAAAATATGAGTAATTTTGATATTTTATATTACGATGATATTTTAGTCATTTAGGGAGTTAAATGACACATAGTGAAATCATAGTGGATGTAAGTGATAATTTCTTAACCACAGGGTGCTAAATGATACACACACAAACCACAATGGGTGAAAGTGGAGTTTTCCCTATTTGTAAACCATATTTGCAACTTACAATCAAATATTTTTGAAATAGCAATGTAAATAATTATTATAATATTTATAAGAAGAAGGTAGGTATGGTGCAGGGAAAATAATAGAGTTACAAATATGTAGCGAGGGTCACTTTAAAATGATATAATTCAGCGCCACACCTTTTATTTGCCATTTTATAGAAAGAGTGTTGGATAAAATAAGAAATTGTTTTTTTTTCTTTTCGAAATTCATGTTATTCATACTATACGAAATAAAAGCATATTGGATCAAATACGGATAAGTATATACTATGACTTTCTGTCCACGGTTAGATTTATCATCTATGGTATACATAAAAATTTCGTCACTAAAACTATTATTTGTAAATTTTTTATTTTTGGGAATTAACCCAAAAGAATATTGTCTTCGTCTGTGCCATTGGCTCTTTTATTAAAGGAGAGGAAAGGGGCACTTAGATATATGATGTAATCATTGAAGGAAAAAGGAGTTGGGTGGAAGATTCAACTTTGTAGTCGTCTTACCCCATCGATTTTAATTATAATTGTTTTCGTATATTTGGGAATTCATTCTTATCTCTAAAGCAACTTTTATATTGTATTTTTTTTTTGGTAGCCTAACTTTTATATTGTAATTTAATGAATATATGAGGGTGAATTTTTTTTTCTTTTAGAATTATTTTGTTATATTAGTTAAATTTTTAATTTTCTAAATGAGATATTTATGAATATACTATATAATTTGAAGAAATTCTAAATAATATGAATAGTTGAAGTGATAATATTATATGGAAAAAAAAATGTAAAATATCTTTCAAACTAATAACATGTTAATAAAATGAATACATGTAGTAGCTCATTGAGGATAAAGTATCCTAAGATAATACTCTTTTTAAAAGGGTATTATTTTTCCCATGTATGTTACATGATATAGAAATATTCTCATATATAATACACAAGGGCATTGCACTTTGTGTGTATATAAGGAGATTTTTCTATCATTTAACATAAAAAATAATAATATCCTTTTCCAAAATAAGAATTCAATTAAGGAAAAATAGAAGAAGTATTATATTTTTCCAACAAAGACATAACAGTAATCTAATTTATTTTATTCGAGAAGGTGTAGTATCTGATTTTTTTTCATCTTTATGTCTAATGTACAAAATATATATGTTTTTGGAACAGCAATTGAAACAACTCTATGATCAATTGAATGGGGCATTACTGAGCTTATGAACCACCAAGAGACCCACAATAACGTTTGGTCCAAGAGACCCTGGAATTATTCTTGCATTGCCTATCATTGGTATTACTTTGGTACGTTTGGTCCAAAATTTTGAGCTCTTGCCACCTCCTGGACAGTCCAAGATTGACACTAGCGAGAAAGGAGGGCAGTTTGGCTTGCACATGCTAAAACATTCCACCTTTGTGGCAACGCCAAGGTCATTCTAGTTTTCACCTTGTGGATTGGATCAATGGTCGAAAATATGGATATACATATATGGTTATACATAGAATATTACATGACAAGTGAACAAATAACATTGTGTTCTGAGTTTTTTTCTTCTTCTTAAAGAAATTGTTTTGCAGAATATTTTTTAAAACATGTTTTTTTTTTGTATTTTTTTATTTTAAAGTTTAAAATCAAAACACAAAACAAAAATAACTCAGACATATTTTTTAAATTTGATTCTAAAAATAAAAAAGAGTTACAATTATTTTTTAACAAAATAAGTCTTATTAAATGAGTTTATTTTTAAAAATAAAAAATTATTTCTAGAAACAGTATTTTTAAAAATTATTTTGCCTCTAATGATTTATGTTCCTTCAAACCACCCTAACCTTCACCATTACCACTTTTTCAGCCTGAATTTAGTCTGGTGGCCATTGCCAATCTCTAGTTTAGTGACGGAGCCAAATTTTAATTTTAGCTGGGGTAAAAAAAATCTGACAAATCAAATTATTTAAAAAAATTCATAAATACACAAAGCGATTAGGAAAAATTTTTACTTAAAATTTTCAAAATAATAGGATCGATGTTATTTTAACAAATAATTGTTATTTATTTAAAATTTAGAATATAATATAAAATAAAATTAGTAATGAAAGTACAAATTATATATACATATATCAAACTTTCATGTGATTTTTATGCACATTTTCATGTGATCTTTGATAATATTATTTCATGTGATGTTAATGAAAGCTTATTTCATGTGATGTTTATGAAAATTGATTTCATGTGGTCTTTGTGAATACAATTTTTTATTTTTTATATTTTAATTTGATTTGGGCCTACAAACTTTAGTTTGAAATTTGGTAGGTCTTACAAGTCGTATTCAGCTTTTTTTAGTTTTTTATAACATGACAGGCCATAAATCAAGTATTTAATAGGCTGATATGTCAGTATAGGTTCCAAATATTTTACATAGGCTTAGGCTATCAAAGCCAAAGTTTGGCTTAGCTTGACCCATTTATGCCCCTAGCCGTGACCTGTGAAGAACATTAACATAGAGGGACAACAAACTTCACAATTAAAAAGAAGAGTTCATTTTTTATGCAGTTACTGCAGATAAGTTATCTGCTAAATGGATTGTTCCCCTTATCAATATTTTTGTACATTATCTTTATTCTTTACTATTTTTGAACAATTACGGATTATCATCAGCACCGAAAATTGTTCATTTATAATAAGTATTTTGTTGTGCACACTCCTCCTGTATTGATACAAAGCGGTGTCCCACTTAAAGTGTTTATGGTCTGGATTGAATTGATTTTAAAAGCAAAAATCATCCGATCCAATTCTTTCGATTTGATCATGTAATCATCTATTCGTTTTTTTGAAAATCTTAACATTTGTTTTAAAATTTCTTTGAAATACAAAAGCATCAGTAAACGATAATATAGTTTTTTTTTTTTTTTTGCAATAAGATTTGAAGCTTTACGCAGATAAAATTTTGAGGATGAGATGTGACTATATTTTTTCTTGGGTTTAGTTGATGGATTAATGAGTCTTGAGTATAAAAATATTTGGGCTATGATTGGGGAAAGACCCAAGTAGGTGGAGAGGAATTAATATATTTGATCAATTTGGATTAGATCGATTTTTCATCAACCAATTCAATAACGATCCAATCCAATTAAAATTTACGGTTTTTATTTTCAATTTTTAATTTTTCGATTTATTCGGTTATCGATTTTTCGATTCGGTCATTTAAATCAGTTAATGAATAACCCTAATCTCATATGCTTTAAATCCAATACACATTAACGATATCCGTCGATGTTATCTTTTCTTTTTCTTATTTACAATTTTTTAAAATGATTGTCATTTAAAAATTTACTCAAAATTTAAAAAGTATTATTAAATATTCTCTATTTAAAAAAAGTATAATTCTATTTATTGAAATCGTCTTAAAAAACCATTAAATTTAACATTTCTTCCAAATTCCAAAGGTTTGGCACTTTTATAACACAATACTTAATGTTTTGATTGATAGCGTAATTTTTATACGTGCTAGAAGAGTTTCTTCGGTACCAACATTATTGCCCAAATTAGTAAATTAATACGACTTAAAGGAAAATATATAAAAAGGCATGAATTGAAATGATAAATTTCTTTTTTTAATTTGAAAAAAAGTGAGTACCAACTTTGATACTCCCTCGGTATTAGAGAGAATCCCAACAATATGTCCCTAATTCACTCTAACAAAGCGTTTGGTACGCGGTTTATCTAAGAAATCTCTGGAAAGCTGAGATGGGGAAAAAATTAAGCTACGTTTAGTATGCAAAATTTGCAAATTTCCAGGGCACATGTCTTTCCCGGGAAATAGTGTCATGTGATAATTCAAGTACGGATGGAGAAAACAGATATCCAAAAATTTTATGGAATTGTTCGATGCCAGAGAAAGATAAAATTAAAGCGTGTAAATTTTGACAAAAATGACCCCATGTTTTGTATGGGTCTGTAGATATAGTTTTTGCAAAAGGTAAAAAGTGGGGTTATTTTGGTAAAATAACTTTACATTCCCACTAATATTTTATAAGCAACCAAACACAAACTCAGTAAAATTAACTTCATTTTTTCGGAAAAATGTGGATCTACCAAACAACTTTTTATTAACATTCCAGTAAAATATATTTCTTACTGCATTCCGGTAATAATTATTTCCTGGATAAAATTTTTTTCTCTTATACCAAACGCCCCGTAATAGTATGGGATCGCAGTTGTACTTGCACCAATTCAATTAGAACACAACATTCTTCTTGTTTTGAGTCGTGGGACCACTTCAATCACAAACACATATTTGCAAAAAAATAAAATAGATTATAGGGTCACATGACTTACATCTATCAAATCTATCAATATATTAGTTATGACACTCGTTTACAATAAAATATAAATTAGTTTATAAAACCCTAAGCCGCAACCGCTAATACTGGGACTAACCTTAGACTGCTAAACAGAAGAAAATTGTAAAGTAACTAAAGGCGTAAAACAATCTATGTTCCATATAATATTCTAAAAGAAATTCATTCTTTTGACAATTTTGGTGATGTGTCACTATTTTTTCACTTTCAGTTTTGTGTTCACGCTACAAAATATTTAAAATATTTCTTTCTTTGGGAAAAAAAATAAAAATAAAAATATATTAAATAAAATCGAATTTATAATTAAATTCAATTCAGAAAATATGTAAACAATTGCTGGTGGCAGACAACTCATTTAATGTCCCACTATTTTATGAAATCTTGATTTTCAATTTTGAATTTGGATTTTAAATTTTAAATTTTAAATTTGAATTTGAATTTTTAATTTTGAATTTGAATTTTTAAATTTGAATTTGAATTTTAAAGGGTGGAAAAACATGTGAACAATTTACTATCTATTTCAAAATGATAAAAAGGATTTCTAGCGTCTAATTTAAAAACAAAAGATTTACTATTTTTTGAACGCTTGATTTGTATTTTTAAAATTAAAATTCTAAATTTGACTCAAACAAAAACTAACAAATTTAAAATTTAAAATTTAAATTTTAATATCTGTTTAAAAAGGATAAAAAGGATTTCGAGCGTCTAACTTTAAAACAAAATACTTACTGTTTTTTGAACGCTTCGTTTGTATTTTTAAATTTAAAATTCTAAATTTGACTCAAACAAAAACTAACTAATTTAAACTTTAAATTTTAATATCTATTTAAAAAGGATTTCGAGCGTCTAATTTAAAAACGAAAAATAACTATTTTTTGAACGCTTGGTTTGTATTTTTAAAATTTAAATTCTAAATTTGACTCAAACAAAAACTAACTAATTTAAACTTTAAATTTGACTCACTATAAATAATCTTCCTCATTATGGCAAGGAAAAAAAATCATTGTCAGAAAATATAGCCATATAATTCTTAACAACTTAAACTACATTGTTTTGAAAAGACCTAATACTAACAATTTATAGTGAGTGAAACTTATTTCACACCCTTTTAATTCTCTACATTTTCAACAAACTTATTTCTCAACAAAAATATTTCATATAAATTTGACTCAAACCATTTCAAATTTAAACTTTAAATTTTAATATATGTTTAAAAAGTAGGTGTGTCAATATAGGTTTTGACACGCGGGTCGACCCGCAACACGACACGAAAATTCGTGTTCGGGTTTACCCGCAAAAAAATTTGTGTAGTGTTTGTGTTGGGAAAAATGACACGTAAAAAATTTGTGTCGTGTTTGTGTTGATATATTCATGTTCGTGTTGACCTGTATTTTTTTTAATTATTTTATTTTTAATTATTTAATTATTAATTTATTAATATTTTTTAATTTCTATCATTTTTTTAAATTTTTTTGTCAATTACCATTTTGACCCCTATTTTGCGTGTTATACGTGTCGTGTCAGTGTTGAACATTTTGACACGAATAAAAATTTGTTTCGTGTTCATGTTGATGTATTCGTGTCGTGTCAAATTCGTGTCATGTCGATTTCGTGTCGTGTCAACTCATTTTGACACCCCTGCTAAAAAGGATAAAAAGAATTTTGAGCGTCTAATTTAAAAATAAAAAATTTACTGTTTTTTGAACGCTTGGTTTGTATTTTAAAAATTTAAATTCTAAATTTGACTCAAACAAAAACATATTATGTAACACCCCATATATATCCGGTAATGTTATCATACTATCGTATTAAGCTGCGCTTAATTAAAAATGTGGAATATCTTTTTCTTTTCAATTATGATGCCATTATCATTACCAACTCATCTAATGTCCCACTATATGAAATCTTGATTTTCACTTTTGAATTTGAATTATGAATTTTAATTTTAAACTTGAATTTGAATTTTTAAATTTGAATTTGAATTTCAAAGGGTGGGAAAACATGTGAACAATTTACTATCTATTTCAAAAAGGATAAAAAGGATTTCTAGCGTCTAATTTAAAAACAAAAAATTTACTATTTTTTGAACGCTTGGTTTGTATTTTTAAAATCAAAATTCTAAATTTGACTCAAACAAAAACTAACAATTTTAAAATTTAAATTTTAATATATGTTTAAAAAGGATAAAAAGGATTTCGAGAGTCTAATTTTAAAACAAAATATTTACTGTTTTTTGAACACTTCGTTTGTATTTTTAAATTTTAAATTCTAAATTTGACTCAAACAAAAACTAACTAATTTAAACTTTAAATTTTAATATCTATTTATAAAGGATAAAAAGGATTTCGAGCGTCTAATTTAAAAATAAAAAATCTACTATTTTTTGAACGCTTGGTTTGTATTTTTAAAATTTAAATACCAAATTTGACTCAAACAAAAACTAACTAATTTAAACTTTAAATTCGACTCACTATAAATAATCTTCCTCATTGTGGCAAGGAAAAGAAACAAATCATTGTCAGAAAATATAGCCATATAATTCTTAACAACTTATACCACATTGTTTTGGAAAGACCTAATACTAACAATTTATAGTGAGTCGAACTTATTTCACACCCTTTTCATTCTCTACATTTTCAACAAACTTATTTCTCAACAAAAATATTTTATATAAATTTGACTCAAACCATTTCAAATTTAAACTTTAAATTTTAATATCTGATTAAAAATTAGGGGTGTCAATATAGGTTTTGACACGCGGGTCGACCCGCGACATGACACGAAAATTCGTGTTCGGGTTGACCCGCAAAAAAATTCGTGTCGTGTTCGTGTTGGAAAAATTGACACGTAAAAAATTCGTGTCGCGTTCGTATTGATATATTCGTGTTTATGTTGACCCGTATTATTTTTAATTATTTTATTTTTAATTATTTAATTATTAGTTTATTAATATTTTTTAATTTCGATCATTTTTTTATTTTTTTGTCAATTACTAGTTTGACCCCTATTTTGCGTGCTATACGTGTCGTGTCAACCCGCAAAAAATTCGTGTTGTGTCAGTGTTGAACATTTTGACACGAATAAAAATTTGTGTCGTGTTCGTGTTGATGTATTCGTGTCGTGTCAACCCGTTTTGACACCCCCTGTTAAAAAGGATAAAAAGAATTTCGAGCGTCTAATTTAAAAATAAAAAATTTACTGTTTTTTGAACTCTTGGTTTGTGTTTTAAAAATTTAAATTCTAAATTTGACTCAAACAAAAACATGTTACATGCTGATAGTTAGAGATGGTAAACTAAGCTCTCTCCGAAAGGCTGACCCAGCAACTTATCTTTTTAACTAAATTAAATTTTATACTTCCTCTTTTATAATTATATTTCTAAATCTGATTTCAATTTTTGTAAATACAAATTTGTAAATTTCAAAATACTAAGGACACAAATCCTGACAAAAAAATAATTATTTATTATTATTTTGTAATTCTGATTGTTATAAAAGAATATCAATCTCTGAGATAAAATATAAAAACTTTGATGCTGACAATTGGAGGTTGCAAATTGGATTTAGTCCGGAGGATCAGCCTGCCAACATTTTTTTATAATTAAATTTAAATTTTGTCCTTCTTCTTTTATAATTAAATTTTTATTTCATATTTTAATTTTTGTACTATTGATGGATAAATACGAAAACCTATTATAAGTTGATAGAAAATGTTGACAATTACAAGTGGCAAAATGAGCTCGGCCCGGAGGCTGGCCCACCCCGCTCGCGAACACGTTTCCCCCCTTATATCTTCTGTTTAATAAATCCGTCTTTGTATGGTTAAGATAATTAGATTTATTGCTATAAATATTTCAGAAACAAACATCTAAATAAAATGAACAATTATATTGTGATAAATAAAGGTGCATCTAAACAAAATGAACAATTAGCATAACATTTAATTTTTTTTATCTTCATGTATATTAATTGATTTCGTTTTCTAGTAAATTTTGTGTACGGTTGATTTGAAAAGATTCATCATCCACTATTAAAAAAACGGCCATTGCTATATATTTGAATTGCAATTCGATAACCATATATTTACTACCCAATAATGTTACTATTATATCTTAACCGTCGTTTTTTGTCAATCAACGGTTATTATTTATTGGGAATTAATAATTAATTAATAAATTTGATTTGTGGAAATGATAACCGTTGATTGCCGAAAATTAACGGTTAAGATATGGTAGTGACATTGATAGTAACATTATTTGGTGGTAATAATATCCTATCTCATGCTATATTATCAAAATAAATTTTAATTGAAATATATTAAAAGGTTAAAATAGACTTTTGCAAACAAAGCTCACAAGCAGCTATATATATATATATATATATATATATATATATAGGGGAAGAATATTGTAAAAACAAGTTGTGTTACTAACAAGTTACTATCAATCAATCTCACCGTTAGATCAATTATGTGGAACCAACGGTTATATTCATTTCCATCTTTGTATGGTCATGATTTCCCAAATTTAATATTTTACATTTATTTCTACTTTTGTATGGTTAATTTCACCTTAAATATGGGGAATCATAACCATACAAAGATGAAAATAAATATAACCGTTGGATCAACATAATCGATCTAACGGTGAGATTAATTAATAGTACCACGGTAGTAACACAACTTGGTTGTTACAATATCCTTCCATACATATATATATATATATATATATATATATATATCCCTACCAAGAAAAGGAGGGAACCTAAAGTTAAACTCTTTCTCCCTCAGAGATATTAACTCAAATTACAATGAGTGAACCTAAAGTTAAACTCTCTCTTCCTCAGAGATATTAATTCAAATTACAATGAGTGACTGTCTCCCAGATGTGATAGTGGAGGAAATCCTTTATCGCCTACCACTTAGAAGCATTAGAAAATGATCCCTTGACTCACAAAAGAGAGAGAAGACGATGGACAATTGGAGAGAATCTGATCTGCCGTCAGGTCACGTAGGAAAAATAAAAGTGTCTAGGGTTTCGGCCTAAGTGTCGTATTTATAGCCCACCTCAATAACATCACGCTGTATTAACTCTGGTAGATCCGCTTATCATTTTAATCTCAAACTTGGGGATCTGAACATACTCATTTTTCTAAGATTTATCATATTTTTTTTATATAATTTTCGCAGCACCTTTCCGGTACGCGCTTTTCCATAGCCAGTATCAGTTCTCATTATTTTGCTCTGAAACTCATTTTACTAGTCCTGCATAATTTTCTAATAATATTCATATTTTTATTATAATTTTCTGGGATACTTCATCGGTACACATTTATACCGAGAAACAGAACCGGTATCTGCACTTTTCGTACGAAAAGTGACTTTCAGCATTCTTAATCACTCATTATAATTATTTAAACCTTCTCAATTCTTTCCATTTTTCAAATGATATACTAGACTGTTTGTAGGCTAAAATTTTAAATTTCTAAAATTGCAACCCTAAATAGTCATAAACACAATTAAAACCCAACTTAATCACAAAAAAATAACAATTGTCTCTTAAACTCCTTAACTGCTAACCTTATTACTCAAATTCCATAACTGCTAATCTTATTACTCATAAATTCCATAACTGCTAACCTTATAATTCATAAATCTCATAACAACTAACTTTATTACTCATAAATTCCATAACTGCTAACCTTATAACTCATAAATTTCATAACTGCTAACCTTATGACTCATAAATTCCATAACGGCTAACCTTATGACTCATAAATCTCACTAAAATAAAATTACACATTTAATTAACTTAATTTTCTAATTTAACGGTGCGAGTTCTTACATAGCACAGACACCGACACAGGACACGTGACACGACACGACACTCCGATACGTTAATTTTAAAAAATGTTAAATTTCGACACGTCAGGACACGTTTTGATATTAAATAATATTTTTAATTTATGTAGTGTATATTATATTTAATATTCAATAATTTAACAAAAAAATGAAACTAAACTTAAAATATTCATCAATTTTGCAAAGAAACATAAGATATCCCAAATATTTATATTAAACTCAATAAAATGGTAACCGTAATCCAACGAATCTAATAGTTGGAACTAAAAACTCAACGCAACGTAACCTTTGAACCTTTTTTTTTAATTTCTACAACATGTGTTAGAGTGTCGGAGAATGTTGGAAAGTGTCGGACACGACACATCAGAGTTTTTGAAGTGTCAGTGCTTCATAGTATATATATATGGGTTTTATAAACGTTATGTCGTAGGAAAAGTGGTTGTGTTATGTTATAGAGATTCTTTTTGCGTGCCATAATTTTTTTTTGCTTCAAAAGATGCGAGTCCCACAAAATGTTGTGTGTGGAGGAAACTTTTTGTGGTCATGTTAAATAACGAATGCAAATCCCTATATATATATATATATAGGGAAAAACATATGTCGTTTTAAAGGATATAAGCTTATATCATTTTAGATCTTAATCGTTGTTTTCGTTCATCAACGGTTATAATTTATTGGATTAAAATTATTAATTAATAATAAATTTGGCCATTAAGTTTGACCCAATAGATTATAACCGTTGATGGATGGAAATCAACGGTTAGGATCTAAAATGATATAAGATTGTATCATTTAAAAGGATAGATATTTTACCCATATATGTATATATATCCCTACCAAGAAAAAATGATTTCCGTTATCAACGGTTATAATTTATTGGATTAAAATTATTAATTAATTAATAATAAATTTGAATCATTAAGTTTGACCCAATAGATTATAACTGTTGATGGCCAGAAATCAACGGTTAAGATCTAAAATGATATATGCTAATATCCTTTAAAAGGATAGATATTTTTTCCATATATGTAGGGGTGAAACTAGGTCGGGCCGGCCTCCAGGGGCCTACGGCTCGACCTACGTCAGGCCAGACCTGGCCTAGTATATTTCGCAAAATGGGCCGGGCTTGGGCCTTTGAAAAAGCTTGTTTAATAAAAAGGCCGTAGGCCCGCTTTCACAAGGCCTGGCCTGTAAGCCTACAGGCCGGTATATATTGTACTATTTATTTTAAATTAAATAAAATAGAGTAAGTATGCCTTGAACAAAAAACAAAAGATATAAATTTAATCAATTGCAATTATTTATAACTTAATTATATTCGATTATATTTTAATAGAAATCTAACTTTATTCTTATACCAACATCTCAACATGTTAGATTGTGTATATGAATATATTAAAAGGTTTTTGGGAGAGGTTATACTTTCTACAAGCATCATGATATGTTTGTTGGATTCATGTAGTTATTTTAATTTACATAGTATGGATTTGTTTGTTGATCTAATGAAATATATGTTATTTAATTTGAGCATTTTGCTTTTGAAAATGACTTAAATGCAGATTGTATGAGTTTTGTTGTGAATCATGATTTTGTTTGGACGTTAAAATTATGATTTTTAGTTTAGCAACAGAATTTGAGTATTTTGTAAAGTTGATTGATGGTTCTGCTTGGTGCAAGTAATTTAGCAATAATTCATTCATTCATGTTCAACAATTAACATTCAGGAACATGACAGAGGATCTTCAGAATTCATGATTTTCATATAAAGTGTACTTTCTCCATTAGTGCGGAAGAACTTTGATGGTGGAATGCCTTTCTCAGAGTCTTGACCCTTTTCCCTACTTGTATCTTCTTTGACAATGATTGGATACAAATATGATGGGCAGACAATGAAGGAGAGTTTCTCTGAAGATACTGTACTCAGAAAACTATCAAAGACCTTAATAATAACTGAATCTGTCACCATTTATTTATCCATAAATAACTTCCCTTAAAACTTAAAACGTCAATCACCATTAATACGAAACGTTAAAACGTCAATTACCATTAATTCGAAACGTAAAAACGTCAATTATCATTAATGTGAAACGTCAAAACATCAATTACCATTAATGCCTCTTTTATAATTAATTAAACCAATTGACACACATTACACATGAGACACAAATAGTTTTTCACTTGGAAGTTAAAAATTAACAGGCTAATGGTCTAGGCCAGACCATTCATATTTTTTTTTCATAAATGGGTCAAGCCAGGCTAACAGTTAGACTCGTACAAGGTTTTTGGCCAGGCCAAATTAAAATTTTTTGGCGTAAGCTTGAGCTTTTCGGGGCAAAGCTTGGCCCAGCCTATCCCACATCCACCCATACATATATGTATATATATCCTTACCAAGAAAAGGAGGGAACCTAAAGTTAAAACTCTCTCTTCCTCAGAGAGATTAACTCAGATTACAATGAGTGACTGTATCCTAGACGTGATATTGGAGGAAATCCTTTATCGCCTACCACTTAGAAGTATTAGAAAATGCATGTTAGTGTGCAAAAAATGGAACACAATCATAAGGAGTCACACTTTTACATTCTCATACCTCCAACACACTCTCTCCAATCCCTCTTATCCTATGGTCATTATGGGCACCCGTTATCCTTCATATCGTAAGAAGGAGAACTTTTCCATATGTTTCTCTTCCTTTCGAAAAATACAAAATGTCCAACACTCGCTTCCTAATTATGCAGCTTCCCTTTTTCAAAATGTGGTCGCTATAAACGGCGTCGTTTGCTTCTACAACCCTGACCTTGATTTCATAAATGGTATCATACTATGGAACCCTTTGATAGATAGAATCCTCAAAGTCCCAACCCCACTTTTCACCTTCAAAAATTTAAACTCATACAAAGCAGGACTCGGGTTTGGATTTGATTCAAAGAAAATTGATTTCAAGTTGGTAAGGATTGTTTATCCTCTACACCCTACGGGATGGGATACTCCTCAAAAAGAAAAAAAAGGTGATGAGTTTTTCTCATGCATACCAAAGGTTGAGTTGTATTCAATCAATGAAGGTGCTTGGAGAGTCATTGATATTGATGATGATGATGATGCTTCACATGGGTTATTAAGAAAAAGAATATCAGACACCACACCTTGTTTTCTCAATGGGAATGTGCATTGGATTGCTTATGATAAACGTATATCTGATTGTATATTGATGTTCAATATGGTGAAAGAGAAGTTCAACCAAATGGAGTTGCCAGAGGAGGTTAAGATTTTTCGGTCTTGGGACAATTTGGATGTTTCTGCTATTGAAGATTGTCTCTCTCTTATAGAGTATGAAGGGTGTTGTAAAGAACATGTTAAAAGATGTAATATATGGATAAAAAGAGAGTCATGGAATAAGGTTTATAGTGTTTATTTCAAGGGTGGGATTAGAAAAATATTGGGATTAAATAGAAGTGGTGAGGTTTTAGTGGTGACAAGGCGAAAACTAATTAAGTCATTCCATTTTGTTGATCTTAAGAAGATCATGGGGGTGAAGGAGCAACCAGTGCCATTCTATTTTGTTGATCTTAAGAAGAGCATAGGGGTGAAGGATATTCATATAAAAACAACTACAAATGCTTGGGCTTATGATTACACACCCAGCCTTCTTTTACTTGACAAAGAAAACAACTAATGCTGCAATGAATAATATGGAAGATGAATTGAAGAGTGAAAGCTGAAGTTTTACTTGGCAACTAAGATTGAAGTTCCTTGCTATGTTGAAGTTTAGGTTCTAAGGACAGCCACAAACTTTGTTTTATTTCTTCTAAATGATTATGGATGTCCTTTAATTTACTATATTAGTACTATATTGTTTGGTTTTCAAATTCTCAGGCTTGTTGTTTACATTATTATTCTATTTCAATGATTTTTGATTATCATCATTTACAATAGTTGTTTTGATGTGCACTTCCCCTGCATTGCTACAAAGCGTTATCTCACCTCTAAGTGCTTTAAATCCAATACGTGTGTTAATTGCATTAACAATATCTGCTTAGTCCAAGTGAAAAGAGTTACTTTCGCATTACAAGAATATCTGCTATCTGCTTAAAGAAAATTCCAAGGTTTAAAGAACGTTTCTTAGAACTTCAGTCATGGAATAAGATTTATAGTTTTCATTTAGGGGGAGGGATTAGACACCTATGGGGATTAAGCTGAAAATTTCAGGCTCTGCAGAGCAATAATCTAAGATTGAAGTGACATGCTGTAATTTAGGTTATAAAGACAGGTACAAATTTTGTTTTGTTTTTCTTCTGAATGATGAAGGATGTCCTTTTAGTTCTATATTGTTTGAATTGATCTACATTATCAAGAGGTAGAATTATATTTAGTAATTTTTTGTTTACGAACTATTACAAATTACATTATGTATTTTTAAGATTTAGTACACTAAATTTTGTTACATTATGTACTTTTAGTTCAGAAAGGAAGTACATAATGTAATTTTTAAAAAATTATAAAAAAAAAAAAAATTATAAATGGATTGTTCCCCTTATCAATATTTTTGTACATTATCTTTATTCTTTACTATTTTTGAACAATTACGGATTATCATCAGCAATCTGCTCAGCCCAAGATGTTCTTTGATCCCAATGTTTTTTTTTTTTTCGAATTTAAAGAAAGCAATTTTCAATTTTTAAATGAAATACATTTTCCAATTTACCAAATTGTCTGCCACAATTATAGTTTTAATTTAAAAAATTAAATCAAAATATTTAAAAAATGAAATTTCAAAAACGAAATCGAAATCGAAAACATATTTTGAAATCTTAAATCGAAATCATAACTTGTTTTAAAAGAGCTGATCATTCCAATGTAGAAATCATGATCAGTTTGAATTTGAAATTTGAAAAGAGCCTCTCAATTCAAATTTAGAAATCATCATTAAAGTCTAGCATGAATGTTTTAAAACGTTTTTTAATATTTGTTTTGTATTTTGCAATTTTAAAATTTTTAACAATATATATAGATGCATGTGCCCAACATTTTCTAAGGAGAAGGTAGTGGGATTTAATTGCATTAAAAAGGTGAACTGATATAAAAGCTTCACCATTTTTTTCACAAAGAAAAAATTAATAACGTTTTTAATTAAAGTTAATTCAAAAATATTTTGAAATAATTTTATTTTAATTAAAAAAGCTTCTAAAAGACGAAAAAATTCAAAATGGAGCAGTTGTGAACACAAAGCTCAGATTGCACGAGAAGAGGACACATCAGCAAAGTTTTCAACATTGAACTCTCCTTTATATATATATTTGAATTTAAAAAATTAAATCGAAAATTTATAAAATGAAATTTAAAAAATGAAATCAAAATCATATTTTGAAATTTTAAATCGGAATCATAACTTGTTTTAAAAGAGCTGATCATTCCAATGTAGAAATTATGATCAGTTTGAATTTGAAATTTGAAAAGAGCCTCTCAATTCAAATTTAGAAATCATTATTAAAGTCTGACATGAATGTTTTAAGACATTTTTTTATTTGTTTCGTATTTTACAATTTTAAAATGTTTAACAATATATATAGATGCATGTGCCACACATTTTCCAAGGAGAAGGTAGTGGGATTTAATTGCATTGAAAAGTTGAACTGATATAAAAGCTTCATCATTTTTCACAAAAATAAATTAATAACGTTTTTAATAAAAATTTATTCAAAAATATTTTAAAATAATAATATTTTAATTAAAAAAGTTTTTAAAAGATGAAAAATTCAAAATGAAGCAGTGTGAACACAAAGCTCAGATTGCATGAGAAGAGGACACATTAGCAAAGTTTCCAATATTGAACTCTCCTTTATATATATATATATATATATATATATATATATATATATATATATTTGAATTTAAAAAGTTAAATCGAAATATTTAAAAAATGAAGTTTCAAAAACGAAATCGACATCATATTTTGAAATTTTAAATCGAAATTATAACTTATTTTAAAAGAGTTGATCATTCCAATGTAGAAATCATGATCAGTTTAAATTTGAAATTTGAAAAAGAGCCTCTCAATCCAAATTTAGAAATTATCATTAAAGTCTGACATGAATGTTTTAAAACGTTTTTTTTATTTATTTCGTATTTTATAATTTTAAAATGTTTAACAATATATATAGATGTGCGTGCCCTACATTTACCAAGGAGGAAGGTAGTAGGATTTAATTGCATTGAAAATGTGAACTGATGTAAAAGCTTCACCATTTTTTTCACAAAAAGAAATTAATAATGTTTTTAATTAAAATTAATTTTATTTTAATTAAAAAAAGTTTCTAAAAATGGAAAAAATTCAAAATGGAGCAGTGTGAACACAAAGCTTAGATTGCATGAGAAGAGTGCACATCAGCAAAGTTTCCATTGAACTCTCCTTTATATATATATATATATATATATATATATATATATATATATTAAATTAAAAAAATTAAACCGAAATATTTAAAAAATGAAATTTAAAAAATGAAATCGAAATCATATTTTGAATTTTTAAATCAAAATCATAACTTGTTTTAAAAGAGTTCATCATTCCAATTTAGAAATCATGATCAGTTTGAATTTGAAATTTGAAAAGAGACTCTCAATTCAAATTTAGAAATCATTATTAAAGTCTGACATGAATGTTTTAAAATGTTTTTTTATTTGTTTCGTATTTTACAATTTTAAAATGTTTAACAATATATATAGATGTATGTGCCCAACATTTTCCAAGGAGAAGGTAGTGAGATTTAATTGCATTGAAAAGATGAACTGATATAAAGGCCGACCCGCTAATATATTTTTATAATTCAACTGAAATTTTATCCTTCTTCTTTTATATATTTTTATTCTAGCCTCCGAATAGATAATTGACCTTTCGATAATCATTTTTAGTAAAGTGACCTTTCGGGTAGAATATTTCACATTTTAATTTTGAAAATAAACTACTACAGATAGAATAAGGAAGTTCTATGTTTTTAATAAATTTTAAATAAGTAGACCTTACCAAAATTTATAAAGATATATAAAAAAGAAATAAATACAATTTTTTTTACATAATCTTATATCGTGAAGGATCAATTTATAAATCTTTTTTTACAAAATTTTATAAATTACGTTATGTATTCCTGAAAATACATATGTAACCTAGTGTACTTTCGAGTATAATTTATAAGAATTTGTAAATATAATCCTCGTCTTATATTGTAGATATTCATGATAAAAGAGGATTGATTGGCTTTCGCGTACATACTGCTTTGTCGATTGTCTTCGTTTCAATTCACAATGCGATCTTTGCTTCCCAAATTAAAATTAACTTTCAAATACCAAAGTAAAAAAGTTAGGATAAAAATAAATAAATTATGAAAACTAGAAAGTGACTTATAATAATGAGGAAGGTTATATTTATAATGTTTTTATTTACAAACACTTATAAACTATACTATGTTTGACTGGTCATATTCTAATCAAGAGTGTGTGACCGGTCAGACTTAATATAATATGTAAAAAAAAAAATTGTAATTAGATCATTTTCCCTTATAATCAGTGTTATAAAACCCGGACCGACCCGGCCGGGTCGACCCGGGAACCGGTCATATAACCGGTCCGGTTCAAGCAACGGACCGGTTATGCATCAGAACCGGTGCGACCCGGTCGGTTTTCATTAAAACCGGTGACCCGATCGATTAACCGGTGACCCGACCTGGTTCAAAAAAAAAATTAATTTTTTTCAAAAAAAATAAAATCATAATGGATATATTTGAATATTTTTTTTCTTATTAACTTACATAAGTTATGTACCTATAACACTAATATTATCTCAATTATGCACTATTCAGAAAATTTTGATTTGATTTATAGTTAGAGATATCATTTTCTTAACCTAAAGTCCCGTATCACGATCATTATATTTTTGTTTGATCTTTTTTTTTAGATATTTAAGTATGTTTATAATTTTTTAATATAAATTATAAAATTGCATATAATTACCGGGTCATGCGGTTGAACCAGTGACCTACTGGTTGAACCAGTGAACTACTGACCCAATACCTCGACCGGGTCAATGATCGGGCCGGTTTTAATAACATTTGCTTACAATAATAGGTCATTTTAGTAGAGCATGTATGCACCCAAATTTTTTGGAAGCATTGTAAAAGTTTCCATCGAGTCACTCATGTTTAATTATTTGCTTATAATTAAGGTTATGTCCTCATGGGGAACTAGTTGATTTTTCTTGACGGAAACCACAGCCTTGACTTGACTAATTATTAATCAATGGCTATGTAACTTCAGTAGATAATGTCACGAAATCGTGCGTTCTTGGCAAAAGTGAGTCCACTTGCGTTGTTGACTTATCTTTCAATTTGTGATGAAGCCAACTCACATGAACCAAGTTGAATTAGTTAGAAATTTGAGTTTTTTAAGCTTTTGACCAGCTATACCATACTAATGGATTAATTATAAAGGCTATTTATACTAGATAAATCTTTATTTGAGTAAATATCAATTTGAGTCCCTAACAAAAGATACGGTCCTCCATTTTCGTCCCTTATAAAAAAAATCAATTTTTAATCCCTTTACAATCTTAGTTCTTTGAAAATATGATTCTTCAGAAATTCAACGAAGACCAATTTTAGTCCCTAAAAAGGACTAATATGAGTACTTTTTTTTGTAAGGAACGAAAGTGGAGACCACATTTTTTGTTATGGACCCAAAAGGAGTTTTACTCTTTTTATTTTTATGAAATAATTGTTATTAAGTAATTACTTAGTTTTTTTGCCAGCATTTTTTTTAATGGGTTTTGATAAAGAAAAAAAGAAAAAACAGAGGCAAATGTAGGCATACAAAATGAAGCAACAATAGTTTCACATGCTAGAAGTTTTATAGTAATAATAATCTCTACCAAATATGAAAGAAACATATGATTAATAGGAACACCGCCGGAAAAAAAAAAAAACGAGAAATGAAAAAGAAACCAATAATTAGATTAATTGAGATTTGCTATATGCCACGACCCATATATAGAAGAAAATATGCAACCACTAAATAACAGCCATTGAATTATGTAATGGGTTCGATTTCTGAAAGAACCCACAATACAAAATCCACACTAGAAAAGTACAAAAAATGAAAAGGACATATTAAAAAGAAAGCTCAGTTGATTGAACAATGGGTCACGGAAAAAATGGTTATGTGATAGAAAATTGAGATTGAGGTGAGAGTTATTGCTATCTTAGATGAGTATGCTTAATTAACATGATGATGGCGATGTATAACAATTAGAAGATCGGTGTTGGATATGCATGCCTGCGTATGAAAATGAGTTATCATATAATTTATGAACAGTGGGATGTTAATTCATGATAGATTTTGAACATTCAACTGCTTAAATAATAATAATAATAATAATAATAATAATAATAATAATAATAATAATAATAATAATAATGATAATAATGTAAACTTTCCTTTTCCGCTTACTATGCATTACAGCTATATGTTCCTTAGGAAAAATAATAATAACATAAGCTTTACGTAATGCATCGCTTCAATAATATCTCCTTAGATGAATATCTCCATACACACCGTTCAATAACAAGGTCATTATTTTGATATTATTACGTAGACTTTCTCAGAAAAACGATGTAAATAATATATACATAGAGGTCAGGATATTCATTCAAATCAGTAAAAAAATGGACACATTTACATAATCTAATAACTTTGTAGGAAATTTCAACTAACTCAGCTGATAAATTATACCTTGTTATAATATTAATCAAAATTTCATAGGATTTAAACAACTAGAAATATATAAGTGGGTCATATACATTTTAACTTGTTTGATAGAGTTGAAAGCAATTTTTTCTTTTATACAGTGATTCCAATTATTTTTTTCGAGGCGAGTCGGTCTTTCAGATATTTTCACAAACATCAATTCTTTAAACCGATTATTGTTGGGTATAACTCATACTTCGCATGCTGATGACGACACTTGTTGTCGGGGTCAGCAAAAAGGCAATTGAGGCTGAGTCCATGAATAATTGTAGTTAGAGTTTTCTAATCTTATTTATATTCTCCTTATAAACCGAGTGTCTTGTGAGGAGTAGCGGTGAGGTGAATATAGTACAAACAAGCTGGACGTAGTCTACATTGAGTGAACCAGGGTAAATCGTTGTGTCAAAGTTCTCTCTTATGTTTCTCTTTTATTTTTCACTAATGATTTTTTCAGATATATATGTTATATTTATTGCACAGCAAGGATGAAGTGTTTGATAAATTCCGCGAGTTCAAGGCCTTGTTGGAAAATCAGTTTGACAGAAAAATCAATGTGTTGAGAACTGACAATGGAGGGAAGTTCTATTCAACAAGATTTGACAAATTTTGTGCGAATAATGGGATTGCAAGGCAGAAGACTATGCCCTACTTACCTCAACAGAATGAGGTGGCAGAGAGGTTAAATCGATCTCTCATGGAGAAAGCACGGAGTATGCTGAGTGGTGCAGGCTTGGTAGCTGAGTTTTGGGCAGAGGCAATGGCTACTGCTTGTTATCTGAAGAACAGATCTCCTACATCAGCCTTGAAGGAGAAAACTTTGTATGAACCACTATTTGGAAGAGGCCAGACGTATCTCATGCCAAAGTGTTTGGCTGTGAGGCATATATGCATGTACCCAAGGAGAAAAGAAACAAGCTTAACAGTAAATCTGAGAAGTGTATCTTTATTGGGTACAAGGATGGCGTCAAAGGTTACAAGTTGTCGAATCCGGATACTAGAAGTGTAACTTATAGCAGAGCCAGGGAATTTAAGTTGAATCAAATTTTTCCTGAAGCTCCTGAAAAGCCACAGACAATGGAGTTGGATGTGGGTTTGAAAAAGGATATGGTAAACTCACAGGTTGGATTGGGAAATTTGAATTCTGAAGCTGCTGAATATAACGAGGTAGAGAATGAAGTGTCTGAGACTGAGCTGAGGTTGAAGCACCAGTGTTGAGGAGGTCCACGAGGTAAAGAAGAACATTTGAGAGGTACACACCTGAAAATTATATCATGTGTGCTAGTGATGATGTTTGTGCATTTAGTATTACAGATGATGATCCGAGCACTGTAAAACAAGCTAGGAGCTCTGAGGATTTCAAATAATAGGGGGAAGCTATGAAAGAAGAGATAAAGTCTCTGGTGAAAAATTAAACTTGGAGTTTGGTGAATCTACTTGCAAACCAAACAACAAGTGATTGTAAGTGGGTGTTCAAGAAGAAGGTTGGTGCCAATGGAGAGATTGAGCTCTACAAGGCTCGGTTGGTTGCAAAGGGATATTCACAGACAGAAGGGGTTGATTATGGTGAGGTGTTTTCACCTGTTGCAAAGTTAAATTCCATAAGGCTGGTTTTGTCTGTAGCAGCTGCATATGACCTAGAGGTGGAGCAGCTGGATGTGAAAACAACTTTCCTTCATGCTGATATAGAGGAGGTTATTTTCATGAAGCAACTAGAATGGCTCATAGTAAGAGGCAAAGAGGAGCTAGTTTGCAAGCTAAATAAATCTCTGTAAGGACTGAAACAGTTTCCCAAGATGTGGTACATGAAGTTTGACACTTATGTGGTGAAGCTTGGTTTTAACTGATGTGATGCTGATCATTGTGTTTATTATTCTAACTTATGTGAAAATGTTAGAAGATGACTTTATTATTCTAACTTTGTATGTTGACGACATGTTACTTGTTGAGAACATTTTGAAGATGATCAATACTGTCAAAGGACTGCTGGCAAAGTAGTTTGAAATGAAATTGAAATGAAGGATCTAGGCGCTGCAAGTGTAACCTTGGGTATGCAGATTAAAAGGGAGCGTGACAAAGGAAGATTGCGGTCAAGTCAGCGGAAGTATATAGAGGATGTTCTAAAGAAATTCAAGATGACTAACTGTAAACTTGTGTTGACTCCCATGTCTACTGGTTCTAAGTTATCGGTTGACCAGTGTCCCAAGACTGAAGAAGAAAAGGAGATGGCGTCAGTTCTTTATGCTAGTTTAGTTAGAAGTATAATGTATGCCATGATTTGTACTCAGCCTCATATTGCTAAAGCAGTGGAAGTGTTGAGTAGGTATATGTTCAAGCCAGGAAAGGAGCATTGGATGAAGGTGAAGCGTGTGTTCCGTTATCTTCGTGGTATGTCTGACCTTTGGTTATGCTATGAAGGCATGAAGGGCTCAAGGGGATATGAATTATTAGAGCTGAGATGCTTTGTGGATGCTGATTGGGGATGTGACGTTGATAGTAGAAGGTCTACAGGTGGATATGTTGTTTCCTCATTCGGCGGAGCTATAAGTTGGATGAGTAAGAGGCAGACCACTGTTGCTTAATCTACTACAGAGGCTGAGTACATGGCCTTGACACATACTGTGAAGGAAGCTATTTGATTGCGGAGGTTGTGCAAAGAGCTTGGCTTTGCACAAGGAGAGATTATGGTTGGGTGTGACAGTCAGAGCACAATTTTCTTGGCTAAGAACCCAGGTTTCCATGCGAAGACCAAGCACATCGGCATACAGTACTATTTCATCAGAGAGAAGATTGAAGACAAGGTTGTATTGCTGGAGAAGGTTGACACAAAGGTCAACAGTTCTAATTTTCTGACCAAGGCAGTGACTTTAGAGAAGTTTGAATGGTATACAGCTGCATTGAGATTGAAGTAACATGCGAAGCATTCACCAAGTGGAAGAATGTTGGGTATGACTCATACATCGCATGCTGATGAGGGCTCTTGTACTCAGGGTCAGCAGAAAGGCAACTGGGTCCCGCTCTTGTTGTGGGCCTCTGAATTATTGTTATTTTTGTTATTTTTCTTAGTAGTTTGGGCTTGAGCTCATGAATAGCTGATGTTAGGATTTTCTAATCCTATTTATATTCTCCTTGTAAACCGAGTGACTTGTGACGAGTGGCGGTGAGGTGCATATAATATAGACAAGTTGGGCATAGTTTATATTGAATAAACCAGGGTAAATGGTCGTGTCAAAATTCTCTATTCTTTTTCTTGTTTATTTTTCGATTTGTGTGTGATTGTCGATTTCCAATAATTAGAAGACTAATATCGAGTCGAGGCTTAATCACAACAAAATTTTATCGCCCGCTCCAAAGAAAGTAATTTTTTTATTAAGGTTGTATAATCATAATGGGCATTATATATTTATGTTTTAAATCCAATATAAAAATACTCATTTTATAACATTTTTTATTTTCACAGAAATTATCGCCATAAATACATAAGCAGTTAAAGAGTACATGTGTTGAGCTAACCAAGAAAGTATTAACCCCTAAATAAACTAGAGTAAGGCCTAACTGAATATGAATTGAACTTTTGATCATGGGAAGGCTTCTTTTCCTCAACTCAACATTCTTCTCTGGGTCAAGCCAGCTAGGCCCTCTTCTATCTATCTACGTAACAGAGTGTCATCCCGCTTCTGCCAGAATCGAAGCCAATACATGGACAACTATTTACTGAATTATGTCTTCCGAATGCTAAAAATATTTTTCATAAATATGATATATATATATATATATATATATATATATATATATATATATATTATTATTTCTATGATATTATGATTGTGAGAAAAAAAAATATGAAATATACTCCTGGATACAAAAGGGAGTTTCTAATTTCTAATCACGGACTCACCGTCATCAATATCATGTGCCCACACACCTCTCAAGGGAAATATTTTATATAGTCCAGGATCACTGAATTTTTTGGTGCTCTCTTTCACAACATTAATTTTTTCTTTCCCTTTTTATCCTGTTATTTTTTCTCTTTCCAATTTTATCCTCCTATTTACACTAAGGGACCACCTAAAAATGGTGGTCCCGGTTCACAATAAATAATCTCCCTCTCAAGAATAATGTGGAAGATCCAGGATAAAGGAACCCGCTTGATTATCTGCCTATTCTGAAAATTTAGCCTCGCTTAATTTTTGGATTGAATTGGTTCTTCAGATGGTATCAGAGGCGTCATGGGTTCGATCGTCACTGCTTCTGTTTAATTAATAATAGAAGCGGTCTACAGGGACGTGTTAGAGATACATAAAATTATTAATGTAGCCTCACCCGATAGTTTAAGTTGTTAGGTTGAGTTGATTCTTTATATAGTATTAGATAGGTTGGCAAAAATGAGCGGGTTGGCTCGTAACTCGCAAAAAATGAGTCGGGTTAGGTTGGCAAAAATGAGCTGCCAACCCGAGCCAACCCGATCCGAGCCAGCTTATGAAAAACGAGCCAACCCGCGGGTCAAATGAGCCAGCTCGGGGTTTGAGGTTTTTTTTTAATACAAAATATAATATATAAAAAAGGACAAAACCTACACATGTTGTCATCATTTTTTTTCTTCTCTAAACCTAGGTCCCTGATCTTCTCACATCCCTGCCATTTTTATATTGTTAGGCTATGCTGGCTCTGTTTGGTTCAAATATCTTACCCACTTGGTAGCAAGTGGTTCTGATTGTTTCTTGATGTTGATGCAAATTTGTAAGAAAATTTGAAACTAAAATATTTTGCTTTTATTTCTCATTTTGTAACCCTTTGTTTAAGTTGATGGAAGCCACATAGCTGGTGCATTAATACTACATGGTCATTTAAATAGGCTGAAAACGAGCCAACCCGCGAGCAATTTTTGAGCCAACCAACGAACCATATTTTTGAGCCAACCCTAACCCGACTCGGGTCGGATTGGGTTGTGTTTTCTGGCTCATTTTTTTTCGGGTTGAATGCGTGTTGGGCCGTTTTGCCAACCCCTAGTATTAGAGCCTTGATATCACGGGTTCAATCATCATTGCCCCTCTTTTAATTAATAATTAATCAAGCCATGTGGAATTTCTTAGCGCGTGGACTTGTGTATTATCCACCCTTCAAGCTCAATGAACTCTTGCGTGAGAGGACGTATTAAAGATATAAATCATTAATATATCCTCACCTAAAAGTTTAAATTTTTGAATTGAATTGAATTGATTCTTTATACCTATCGTTTATATGGGAAAGGGTGATTTGGTATCCTTATTAAATATTAATTCACTTGCTTATTTGTTTTTGTGGTATCACTTCCTTACAAGAATAATTTTTTATTTCAAATGATCGAGAAACACATCAATATTGCCATTGTAACATCGAAAAAAAAAAAATCTTTTCAATTAGTTGTGGGTGGGTGGATTGGGAGTTCAATTTTTCAAAAGCGTATAATTACATTTAATATAAGAAACATTACAACAACATATCATGTCTATATAAATGCAACCAAAGCCGATTTATGATACATACCCAAAAAAATCTAGACAGGTATAGCTCCAATCATATGATATTACTAGGTAAAAGCTAGAGACTATATTTAATTTCAATAATAGTCTTCGTTCGATGAACAATGGTCCAACATGAAGAACATTACAGTATACAAAATTATTTTGACTCTGCATGCAATAATAATGAAACAACAACTATGTCACGTAGATATCCATGAGACAAACGTGACCAGCACCACCTAACAGGCTCTAATTATCAAATATATGATAGAACCTTGTGAGGCCTATATCAATTTTCTTTTTGCCTTTGGAAGCAGTTATTTAATGCACCCTTAACCACAGCTTCATGTGTTAGACAATGAAGCTTCTTACCAACTTGGCTACTTGTCTTTTAACTTATAATAAAAATAGGGTTTAGCGTGTGTCCTTTAGTGACTTACACAGAATATGACCGGTCATAGTCTGTGTAATTCTGAAAAGTTAATTTTTTTTTTTTCACTTTACACGTCAGCGATATGACTGAGAAAAGAGAAAAAAAAGCAACTTTTCAAATTTACACAAAATATGGTGGATCATACATTGTGTAAATTATCTAAAAGGACACAACTTATGTTGTGTCGTTTTAGATGATAGTCTTTTTTTCCCATAAAAATAAGGGTTTATCATCTTTCATTTAACATACCTTATGAAATTTCCTACACACATAACATCTTGTGGGGCCCGTTCCGGCATACGAAATTCTATAACATAACACAATCGCTCTTCGTCCAACATAACTCTTATAAAACCCTAAAAATAATACATACCCTTATTTCCCTCTCTTGTATTCAACGCTCAAAGACTAACCCCATCTTAAGCTACCATTGTTTGTCACACCCCTCTTGTTTGTATAGGGCGATCAACTCAATAAAACTTTACAACAAGTCAAATCAGCTTTTATCTTATTTGATTATATGTAAGGAAATTCCAGAGTTTACCTTATTTCTTCTTATATGTGTGGCTTGCATGGAAGGAAATTAAAAACTCTCCTTCTGAAATCTTATAAGCCATGGAGGTTGAGAACCACAAGTCAAGATATTGGAGTCTAGGCAATTGGTTTATGAGAAAGCAAAAGGAAGATATGCCATCTTACACTTTGAAAGAAATAGAAGGTTTTTTTTTATTATATTCCTTTATCCAAATGACTATGTATATTTATGTTGTTGTTCTTAGAAAGACATGAGTTAATGGCAGGGTGCACTTTGTATTACAGATGGAGCAGAAGATAAGAATGATGACTTTGGGGGTGATCTTTCCCTTCGGTCACTTGAATTTGATCCATGCATTTTAATTAACAAGCTAAGGTTATAAATTAATTACTGTATGAAAAATGTAATGTTGTTTAGCCTATGGTTTCTGTGTGACATATAATATAATTTTGTGCATATATATATTTCAGGATCTTTGTTGGTACTTGGAATGTTGGTGGCAAAAATCCTGTAGGAAGCTTAGCTGTTGACTTGGATGAATGGTTAAATCTCAAGAATGCTGCAGATATATATGTTCTTGGGTATGTATGTATGTATGATTAATTAGTACCTTAGTCAAATAATCTTGTATATTTTATAAGAAATTTAATTTCCTTTATTAGAGTGAAATTGAAGGGCCGGCTTGGCTCAGTGGTAAGCTTGCTTGCCGTGGTGTGTCAGGTCGTGGGTTCGAATCAGTCTCTCTGCAAAAAGCAAATAATCTTGTATATTTTATAAGAAATTTAATTTCCTTTATTAGAGTGAAATTAAGTGAAAAGATATTCAATTTTCATTTTTCAGGTTTCAAGAGATTGTACCATTGAAAACCTTAACTGTGATAGGAGGGGAGGACCCTGCTGTGGCAAAAAGCTGGAACCAGCTTATAGGAAGAGCACTAAATGACAAATTTGGATGCTGCTCATGGATGACACCTATGCTGAATTCATCAATATCAGGTGATGAGAATGATAAGTGTTTGGAGAATCCAAGCTCTGAAGGAAGCAAATACAGGCTAGTGGCAAGTAAGAAGATGGTTGGAGTGTTCATCAGTGTGTGGCTAAGGGAGGAAGTGATGAGGAAGTATTGTGTTTCAAAAGTGAGAGTTTGTTCAGTGGCATGTGGGGTGATGGGGTATTTGGGAAATAAAGGATCAGTGGCAGTTAGCATGTCAATTGAAGGGACAAGTTTTTGTTTTGTAGCAGCACACTTAGCATCTGGGGAAAAGAAGGGTGATGAAGGGAGAAGAAACCATCAAGTAGCAGAGATTTTTAGGAGAACCTATTTCTCTAGGACCACAAAACACCATCATTATCCTCATCATCCTCTATCTATCTTAGGCCACGAGTAAGTTTGTCTCTACCTTTATTTATTTGTTTATTTTTTGGTTTCTATTGGTCGGAGTAATTTAACAGGCGTGACTGGAGCAGTGGTGAAACTGCTTCTTTGTGACCGAGAGGGGTCACAGGTTAAAATCCGGGAAAAATACTGCATATAAGTATTGTCGTTATCCCTATCCTTGTTAGTCGGGGTTTAATGGCGTCGTTTTGTCTAGTTTAGTCCTTTTTGTTGTCCTGTCCTTCATTTTTTAGCAAATTAAACTCACTCTAAAACTATGCTTTCTAAAAATGAATGTGTTTAATTTTCCAAAGGATGTGTTAGAGAATAATATAAATCATTAAAAAGGCCCTCACCCAACACCTTAAGGTTTTGGGTTGAAGTGGTTCTTTACATGGTATCAGCTACAGTATCACAAGGTTACGAGTTCGATCCTCACCGCCCTCCACATGTGGAATTAAATAACTATAAGATAAACCAACCTCAACCAACACCTTAAGATTTTGGGTTGAAGTGGTTCTTTATAGTGTGCAACACCAAACATCTTAACCATGTAGCCTTAACTGTGTAACAGTCGCATATTCTGGTTTGGAGATCTCAACTATAGGCTATACTCAGACGACAATTTTGCAAGGAATCTGATAAGAAAGCAAGACTGGAAGGTTTTGCAAGAGTTTGATCAGCTCCAGAAAGAACTAGAAGAAGGTGGTGTATTCGAGGGTTGGAAAGAAGGTAACATAGAATTCGCCCCCACATATAAATACTCATCATCCATTAGCAATATATACTATGGTGGCTTTCCAAGTAGATCCTGGGAAAAGCAAAGAACTCCAGCATGGTATAGTAAGCTCTTACTTTTAGTTCTTTCTTTGTTATAAAGGCCATGCATTTATTCACATCATCAAGAGAAAACAAAGTAAAAATGTGATTATTTTAATTATACTGGGGCAGGTGTGATAGAATTTTATGGTATGGTAAAGGAGTAGAGCAACTACACTATTTGCGGAGTGAAAGCAAGTTTTCTGATCATCGACCTGTTTCAGCACTTTTCTCTACACAAATTGAAGTTAAGTCATCTAGCAGAGGACTTAAGGAATTGCAAAATATCACCCCAAAAATGTTGCAACCCAATCATGTAAGTTCTCTGTGTTTTTTTTTGAGTTATGATTTGAATGCACCAAATAAAACTATGCAAAAAGAGCTTTGTCATTTACAAAGAACTTTACTCATAAAAGTTAAAAAGCCCCACACACAAAAAAAAAGGGGAATTGATTTTTAAAAAATTGGGACAGTGAGATAGAGGTAAGAAAATAAAGGATGATAATTTAGATAATTTAACGGGAAGAAGTATCCTTCAAAAGGATACAAGCTTGTGTCCTTTTAGGTGATTTACACAAAATGTGACAGATAAGATTTTGTGTAAATCTGAAAAGTTACTTTTTTGTCTTTCTCCCCAATCACATCGCTGACGTGTAAAGTAAAAAAAAAATTAACTTTTCAGATTTATACAAAGTCTTACTGGTCAGACTTTGTATAAGTCACTAAAAGGACATAACTTGTGTCCTTTTAAACGACATCCACTAAGCCCTAATTTAACTTCTGTGAGTCTCTGAGGTTTTAAGTTCTGTGTAAATAACAGAACTCAATACAAATATCTTGAAGTATTTTAAACCTAGTTCTGAGGCCATGATTCCCATTAATTATGGCAGGGGTTAAACAAAGGAGCAGAAGATGGAAAACCTACCTTACTTTCATTGTTGACAAAGGATGTAAAAGGCTGCTAACACAAGCAATTATGACTTAAGATTAAAAGGATGGCACAGGTTTTCAGCCAGGTTACAGCATCAGAAAATGACATAAAGTTTCTTTCCTAAACCCAACATATTTTTATTCAGACTAAAATCCCTTTTGGATCCCTAACATAAAACATGGTACTCGCTTCGTCCCTTACAAAAGAAAATACCTATGTTAGTCCTTTTTTATGGACTAATTTGAGTTTTCATTGAATTTCTAAAGGATCACATTTTTAAAGAACTGGAATTATAGAAGGACCAAAAGTTGACTTTTTTTTTTTGTAAGGGACAAAACTGGGGATGGTGTTTTTTGTTAAGGACCAAAAGGAGATTTACTCTCTTATTTATTTTTTTGGATATCAGGATTTGGAAGGTTAAGATTAGAATATAGTAAATTCAATTGCTGTTGACAATGAAGATGGATCTTTGATCTAATATTGAAAGTTCTTAGTACAAAGTCAGAGAAAAAAAATATAAAAATAGTGTGAATTATGCAGATATTATTACAAAGAATATTCTGTATAGTGTGTTCCCATACTTTTCTCTTTTTCTATTTCTATGCAAAACATGTCATAATTCATCATTGCCAGAATGCAAGGTATTTCACTGTTTCCAAATTCAGAACATACAACATGAATGAAGTTCAATCTCATTGTAGTGCACATAAGGACATAAACTCAGCTTCTCTCATGATGCTAATGCTAATCAATTGAAATCTTTATCTCCATTAATAATGCAAATATCACAGGAACCATCAAAACTTGTACTGAAAACAGTTAATAGAACAGAACAAAAGCATATTATCTGTTTCACCAAAAATTGATATCTTTTTTTTTTCTTATCTGAAATTCACATTATGTCAAAAATCAAGATAGTGAGCAACTGGATTTTGGCGCTTTATCTTTTTTCGTTTTCAACTCAGCATAAATGATGTTGTGTGGGAATTGCATGTTATAAAAATGGAGAGTACTAAATAATAACCATTTAAATATATTTTGAAATTGAAGAACCATGCAAATTAATTAACATATGTCATGTGTCTCAAAGTAGTTTTCCTATGAAACAAGTAAGGATGAAACTATAAAAAAAATGTACTCACGAAGTTAGTATTTGAACTGAGTCGGCCCTTAATGTTATTAAGAATAGATCCTGCTTCCTTTGGTTTTCATGCTTATTAGAGACACCTTTCTTTCACAATCAATCATTTCCTTCTTACCACCAAGCTCGTGAATCAACTGATAAATGGTTGTTCTAGCTTAACTATTGGTCTCAAATTCTAGTTCCTAGAAAAGCAATTGTGTTAAAATTTGATAAGAAGAGCTTTGTCGTCCATGTGGTCCTATCCAGCTTGAATCGGACTAGTGGATTGATCGATGAATCGATGGATTATATATATAAAGAAAAAAAAAATCATGCTTACCCTGCAGCTTGTCCCCCTTGAGAAGGGTGTAGTATAAGAAATTACAAATAGGAGAAGGAAGGAACCTGGGTTTTCCAGCATACATTCCCAACTTGCGTTCAATACTCTGCAATATGATAGACTAGAAGCTGCTTCTGTAACGGTAGACTTTAAACTTGAAGCCTGTCAACCAATGTTGTTAAAATCGAAATTTTAAGTAAATTTGGAAGGGGATTAAAAAATCGTAAAACGTAAAATCGTAATGTAAAAAAATCGTAAAAATGTAAAAGCGTCTTCAATATTAGTAAAATCGTTTTGGTGAAGAAAAAAAAAAAATCGTAAAATCATAGTGATAAATTAACTTCAACACTCAGCAATATGATACACTAGAAGTGACTAGGTGTAAATTACATGATAGAAACTTAATAAGATTGAATATAAGGTTTTTCTCAGCATATCCTGACCAAAATTAAATTTTCTATGCATTCATATCACTAAATTAAGTTGTTCTTGGAGGTTATATGAGGTTTTTTGCCTAACCCAAATAAAGTAATATCTCCAAAGTCCAAACTCCATCATAAAAGTTTAGAGGCAAATATGATAATAGAAGCTAGAAAAATAGCATTGAGGGGAACTACATCTATGACTTCATTTTGGACAATGGCAATCTTCTCCAACTTAACGCTGTTCTGTTTAACCAATCCATTTTTCTGATTGATAAGGGAAAATATACTTTTATGTTGTACGAGAGTGTTTTTTTCTCCTACACATACATCGATTTCCGTGTTACTTTTTTTTCTTCTTTTTTTTTTCATAAATAGTGGGTCCCACACATGATTATCTCTATGACATTAGAGAATAATAAAACCCATTATCTAATATCATAATTGGTGTTAAGTTATGAACATATAATTTACAAGTTTCATTTCAAGTTTTAGGATAATAAGGAATATGTCCAAGGACTATCATTAAAATATAAAATTACTATCAAAAATCATATTCGTGTACATATTTACAACTATATTTTATGGAAAAAATAAATCTTATGTTTTAGGAGAATTTAAATTTCGTCATAGATATATCAAGTGTGGGACCCACCTTAAAAAAAACAAAAAAATGAGTGACACACCTTTTTATGGTGAGTGTAGGAAGAGTTTGTTTTCTCATGAAAAAAACAAACCCCATATTTTATTTGGTAAAAGAGATTTAATCTTTGCATTTCAACAGAAGAGTGAGAGTGAGATCTTTGCAATAGTGAGAACTAGAAAAGAACAATTATATCACAGAAGATTCAATAGAAGAGCGGAAGTTATTAATTACCATTTAACCATACTTGATGTTACAATTGAAAATACGAAACTTCAATTTGTCAAGCCCCACATTAATGCTTATTGCGTTACTTGTAATAAGGGTTTTATTAATCTATATAGAGATAAACTTATGTACTCCACTACTTGGGAAAAAGATAAAATAAAATAAAAGAAAAAGATGGCACAATTATCGAAGAGTGTGTAGGAGAAAAACTTAAGATGACACAGTTATCGAAGAGTATGTAGGAGAGAAACTTATATCACGTAACATGAGAATAGTTTTTCCCATATAATAATTATTAGCAGACAATTACATGAAAAAAAAACAATGTAGCATATTCTTAATTGGCAACCTTCATTGGCAAAATAGCATATTCTTAACATTTATTCAAATGCTGATTAAATAACTATAAGTTTGAAATACTAGGATTTAGCAACGCTAATCTGAGGAAGTCCTTATCATTTTCCAAGATAGCCATATGTTTCTCTGTCATTGTCACCCATGCCTCTATTCCCTCATCTGTTTCCATCAACAGAACTGAATTTGGAATAGTTTCTTTAGTACCTCCTTTTTGAGCCAACCACAAAGGCTTTCCCCAACCAAAGTTCAACTCATTGAATCCCATATTAGCCCAACTTGTGAACACAAACGAAATTGGATTCTTGGTCTCTATCCCTTCAAGCATTAGCTCAGCACACTCATCACTCCACAGAAAACTAGGATCATTTTGCACTTTCAGAAACAATTCCTTTGTAAGCTTTCCAATTTCTTCTTCCAAGATTCTAACCAAACATCTTATATCAGTGTCCTTATTAACATTCTCATAAAGCAACACTGCAGGCCACAATAAGTTTCCAATAGAACCTTGTGAGAAAGGCTCTCCCATCCTTCTCCTCATGTCAACAACATGCAACACTACCACTGGCTTTGTTCTATGATCACAAGGTTCCTCCATATTGCATGCTACAATCATGTGTTTACAAATGAATGAAGACACTACTTGGTAACGTGTAATAGGTAGTTTTGTGTTGGTTCCATCATTTTCTAACATGGCTTTAAGGTCATTAATGGTTCTTTTATCAAACAAGAATCTGCTTGTGGTGCATTTTGTTTCTATCTCTAAGCCTTTGTTAATATTCATCACACCAGCACGCACACCAAAGGTGTTCCTTGGAGGAAAGCTATTAGAAGCAGAAGAGAAATCAGGCCATGATATTTCTTCCCTTGACCCTTTACAAATGGAAGACCAAGTTTTCAAAAGGGTACTACAAGAACATGCATCTAAGAGAGTGTGGAGATTACACAAGCCAATAGCTATTCCTCCACACTTGAATTTGTTCACTTGAACTAGCAATTGGGGCAAGGCTTGTTGGTGGGGTTGTATCTTGTTTGGCTCACAAGGAAGCAATTTGTAAAGTAATTCTAGTTTTGGTGGTTTTAGGAACTCTTCTATGTTGATATTCACTGAGGCTTCAATGTAAATTGCACCTTCATCATTGCAATCTATGGAGAAGATGTCACTTCTTCTACCTCCAAGAGGGTAGAAAATTGTTAGTGCCTCAGATAGTGATTTCTTCAATTGATCTGAGATGTATGAGAATCCTTGCATGTCATTGGTTTTATTGTAGAATAAGATTAGTGGGAAATATGTGTTGAGTTGAAACACATCAAATAAACATAGTTTGTAGGTTTTGCGTTCATTTGGAGTAGGCAATGATGGTTTAATGGTTTTTCTTGATATGATGTTAATTTCCATTTTTGATAGTGTAAAACAAGATGAGCTTATAAGAAATGTGTTAATGAATGTGTTTATATATTATTTGATGAATGCTAAAAACGTTAGAAGAGTGGAAGTTATTAATTTCCATTGAACCATATGTACTTGATGTTACAATGAAAATAACAAACTCCAATTTGTTAAAAACCCACATTAATGCAGATTATGTTACAGGTAATAACTATTAACAGATGGTTACATGAATAAACCAATGTTTTAAACATCTAACCTGCTTTAAATTCGATGTTGGGATATTTTAGAAATTTTCGTTATAACCAAGGCCCATTAGTAATAGTAAGAACCCTCTTATCTAAATGACTGTTCAATATTGAGAGAGTAAGAGACTATGGGAATCAACGGACTTTTTTATATCTTACTTCTTTAAAAAAAATATTAAATAAATAAAATTATTTTTTTAAAAGTTAAAGTTAATATATATTTGGATGTAACACGTGACAAGCATTTTTGACTAAGATATTATTTGAAAATTAAAATTAAAAAAATTAAAAAAATATTTTATATGTTTAAAATTATTAATAAAGACGAGCAAAAATAAATCATGAAAACAAAATTTGGTTGTGGCAATCTATGATGCACCGACACTGACACGGGTAGGGGTGAAACTGGGCCGGGCCGGCCCACAGGGGCCTACAGCCCGGCCCACTAGTGGCCTGGTCTGGCTCGGGCTTTTTACTTGACAGACTGGGTTTGGACTGGTGTAAAGGTTTGATTACGTCCGGACGTTATATATGAAGCACGACCTGCTGACAATATACTAGAGTTACACGTTTTTATGTAATTCCTTTGTGAATCTATTAAAAGTTTTTTTTTGTTTCTTAAAATGTTTTTTTTTTCTACATTTAAAATAATTTGTCAACGTATGTAACCTTGAAAAAAGTTGATAACATGTCGATTATGATGTGTTGTAATGTTGTTTTAATTTACATAGTATGCATTCTTTAGTTATTGTTGTGATTCATGGTTCTGTTTGGATGTTAAGATTGTCATTTTATTTTAACAATAGAATTTGAGTATTTTGTGGAGTTGATTCATGGTCTACTTGGAAGTTAAAAATTAATAGGCCAACGGGCCGGGCCGGGCCGGGCCGGGCCGGACCATTTGTTTTTTTATAAATGGGCCGAACAGTTAGACTCACGCATATTTTTTTTGAAAAAAAAATAGAATAGCATGTCCGTGCTTTGTTGGTGGCAATGACGATACTGGTGATGGTGGGGGCAGAGGTGACGATGATGAGGATGGTGTCACTAATGTGGTGGTAATAGTGGTAGCTATAAAAAGATTTAAACTACGAGAAAATTATTTCACTTTTGAATTATACCCTTTTTAAAAGAAAAAACTTTTAGCTTAAAGAATAGAATTTTTATTTTATTTTTTATTTTTTTTCATAATTAATAACAAAACACTCGTTCACAGTGAGAATGATTTTTTTTTTTAAAAAAATGCTTTTGGAATGGAAAAAAACTAATCCAAACCAATTCTATTTCAGTTTCCTTTACATATACAGTGAATACTACTCTTGTTTTATATGAGAGTAATTCTCTCATGCTATTGAAAGAAATTAAATGGGACCCACCATTAAAAGGTAAAAAAATGGAAAAAAAATTATTCTCATGTTACATGAAGTCAATTTTCTTTCCTACACACCATTCGATAACCATACAACTTTTTACTTTTTTTTTTAGGTAATGGGCCCCACCACTATGTGTTTATGACATAACATTCATTCTCTCATGTAACATGAGACTAGATAAGCTAAAAACAAAAAGAGGTGAAATTTTCGAAGTGAGAGAACATGAGATAACTATCTCATGTAAAATGAGAGTAATATTTTCTTTAAAAAAAATTCGATTTTTGATGATGTAAAATAATAGTTACGAACTTATGATATTAGAGCAAATCTTGCATTGATCTAATTCTAATAACAAACCCCAATCTTGTCCAAAAACAAAAAGTCCCAAACCCAAACTAATTCAAGCACTTAAAGCTAACATCACACGTCTTCGAAATGAGATTATTTATTGTGATCCGGGACCACCATTTTTTTGTAGTCGCTTAGTGTAAATGGAATGGTAAAAATGGAAAAAAGAAAAAATATTAGAGGTAAAAAAAAAAGTGATGTTATAAGAGGAAGCACCGGATTATTGGGTGGTCCTGGAGCATAAAAAAATATTTTCCTCCAAAATGCCCACATGACTGTAACATCTTACTTCAATTATCAAATGCAAACAAACAAATCGCACCCGTTATGTCACTAACAATTCAACCCATGACCTAAAAACACTCAATTACCATGAACCAAGATAAGAAGCATTCAATTAAAAAACAGTGTGCCTGAGTGAAGAAGACTAAACTTTTCCTTTCAGCCCAAAACGAGTGTTTCAGCATGTTTGATTAAAAATAAATAAATAATAAAGCTTTTGGGTGATTGGGTCATCCTACGTATCACCCATACTGACACGAGATACGTGACACGATACGACACGACACTCTGACACGTTAATTCAAAAAAATATTAGATTTTGAGTTAGGACACGTTTTGATATTAAATAATATTTTTAATTTATGATATTATATTTAATATTCAATAATTTAATAAAAAAATAAATCTAAACTTATAATATTCATAAATTTTGAAAAAAAACATAAGATATCCCAAATATTTATATTAAACTCAATAAAATAGTAATCGTAATCCAATGAATCTAATAGTTTGAACTAAAAACTCATCGCAATGTAACCTTTAAACCCTTTTTTGAATTTGTATAACATGTGTTGGATTAAAAAAAATATATATAATAAAGCTTTTGGGTGATTGGGTCATCTATGGGAAAAATTTTAACATGCTCTTGGACCACGGTAGTTCTACCTACCATTAACGGGTCAAGGGAGTGACGCATGAATTATTTTTTTTTTTCCTCCTCTCTCGCACTCTCTCGTCCCCACCCAATATTTTGTGGGCCATATGCACCAAAATAAATCTCCCTATATGGGTTGGATATCTTGTCATTGAGTTGCAAACCAATACACATCCCTATTTTCCCGCACTCAAATTTCTCTCCGAGCAAAAAAAAAAATAAAAACAAAAAATTATGCAACATATCAACATCAGTTTATGCCAAGTAATGTCGTTTTCGCAATTTTCTTCAAAACCTAGATTAACTTATCACAAACCTCTCTATATTCTGAATACAAGTAATTCTTCACAAATTTCATCAAGCCTCTCTATATCATAGGTGTCTTTTTTTTTTGGTACTATATATTATAGGTATCTTTGATCCTTTTCAAATAAAATAACTTATCATAGGTATCTTTGATCCTTTTCAAATAAAATAACTTATCATAGGTATCTTTTTTTTATTTTTTTTGGGTACTATATATCATACGTATCTTTGATCCTTTTCAAAAAAAAATAACTTCCAAACCACGGACCCTCTTTACCAATGACCTAAGCCAAAGCAACGTGCATCACGTAACTAAGCCAAAGCAACGTGCATCACGTTTATATATATATATATATATATATATAGGAAAAAGATTTCTCATGTTGCATGAGAAATCCCCTCTCCTACCACTCACTTTTTTATTTTTTTATTTTTTTCTTTAAGGTGGACCCCACGTCTTTTTCTCTCTCTGTAGGAAACTTGTATTTCTCATACAACATATATATATATATATATATATATATATATGGCAGGATATTCTTATACCGGTGTAAGTGTAAGTGTTAGAAGTCTTACACTCAATCTTGACCATTGATCCACTTGTATCCAATGGCTCACATTTTTAAAAAATTTGAGCCATTAGATATAAGTGGGATCAATGGATAAGATTGAGAGTGTAACTTATACTAGTGTAAAATGATCCTGATACATATATATATATATATATATATATATATATATATATATATATATATATATATATATATATATATATATATATATATATATATCATTGTCGAAGCATAGCAACCTTGTTTTTTACTACTCCAATCAAACTTTTTTTAATATTTATTTCCTTTATCGTTATCGTTCTTACTATTCATGTTTTTTTCATATCAGTTTCATTTTCATAACTTGTTTTTTTTAAAAAAAAAGGAAGAGTTGAAATAAGATATTTTTAGCTTATATTTTGATTTTTGACAACTATACACCATCAGCAGGGAACATTTTTACTACTACCATTGTAGTGAGTAATGTGTATTATTTTCATTCAAAATAAAATTATAAATTATATTTTTTTCGGAAATACATAAATATAATACTAGAAAATTTATATTTTTTTTCTCTTTAAAAAATATGTAAACATAGATATTATAGTTTTATTGGACAGATGTAAATATCACATTAGTGTATTAAATATTTCTCATCAGCACCACACTTTGTAGACAGAGAAAAGTTTTGCACCTATCATGCGTACAGTACATGACAGTTGCATTTGCTTAAGAAAAATTGAAATAAGAAGAAAAGCAGATAACTATACATGATGGAAACAAGAGATAAATGGGTACTATATATATATATATATATATATATATATATATATATATTCGATTTGCGTGCAAAGTTTTTCTTTTCTTTTTTCTTTTTTAATAAATGTGGGACCCACCACGGTTAAGTCACAACATGAGAATTGAATTCTCATTCGAAAATCAAATCTCATATATATATATATATATATATATATATATATATATATATATATATATATATATATATATATAGCACCACACTTTGCAGGAAATGTCCTTTGACACCGGTGTCAGACTTTGAAATTTGACACCAAATCCTAACCGATGATTTCCGTCAATCAACGGTTATAAGAGTTATGTTGTAAGAAAAATGATTGTGTTATGTTATAGAGATCTGTTTTGCGTGCCGAAGTTTTTTTTTTTTGCTACGGGCCCCACAAAATGTTATGTGTGTAGGAAATTTTTTGTGGTCATGTTAAATTAAATGATAGATGATGAACCATATATATATATATATATATATATATATATATATATATATATATATATATATATATATAGCAATTGCTTTAGCAAATTAGCATGGTGACTTTGTGGATGTGGACCATTATGACAATGAATACTGGGAGGCTTGCTATTTGTGTTTCGTGTAAGTGCTTTAACGACAACAGCTAAATATGGGCTTTCAATTCAACATCAAATTGCAAAAGACTCAAGTTTTGTGGGGAACAAAGGGAGAGGGGGTCCTTCTTTAAGTCACATAAAGAGAGGGACAAGACTAGACTTCCAATTGAGAACCGTGTCTCAAAAATAATGAGAAATTCGTGTGTTATGTGTTATGGACTCTTTGGGTTATTCAATTTATGTCATCTCAATGTAGGGTTTTTCGTGATTTGGATTGGATCGGTTTTGGAAATAAAAATCATCTGATCCAATCCCTTCGGTTTGATCATTTAATCATTCATTCGGTTTGGATTTTTTTTCAAATCAGGTCCGATCCAATCCAATTTTTTTCGATTTGGATTAGATCGATTTTCGGTTTTTTAAAAATCATAAAATTTGTTTCATAATTATTATGCATATAATATCTTTTGTATGTATTGACTTTGTGAAAAAAAAATCTTTTGAAATACAAAAGTATCGGTAAATAATAAAAAAAAATTTGAATGAGATATTAAACTCTACACAAATAAAACTTTGTTGATGAGATGTGACTATGTTTTTTCTTGGGTTTAATTGATGGATTAATGGGTCTTGGGATTAGAAATTTTTTGGATTTGATTGGGAAAAGGCCCAAGTAGGTAGAGGAGAATTAATATATTGGATCGATTTGGATTAGATCGGTTTTCATCAAGCAATCCGAAAACCGATCCAATCCAATTAAAATTTACGATTTTTTTTCAGTTTTCGGTTTTTCGATTTTTGGTTTATTCGGTTATCAATTTTTCGGTTCAGTCACCGCGATTTGAATCAGTTTGATTCGGTTGATGAAGACCCCTATCTCAATGTATATGTCATGATTGTCCACATCTACATTTTCGATACTGGTTTAAGTTATCATTGTTTACCGGCAGGATCAATTTAAGCATGTATAAAGATAAAATAAAAATCTTACATTCAATTTTATTTATTGATCTGCTTGCATTTAATAGCTTATATATCTAATAGGATCAACATTTAAGATTGAGAATATAAATCAATATTATCAAACTTGGATCGATTATTGGCTTGGCTAAAATAGTAGGTCATATGAATCATTCATTTAATTAATAGGTCAATGGTTGAGCTGTTTGAATTAAATATATATAATGATATATAATAAATTTACAATTATAAGCATTATAACCAATAAGTGAAGTTGTTCTAATGGTAAACAAATTTCTAATTTTGTCAAGTATTTCAGGCTAAATTATATAGCACCGGTTTAACTAAAGAAAACCAATGCTAGTTTGATATTGGTTTGGTTCAGTAGCAATTTACCGATTTCATATCAGATAAAGTATATAATCGGTTTTTCAAGTATAATTTACGCCGGTATAAAATGATATATTTGTTATTAAGATGATACACAACAAGCTAAAAACACGAAACAAATTTCTCTTATTATAAAATAAAGCTCCACTAACCAAGCATATCGAATCCAGAGAAACATCTCCCTGAAAATAAGAAGATCCTTTTTTAAAAAGTAAAGACGCATCAAGATCCATGACACCAAGAACCCCACTTATGGTACTATCATTTCATAACCACCATCCACAGTTGCCAAATGCAACAAAAGCGGCTGTACCTTACCGGTAAAACTTTTGACCTTATTCAGATGGCGAAAATAATGGGAGCAGAACATGCTTACATGTCCCACCTCGTAATGGGTTATTATGCGTGTGATTTTGTATTTTGGATATGGGAAAAGTGTTTATCCTTTTAAATGACATAATTTATATTCTTTCATTCTCACAAAGAAGTGGGTCTCACACCTTTACTTTTTTTTCAATTTTCTCTCCTCCTTTATCTATTTCATTCTTTCTCTTAAAATGACATTTTAACTTTAAAGGGCATCCTAAAATCATAATGTAAAAAAGACATAACAAGTGTTTACCCTAAAATTATTTTGATAAAAAAATTGTAAAAACATAAAATCTTAGTGATAAATCAAGATATGTTAACAACCACGTGTACAATGTTTTAATTTTGTTAATCCACGTTTTAAACAAAATTGGAAAGGGCTTACCAAAAAACAAATTGGAAAGGAATTAAAAAAACCATAAAACATAAAATTATAATGTAAAAAAATTATAAAAAATCATAACGTAAGTGTTTGGAAATAAAATTATTTTGATGAAAAAAATTGTAAAAACATAAAATCGTAGTGATAAATCAAGATATGTTAACAACCACGTGTACAACTCAATTTTAATTTTGTTATAGGATATAAATTTATCTTCTATACACATATAAAAATATGTGGGGCCCATATGAGGAGAGAAAAGAGAAAAAGAAAACATGGGTCCCATATATTTCTATGTGAGTATAGGAGATAAGAAAATTTATCACTTACAACATGAGAAATATTGTTCCTTGTGTTAAATATGAATAAAGGATTTGTTGTTTTTATGTTGTAGGAGATAAAATTATCTCATACACACATATAAAAGTGTGTGGGGCCCATGTGAAGAGAAGAGAAAAAAAATGAATCTCGCTTACTTTACTTTTATGTGTATATAGGAGATAATTTTATCTTCTATAATACGAGAGACATCAAACACATAAATAAATTATACTAATTAAGGTAGGAAAGGAGAAAATGTAGGTTCAAAGTAATATTTTTTATGTATAATAACATGATATGATACAACAAATGTGTTATAAAAGACAAAACGCTAACCCTTCTTTATAGTAATACACTAATAGTAGATCCATAATCGTAATTAAATAAAAAATTACGAAATATATAAAAAGATCATTCAAGATACCGTACAATATTGCAAGATACTATAACGATATTATTAGGGGCATTATTGTCAAAAACTAGTGTAAAAACATAAAAACTTATGTTTTTACGTTTTTACTAGAGTGGTGCATATTAAAACTCAAGTAAAAGCTGTTCTTGGTAAAAACTAGTAGAAACGCCGCGTAAAAACATAAAAATGGTAAAAACTTACGTTTTTATCGTTTTTACCGTTTTTACTTAAAATTAAAATTTTAATAATAAAAAAATGGTTTACAAAAAAAAATTAAAAAAAAAATCTAAATTTCGTTTTCCCCAAATTACATTCACATTATCTTAATATCTTTTTGTTTGAATATATATTTTTTATAATTATGTCTTATAAAGCTGCAATTCTATTATAAGTTATGCTATGAGAATCGTTTTGTGTTTTTAGATCATTGTGTGCATTCAAAGAAGTGGAATTATATCCTGATGAGCGATGATCCAAATCTGCATAGTGTATAAAGCAGTTAGAGCAGATTGGTTATCCATTACTTGTTAATTATCACTGTTTATAATTTTGATACTTTGTTATGAAAAATAATTTTTCTTTTTAGATAGATAAGTGGCTCAACACACATGTTCATTATGTGATATTTTTTTTACTGCATATATATAATTTTGTATCTTGACCTTAAGTGATAGAAAGTAGAAACTTTATGTTTCGTGTCATTTCTACGTTTTACATTTCGACCACCCTTTTCTGTTTTTACGTAGAAACTCGAGTTTGACAACATTGATTAGGGGTGTTCGCAATCTGGATTGGATTTGATCGGTTTTGAAAGCAAAAATCATTCGATCCAATCCATTCGGTTTGATCTTGTAATCATCCATTCGGTTTTATTTTTTTTTTCAAATACAATCCAATTTTTTTCGGTTTGGATTGGATCGATTTTTGATTTTTTAAAAATCCTAAAATTTGTTTCATAATAATTACGCAAATAATATCTTTGGTATATATTTGCTTTGTAGATTTATTTATTTTTGAAATACAAAAGTATCAGTAAATGATAATATAGTTTTTTTTGGCAATGAGATATGAAGCTCTACGCAGATGAGATGAAATTTTGTTGATGAGATGTGAATAGGTTTCTTCTTTGATTTAGTTGATGGGCTAATGGGTCTTGATTTAGAAATTTTTGGGCTATGATTGGGGAAATGCCCAAGTAGGTAGAAGGAAATTAATATATTGGATCGGTTGGGATTAGATCGGTTTTCATCAATAAATTTTCGATTTTTTTACTTTTCGGTTTCCGATTTATTCGATTATCGTTTTTTCGGTTTGGTCACCGCAGTTTGGATCGGTTGATGAATACTCTTAGATATTATAAAATAAGAAAAAGATCTGTTTACAAACTTCTTTTACAAATTACAATAAGTATGACCGATCATACAGTCTTGATTAAAGTATAATCGATCATACTTAGTACAATTAAACACATATTAAATATAATCTTTCCCTATAAAATATATTTAAAATATTAAAGATTATTAAGATTTAACTTGCTACGTACAATTAAACACATATTAAAAGAAAAATAAATTTAAAATATAAACTAGTGCCAAGAGACAAGGTTAAACTGCATCTGAAATTAGAGATGAAGTCTGGAATTGAAATAATCTATAGAAAGATAGGTTATAATAGAGTCAACTGAGTAGAGACAGGCTAAAACGAAGCCAATATGTGAAAAATACATCAAATGGAGCCAATCTACGCAAACACAAACTAGAACGAAATTAATATATGAAAAGATAAACTAGATCGGAATCAACATGTAAAATTACAAGTTAAAAAAGATTCAATTATGTTAAGAAGCTAAAATGACTACAACGACTCACAATGAAACAAGAGCTCAAGACTAAACGTTCCATAGGACAAAAGTCACAAAGGGGATATCCAGAGCAAACAAAAACAAAAAGTAAGGTTTGGTGGGTAATAAAATTCCATGTACTCAAATCAAGGGAAGGGAAGAACTATGTTCATGGAATTCTTTTATGTATAATAACGTGATATATATGATGTGAATCATGTGATAAGTTGTGTTACAAAACATTATCCCTCAATTATAATAATAGTAAACTCCTAATCATAACTAAATAAATAAAAAATTAATAAACTATAAAAATCATTTCTACAATATCATCAAGATGGCAATCAAAATCCATGAACTCAAACCAAGGGAAGGGAAGAACTATGTACATGGAGTTCTTTTAATGTATAATAACGTGATATGATGTGATAAGTTGTGTTACAAAATAAAACATTATCCCTTAATTATAATAATACTAAACTCCTAATCATAACTAATTTAATAAAATATAAAAATCATTTCTACAATATCATCAAGATGGTAATCAAATTCCATGAACTCAAATCAACGGAAGGGAAGAACTATGTTCATGGGATTTTTTTATGTATTTTTTTACAAAACATAAAACATTATCCCTTAATTATAATAATAATAATCTCCTAATCATAACTAAATAAAAAAAAATTAATAACATATAAAAATCATTTCTACAATACCATCAAGATGTGCTTTACAATAGTTTATGATGCAATAATAAAATTAAGAGATGGAGATATTTTCTGAACATCTCAAAATTGTAACAGTTTTAAAAAAATTTCCTCTTGGCTTCTCCTTCCTGTTGGCTTGTGGTTTTTCTTTTTCTCTTGCATATGATAATGATACCATTCAAATTTGTATATTTTTTTGTGTGGGTAAACACAAATTAAATTTGAAATTTTAATGGAGTAATGGTTCTTAAATTAAAATTCTTTAATCAATTAAGATACCAGTATTTAACTACTTTATACATTATAATTTATATTTAAGATTATATATCGAATGCCACTTCTCTTATATAATGGAGTTTTTTTTATAGTGTACTAATTATAAACTCAATACCTTTTTTATAATTTATTGTACCATTGATTTTTGGCAAAAAGTTCATGTAAATGGATTTATTTTTAAAAGTAAATAAAGATTCTACCCAAAAAAAAGTAAATAAAGATGTATATATTCTTAGATTTTAATAAGTTAAGATTGTGATATATTTAAAATTAAATTGAAAATAAATATATAATTACTTACTCACATTATAATTACATTTTTTACATATCTTTTACCAAAATAATAATAATTTTTATATCTATCGAATTGAATTTACTAAACCCAAGATGGTCAACTACCTTACAGTCACAGTACGTAAGAATGTGGGAAACATCTATTGTGCGGCCGTTGCACAATGCATTCCATGCGACCAACCAATAGAAATGGAGCAAGGAGTGTGTTATTGTACGAAAAAAGAAAAATTTATTTTTTAATCCACTTGTCATTTTTTCAATTGCAGACGCACATACCACTACCGTACACAAGATGAACTCGAGAATGTGGGAGCATCTAGTTGCTGGGGTCCAATTTATTTATCAAATTGCCTTTTTTGGGACACAAATATCTTTTTTAACCAACTAATAATAGAACTTTGATAACTTGGAATACCACTTCACAAATTATGAAAGTTTAGGAGATACGAGCTGGGGTTAATCTATCCGGTAATGGTTTTTTCTGATGTAACATTGATGATATATAAAGCGGAAAATAGAGAAAAAAATGTAGTTTTTTATAATAAAAATCATGAATTTAATTTAAAAAAAAAAAATCCTGTGACTTGTATTTCCTACATAGCTTATGCCATAGGAGAATATTTTTTGTGTGGCGGGACTATGGTATCCCTCCCAAAAATAGAAAAAAATGAGAGACGGAAGAGGAGAAAATCAAAAAGAAAAAGGTAAAAATGGAAGAAAAATTTTCATTTATAGAAAATGAACTACTGAATAAATGGTGGACTTTGAGCATGTTAAATTTTTTCATGCCATAGGAATGAACCACGGGAAGGCCCACCGAATTTAGTCCCATGGAGATTAAGCCCAAGAGGGTTAAATCTAGGGACGTGCATGGGTCGAACCGAATCAAATTTTTTTAAAAACCGAATCGAATTGGTTTAAATGGTTCAGTTCGAAAGTGATTTGGTTCGGTTCAAAACTAGTTCGGTTCGGAAGTGGTTCGGTTCGGAACTGGTTCGGGTTGACCCTCTTTTGAAAAGAAAAAAATTAAAAATTTTAAAAATAAAATTATAAAAATCAATTTGGTTTGGTTTGAAAATGGTTCGATTCGGTTTTTAAACTGATTCTAAAATCGGTTCGGTTCATGAACCGATTCTTTAAAAACTATTTCGGTTCATAAACCGATTTTTAAAAACCGATTATTTTAATAGGGTTTGGGTTCGGTTCATGGTTCGGTTCAGTTTTTTGGTTATTTTGCACACTTCTAATTAAATCTAATCGATATAATTCGTAAGGCTTTTCTATTTACCCAAGTCTTATCCGCCTTGGGCTCAGACTTGTGAGCTCTGGTCATGGGATTCAACCCATGATCCTCTCTCAATAGTTGATACTCACGATCATGCCCACAATCACCATAATAATTGTATCTTAAGTTTAAGGGAAAATATTTTTTCATGTTGCATGAGAATTCAACTCTCATGTTAATGATTCTTCGATTTGCGTGTAAAAATTTTCTTTCTTTTTTCTTTTTTTTAATAAATATGGGGTCCACCACTAGTTGAGTCACAACATAAGAATTGAAAATCAAATCTCTTAAATATATAAACTACATACCATACCAAATGAAAGACAGTTCAGTTACATTGCATCCAACCACTCATACCAAGCCTACACAATCGTCATTCCATACACTTGAGTCAATCCACACTTACCCTTACTGAATTATCCCATACACTATACATTATCCTATCGTTCACTCTGAATAGCTTCAATGGGCGATTTAATAGTTTTTTACTTTTAAACTGTAAAAATTTTCAATGTATTAAAATAGGTCTTGAAGAGGTACCAAAATTAGAATGTGGTCTTAACACAATCTCCTCCAATATAGATTAGTTTCCTTTCACTAAGCCATGATTACGATCCTAGATACAACTCCTGTACATAAAGGAGATTATCATGGTAGTGATTTCAAATCTTAAGAACACTTTGATGAAGTGCCCATTGTGTGTTCTTACCTATATATGTGGTTGTCTAGTCACAATCACATTGTTGAATCGATTCTCAATTAGCATCACAAATCAAATAAATCTTTTTAGAAGTATGGGCAACTTAATGAACTTATTTTATTAATCTGTCATCTTTATCTTTCTATTGCTTTTCACATCTCAAGATACAAGTTCCCACGCGTCTATACAAATAGGGGGACACACGTGATTTGCAAAGTGGGAGAAAGGAATCCATGCTAATTACCTTTCTTTTCTAGTAAAATTTGTCACCTTTTGAGATAAATTGGTTCTTTTTCAATCAAATAATTCAAGAACTAAATTAAAGTCAATAAAATTAATAAGTAGAAAACTGTTGTTTTGCTATGGACCCGTACGAAAGGCCCATATAATCGGCCCACTTCAACAACCACATTGTATAATCAGGCCCATGACAACTTACATTAAACTCGGCTACAGGTAGTTTCAGAATAACGTAACGGGTTGCACACGTGTAACGCACAACACGTTACCATTCGTAACGGCCGACCAAGCTGTAATGACCACCGCATCATGACAGCTCAGGTCCACGTATGAACCCTGTGTAGCAGCCCCTATAAATGGAAGGACGATTCGACGGTAAACACACACTCAATTTCCTTTATCATCACTATACTGTGACCACAATCACACACTTTACTCTTATTCAACGATTAGCTAGGTTGGTTCTTTTCAATCAAATAATTCCTGAACAAAAATAATACGATCTAGATAAAATGTCAATAACATTCCTGTCTCTAAGACAGAACATGTTTGACTATAGTGATTTTTTTTTTTCAACTTGGAGATGGAGCTCAAACTCAAATTTAGTAGGGAAGGGAAAACACCCTCTTACAAAAATTACACTTTTTTAACTTCCGGCAAAAATACTAAATTATGACTTTTGATTTGTAAAGTTATTTTTCTTACTCCACACACTTTTGTATGTGTGTATGAAATAATTTTATCTTTTACAACATGTGAAATATTAATCCCATAGAACTTTTATAAAAAAATAAATCGACAAGAAAAGTTTTCCTTATTAGTTAATATTTCTTTGAAGACAACCATATATACAGCTCTTTGGGGGTCGTTTAGTATTGTGGGGGCCTAGTGAGTTTGAGTCTCACACCCCTTCCTCTCGGAACTCACGTTTTTTTTTAGGTGAGTGTCGCGAATCCCATAGGGGAACTCACACAGGTATATCAAGTGGCACAATCCCTGCATAGTAATAATTTTGTTGCAGTAAAAATATGTTTATTAATATTTAGAGTTTTTTTAAGTTAATAAATTAGTGAAATGTTGTTATAATTTTTTTAAATTAATTTTTTTTATCCTAACACAGGCATGTGTAATTAATAATATGTAGAGATTTTACATAATGTTTAGTGGCTGATGAGTAGTGTTTTTTTTTTTTACCAAAAAAAAAGAGTAATGCTTAGTATTTTAATGAATGATCAGGAAATGAAAAATGAGTGAAAGGTTAAGATTATGCCACTTGGCACATCCGTTTGAACTCCGGGGGGTCGGTAGTTAAAATCGGGATTTTACCTAAAATCGGAAAAAGAATAAAAAATCCTAAAACATAAAATCCTAACGCAAAAAAAATTGTAAAAGCGTTTGGAATTTTGATAAAATCATTTTGATTGAAAACAATCGTAAAATCATAGATTTAAATCGAAATTTTAACTATCATCACAACACTCACTTAGAAAACAAAACAAAACAAAAACAAAACAAAAAAAAACCTTCAATTTTGGGAGAGAGGGGTTACGGGAATCAAACCTACTACGCCCCCGTGGAATTTGAAAACCTCAAAATGGTAATATATGTCAATCAAATACTAAATTGATATATTTAAAGTTCAACGCCCTAGTCTAGCCCTATATATACCTTTACTTTTTTTTCTTTTTTTTGGTGAAAATATATACATACCTTTACTTTACTCGTCTCAAATCTTACATCGGTCTTGGAGTTTTTATAGTTTAAAAACATCACATTAAAAGGGTGAGGTAGCAATATACAACAAAGATTGTTCGCTATATAGGTAAAAAATTAAAATATTATTATTCTAATAAAAAGTTATGAAAATATAGCTGTTTTGAATTAATTTATGGGAAAAATATTTCTACATTTAATGCATATAAGTTATCTGCATTTATTCCCAAAATGACGTCATTTTAGTATTAAAATCTTAAAAAAATTATAAATATAAAGATTATTATAACCCTGAAATAAATTAAAATTACAAAAACACCATGATTTCTGCCTAAAAACTACGTCGTATTGAACTTACTATATATAACTTAACTGCAGAAAAAGCGAACACTTCATTTATAGATCTATTAATTCACTAATGGTTAAAATAGGCATGACCATTCATGTCTCAATTAAGTGATCAATATAATACTCGCTCTTTTTGTGACCATTCACGTCCAAATTAGACATAAGCAACATATTGGTCACGCCTTTTCTAAGCACGACCGCTAGGACTCTGCCGCTGGATGTGCAGCTAGATGGAATTGTAGAGATGAAAATGCGTCATAGCAAAATAAAAAAGATTTGGAAAGGAAATCATGTGAGTATAGCTTTGTCAAAATCGTTGTTTTAACTTGATACTAGCTCAAAGTCTTCTAAAGCTAATTAATTTTCTTACTTTCCTTTAACCTTTTTGATTTTGACTGATTAGTTTTTCACAAAGCTGAAGTTCTTTGATCTGATTAGTCAATCAACATTATAAAAAGAAAACGCCAAAATTATTTCTTTTTTATTTTTTGGCTGCAAAGTTATATTTTAGTACTTTGCAATGTGAACAAGTTTTGTAACCTTTACCTCACCAAAAACAAAAAAGTTTTGTAACCTTTTATTTAATTGTTTGTGACAACTACTTATGTTAATTAATATTTGTTCAACAATCATCTATCTATATCGAGGCATTAGTTGTCAATATGAACATATGGAGCTATATAAACATTATTTAACATGAGAAGTAATTGTGGACTCTACACGTGCATTAGATGCCTTTATATTTTATTAAATCCTAATGTTCCCGAGTTTGATTAACTGCAATTCAATAGGAAGAGACAGATAATCATGCTTTGAAAACTCTTCGTGTGTATAACACTATCATTACAATAATCGATTTATCGATATTCAAACCCTAACTAAGTAATAATAATAATAATAAGGTTTTTATAATTCTCGTTTAACATGAGAATTTGAATTTTCCTACACACCATTCAATTTTTGTACCAACATGGGTCTTACACATAATTTTTTTAACATAAGATACGGGTCTCATATGTTTTTTGTCCTAATAACAATACAACAGATTGCTTGTAGAATTCAATTTCTTATAATTGAATGATTTCGAAATATAAAACCTAATAATAATAAGTACAGAAACAGATTGCTTGTACTCTTTTTAATGAGAACTTGCTTAAAAAGATACATTCCCATTATAATCAAAATTCATGGTATTATCTTTATTTATTTATTTATTTATTTATTTTTAATATTGTAATTACTCACGTTTAGGCGTGCGAGGGATCACGTATATAAAGTTGTGACATCTATATCTTCATTATATCGTATGCAAATACGTCAAACTTGATTAAATATGTTTTCAAGTACTTGTACCAAAGCAACGGCCAGTGTTGCTATAAATTAAATCAGGTACAAACTACAAAATACATTTTAAAATGAATTTTATATAGTGAGAAAAGTTTATATTTAACCCCATTAGGAATACCAAAAAAAGTTAATATTAACCATTAAAAAGCATATCAAGAGATAGGAAAGTAAGAGAGTTAAAGAAACAAGTCTTTCATTGATAAAAATAATAAATCTTTATACCCAAAAAAAAAAAAAAATCATGTGCTTACAAATAATAATAATAATAATAATAAATCATGTAAAAGGTTAAGCAGTTAGGTGATGCTATATATCAATAATTACCCCTTCAGACGAAAGCCAATTGTGTATAAGAAATTATAAAATAGGATTATATGAAATTAGAACACCAAAAGATTTAGGCTTACTTGTTGACGACATGATTCTTGATACCTCAGTTGTAGTATTTGCTCTGATATTCCTGCAAAGGTTGAAGAGATCAGGATCTTCCTCTGCAGTTCTCATCATTCCCTAATCACTACTCTCGATGGGGCAAGCTGTGGAGTGACAGTTTTTCTACACATTGTGAATGCAGAGGGGACCTGACCAAATTTATTAACCCTAGTCCCCTTCCCATCATGGGCCTATGGGCTAGGCCGACACTGTTGCCCACACTAATCAGTTTACAGATATCCAAACCTAAACAAAATGATCACTTAATTAAATGATTTTTATACTGCACCCCCCAATATGGATCATGACTTAACTCATTTTTATCAAAACAAGAAAAAATACAATTGATTGATCGAAGCCCATAATAACTATAAAAACTTCTAACAATTTGAGCTTGAAAGATGAATCATGAATGATACATTAGGTTAGCTTACATATGCTATGAAATTCTATAATATTTAATTATTTTTATTAATAAAATGAAGGACATGAGGATTGAACTAATTTTTTTTTGTACGCTGGAATAAAAAACAAGCAGAGAAAACTACAAAATAGACATTGTACGAACTTTACAAACAGAAGCTAAATCAGCAATAAAAATAGATTGAATCTGAAAATGAGGATAACAAAAAATAGACATATATGCGGCACTAGGATTATCAAGAGCATAGTTTGCCATCAAATTAGCACAATAGTTTCCTTCTCTGTATGTGTGGAGTAAACGAACTCGCCAGTCTTTTTGTAACCAAGCCCGTATCTGAACCACCAGATGAGGTTCACGGGCTGCAACACCCTTTCTAGAGAGAATGATGTTGAATCATATTCAACAATAGATTTTTTCAGCCTTCTTCCCAAGCCATCTCCAATCCTTTGAGAATACCCCACAACTCAGCATTGAAAGAATTACAAATACCTACCATGTAAGAGAATCCTTTGAGCCAATGACCAAATGATTTCTAGCAATACCACCACAAGCTGCCAATCCTTGAGAGCTTTTAGAAGCTCCATCAGTATTCAATTTAATCCATCTCCTTGACCCAAAGGAGGATTGAACTCATTACTACTTGGTCATAGAGATTTTGATACTATGATAAAATAATCATTTCACCTAAAAACTTATATTTGTTCTAACAAAAAAAAAAAAAAAAAAAAAACTTGAGTTCGACTCTATTTTTCTCATATTGTAATCCAAATAGTTAAGCTACTTTGTACCTTTGCCAAAAAAAAATAAAAAATTAGAAGAGAGAAAAATAAAGAAGCAAAATTAGCTATAATTTTTTTATATTTATTTTTTCCTTATAACATGATCCTTTGGTGTAAGTGAATAACATGAAAGGATCCTAATTTATTACATATAAATCAAGAGTGATATCTCGTTATGAAAGGTGAGACTGTGAGAGGAGTCAATCTTAATTAACAATTCAATTTCACTTGGATGGTCAAGATTTGATCGAATTTAGTTAAAGCTCATATAATCGTTTAAAAATGTAAGGTGAAGTGTTGTAATCTTGATTATACATGGGATGATCTAATGTTCGAGAGTAGATCCTCTCACTCTCACGGTAAACCATTCCTCCCATCCCAATGCTTACTTGACTCCTTTTATAAGCACGTGCTCTTAGGTTTAATTTCAAGATTTATATAAATTTGGATCTAATTTACAATGAATAATTCTATGAGACAATCAATGGATAATTATGTATCATCCTAATTATTATTTTTAATAATTATCCTAATTTTTAAAGGAAGAAAGTATGAATGATCTTTTACAAAATATACTTTTTCGTTTAATAATTATTTTATTATAGTATTAGGGTTATTATTAATTAAGACAATGTTTTAGATGATATAAAATTCTTAAAAAAAAAAAATTGATCTTTTAAGTTATACGAAAATGGTTATATTTATCACATTTTTTATCACCTCTTGTAACAAATCTTGTTATCGTTGTATCAAAGTTAAATCAATAACCCCTTATTTAAATCAATAACAAAAATGAAATTTCATGCCATTTTGTAACCGTTAAGTTGTTTTGATCTAGTAATAACAATATTAGTTATAAGATCTTAGCATTATTCAATTGATAACTGTTGTAAATGTATATTCTCATTAAGTGAATAGTTCAAGCATTACACATCTATTTATAAGTGATGCATGAAACCTATACACACGGCAAACTAACAGCATGCACAACAGACTATCTACATGCAGAAGAAAGGAAAAATAAAGATGCAACAGCATAACAGAAATGGCAGAAAACTCCAACTGCATTCCGTGATTAGTGGGACTGTTGAAACTGATTTCAACACATCAGTTAGTTAGTTGGAGTAGCTTCTAACAGCATGCACATCAGCTTCTTCATTCCGTAACACCCCCCCTCAAGCTGGACGGTGGATGTCACGAAGTCCAAGCTTGGAGATTATCGAAGAGAAAGAAGAAGGGTGAAGAGCCTTAGTAAAGACGTCAGCCAACTGGTTCGAAGAATCCACAGGGAACAACTTCAACAAACCAGCCTGGAGTTTCTCACGAGTAACATGGATATCAATTTCAATATGTTTCGAGCGTTCATGGAGAGTTGGGTTTTTAGCAAGGTAAATGGCAGAAACATTATCACAGTAAACAGAAGCAGCCTGAGAGGAGGGAACATGCAAATCATGAAGTAAGTAACTGATCCATTGAAGCTCACATGTCAAGGAAGCAAGAGCTCTATACTCAGCTTCACTAGAAGAACGAGAAACGGTAGATTGCTTTTTAGAACGCCAAGAAATCAATGAAGATCCAAGGAAAACACACATCCCTGAAACTGACCTTCGTGTATCCGGACAACAAGCCCAATCGGAATCTGTGAAGCCACTGAGAAGTAGAGAATTGGAAGCAGGAAAGAACAGTCCCAGCGAAGGAGAGCCTTTAATATATCTCAGAACCCGTTGAGCAGCCTGCAAATGATCAGAAGTGGGAGACCCGACAAACTGACTTAGTTGTTGAACAGGAAAGGAAATATCTGGTCGCGTAGTAGTTAAGTATAACAATCTACCAATGAGCCGACGGAAGGATGATGCTTCGGGTTCAGTAAGAGCAGAACCATGAGTGCGAGACAAATGAAGAGAAGGGATCATGGGTGTAGGAGATGGTTTGGCCCCCAACAAACCACTATCAGATAGGATTTCTAAGGCATATTTCCGCTGATTCACAGCCATACCAGCTTTGGAACGAGAAATTTCCAATCCCAGAAAGTATCTTAAACAACCCAGATCCTTAATACGAAACTTAGCATTCAAAGCTTCCTTAACCCGTTGGATTTCAGATTGGTCATCTCCTGCCAAAACAACATCATCGACGTAGACCAATAAAGTTGTAAAAGAAGTATCAGTGTGGCGAACAAACAAAGAGTGATCAGCCATGGATTGTATGTAACCAAGATCAAGAAGAGCAGTGGAGAGTTTAGAATGCCACTGCCTACTAGCCTGCTTAAGGCCATAAATCGATTTTCGAAGCTTACATACCTTACCAGGAGAAGAAGTAAAACCTTGAGGCATGGACATATAGACTTCTTCGTGTAAATCTCCATGGAGGAAGGCATTATTCACATCGAGTTGTTCAACAAACCAGTGACGAGCAGTAGCAATGGAAAGCAATACGCGGATGGTAGTCATCTTAGCTACCGGGCTGAAAGTATCAAAGTAGTCCACCCCTTCAAGTTGGGTGTAACCCTTAGCAACCAACCGTGCTTTACATCGCTCAATGGAGCCATCAGCCTTATATTTCACTTTATAAACCCATTTACATCCAATGGTATGGTGCCCAGGGGGAAGAGAAACCAAGTCCCACGTATGATTGAGTTCCAAGGCAGAAATCTCAGCTGCCATGGCATGCTGCCAGCAAGGAAGCTGGGATGCTTCTTTGTATGATTTTGGTTCTGATATAGTGGTGATATTGAGGCAAAACTGGGTGTATGTAGGGGAACAGGAATCATATGATAAAACAGAAGAAAGAGGGTAAGGTGTACCTGAGGAAGATTGATTGCTAGAAACAACATTATTGCAGTGGAAATCAAGAAGGTATCCTGGAAGCTTTCGAGTACGGGAAGACCTGCGAGTAGGGATAGGAGGACAAGGATTCTGAACAGGAACAGTAGTAACACATGACTCAGGTTCAGAAGGAGGTGTAGGGAGAAGTGCAGGTCTAGGGAATATGTCATCAAATGAATCCTGAGAAGAGGTAGGAAGGATAGGTGAAATGGGAATGGGAATATTTGTAAAAGGAAAAACCAATTCATAGAACTTGACATTTCTGGATAAGAAAATCCGTTGAGAAGATAATTCAAGCAAGATATGACCTTTGGTACCCTCCTGAAAACCAAGGAAAATGCATTTGTGGGCCCTGGGAGCAAATTTGGATCTATGGGAATGTAAGGTGGATGCATAAGCAAGGCAACCAAAAGTTCTAAGATTGTCAAATGAAGGTGGTTTTTGGTATAAACTTTCATAAGGGGTGCTATATGATAAAAGAGGAGTACAAAGTCTGTTTATTATGTGTGTAGATTGTGAAAGAGCATAACACCAGTAAGGTTGAGGGACTTTTGACTGAAAAATTAGAGCACGGGTGACATTCATGAGGTGTTGATGTTTCCTCTCAACAATCCCATTTTGTTGAGGTGTTTCTACACATGTAGTTTGATGTAAAATTCCTTTATTGTTGAAAAAATCATGCATTAGAAACTCGGGTCCATTATCAGTGCGAATAGTTTTTACTGTGGTTTGCAACTGATTTTCATGAAAGATGATAAAATGTTTAATGGAAGCCCGAACATCAGATTTATGTTTAAGAAATACTAGCCAAGTGTAGCGTGAGTAATCATCAACAATTGATAGAAAATATCGATGGCCATGTATGGAAATTACAGAAGCAGGTCCCCATATATCCATATGCAACAATTCAAAAGGACGACTGGATTGACTAACACTGGATGGAAAAGATAATTTCCGTTGCCTAGCATATTGACAAATATCACAAGGTGATACAGGCTTATATGGAATGACAGGAAATTTAGAAGACATGTGTTTTAAAGAAGTTGGGGATATATGGCCTAGTCTTAGATGCCAAAGCATGTCATCACTGCTGCCAGTCTTAATGCTAGAATGACAGGAAACATTATTATTTGAAATGGCTATATCATGTATTGGAGAAGCATCCAGGATGTAGAGACCTCCATGTTGTTTAGCTGTACCAATCTTCCTCCTGGTAGGTTCCTGTTTGATATAACAATGGTTGTTAAAGAAGGTTAGATAGCAAGGCAAAGTTGAAAGAAGCTTGTTTACAGAAATCAGATTCACACAGAATTGGGGGACATACAGAACATCATACAAAATCAAATCATCAGAGAAATAAATGTTCCCTGCATAACAAGCCATAACCTTCGAACCATCTGGTAAGTTAATGGAAACTGGATTTATTTTATGGAATGAGGTAAGGCTATGACATGAACAAGTAATGTGATCAGTTGCGCCAGTATCAAGGATCCAACGCAACTGTCTACCTGTTAGTTCATTAGTGTCAACACTCAATGTGGAAGTTTGAACAAGGTTAGCATGAGCAGAATCCTTTGTGGACTGCAAAGCTTGCATCAAATCTTGAAACTGCTTGGATGAGAGAGTGACAGCTGAAGAATCATTATTATTGATCATAGCTGATCCCTCATTACAGTTGGTGTGAGCCACTGTGTTTGCAACTTGAGCCTTCTTTGGTTTATAACCTGGAGGAAAACCATGTTTAAAATAACAGGTTTCCACAGTGTGATTGGTCATCTTACAATGCACACAGAATTTTGAATCTCGACCACGCCCCCTGCCTGCACCATATGGAAAGCGTCCACGACCTCTACTTGAAGAGGAACCTCTTTTGTTATCATCAGTTTCATTAAAGAAAACTTTGGAACTTTCATCTGATGTTGAATTGTAGTTGAATTCCCTTTCTTGTTGTGAAAGTAAAGAAAACACTTTATTAACATCAGGAAGAGGATTCAGAAGCATGACTTGTGAACGAACTTGAGCGTATTGATCATTTAAACCTTTTAAAAAACGAATTGTGTAGTCTTGATCTCTTCTGGTTCGAAACTCAGCAAGAGCAGGACAGGTACACAAAATGTCACATTTGCATGAAGGCAAAGGCCTTAGATTATCAAGTTCATCACACAAACCTTTCAAATTGGTGAAATAATCAGCAATAGTTCGATCTCCCTGTCTCATTTTATATACATCTTCTTGCAAATCAGAGATCCTAAACATATCTGCTTGGGAGAATCGTTCCTTCAAGTCTTTCCATGCCTCACTTGCAAGATCTATCCAAAGAATAGATTGAAGAACAGATGCGGAAATGGAGCGGTGGATCCAACCTAACACAGTGGTGTTGCAGCGCTGCCAAGCATTATAAGAATCATCCATTTCTGGTGGCGGTGGAAGACTTCCATCAATGAAACCAGTTTTATTCTTTGATAATAGCGCCATGGACATGGCTCTAGACCACATGTGGTAATTCTTTCCATCAAGTGATGTGGAAACTAAGATCTGTGAGGGATTTTCGTTGGGATGGAGATAATAAGGATGTGAAGAGTTGGTAAGGAAATCAAAAGGCATACTTGGATTCGCCATTGAGGAATTCTTGAAGAAAAGGATGAAGGAAGGGAAGAAGAAGTATGGCTGTGAATCAGAGCTTCTATAGAAGCTCTGATACCATGTTGTAAATGTATATTCTCATTAAGTGAATAGTTCAAGCATTACACATCTATTTATAAGAGATGCATGAAACCTATACACAGCAAACTAACAGCATGCACAGCAGATTATCTACACGCACAGGAAAGGAAAAATAAAGATGCAACAGCATAACAGAAATGGCAGAAAACTCCAACTGCATTCCGTGATTAGTGGGACTGTTGAAACTGATTTCAACACATCAGTTAATTAGTTGGAGTAGCTTCTAACAGCATGCACGTCAGCCTCTTCATTCCGTAACAATAACCTTTCGAATATATATCTACTCATTAACAGATGTGTATCTCCACAAATTTTCATACATGAACTTAATTTAACTTTTATGTGCATAATCATAATAATAATAATAAAAGTTGACGCTTTTTTTCGGTATCCTAAAAGTTGACGCTTTACCCGCAAAGGATTGGACGCTATATAGCATCTTTGACACATTTCTTTTTTAAGTTAAAATTAAAAAAAAAACTTAAAAAATAAAGTTAAAAGTTATTTGATAGTTGTATAAAGTTATTTTAGGGTTTTGAAGGGAGGGACATGAAATAATTTACTATTAGGGTAAATTATAAAATTTATAAATAATAATTTGAAATAAGGGTATAATTAGAAAATAAATATCAAAATCCCAAAAAACTGACATGTATTTTAAAAAAATCTCTTCTTAAGAGATTTTTTCTTTTAACTTTTCTTTTAATAAGATTTTTTATAAAATTATATTTGATTAAATTTCTTTTTATAAAAATAAGAAAAGCTAAAATAAGAACTCCCAAACGGGCAGAGGAAGTAAATTGTATTTGTAGGAATGAGTGAATGACTGTGGTTTGAATTGGAGACCCTACTTGTGTAATGGAACTAATAGCAAGGGCGAACCTACTTGAGGCGAACCTACATGAGGCGTGCATGGGCAGTCGCCCCCTCTACATTCTAAAAAAATGTTTACATCTTAAAAAAATACATAATATGTTTTATTCTTCATAACTGGTGGGTTACTTTAACAAAACTAGCATTATGTGTCCTTTAGATCTGAAATAAGTTGTCTTGATTTCATCTTGTTGATAATCGGTACAGTATTTTTGTTCAAAGCTTTCGATTTCACTTTCTGAGTCTTCTTCTTTTGCTTCATTTGATACCCAAAATCTGTTAGCATGAAAAAGAAGCTTGATACCCATTTTCCTATTTTCCTGTTGTGAGTATTTTCACTTTCTTTTGGTAAAGTTTTGAACTTTTTGTAGTTTCATGTTGTTTGAATGCTCAAAAACCAGAAGAAAGTGAAAGAAAAAAAATGGGTATAAAATACTTGTAATTTGCAATAATTTTTTAAATTTATTTGTTTAGCTTTATGGTGCTTGATAATTGAAGTAGATGGGTCTGTAATGATGTGGGCATTATGAAATTTTATGATGTTAGTTTTAGGTGCTTGCCTAATTTGGGTTCTACGAGCTTCCCCCTCTTTTTGGATTTATTTTAGTTATGTGATTATATTTGTTATTAAAATTATTTAATGGATGCATCTCTTGAAATCGTTATACATGTTTTTTGGCCTAAGATTGTGATTCTCCTACTTTTCATGGTTGACATGGCATATGACAACAAAACAATCTATGTCAAATTCGTCAATTTAATATACTTGTTAAATTATATTTTATTTAAAATTCTATAACTTGAATTTATTAAAACTTTCGCCGACCTTGGTCCGCGACTGCCTAATACTATTCCTTCATGTTAATTTGAAGAAATTAGTCTCACAATCATAAGATGTGGGAACACTCAAATTTATGCCACACAACATTTTTAAATATAAAGTTGAAGGGGCAAAAACTTTTAGAAAAATGTTAAAATGACACGAGAATCTCTATTATCGCGATCATATTATTTTATTTTTCTTCTTAATTCTATTATTACGCTTAAAGGTAAACTTTTGAATTAGTCATGTAAAGATTAAAGTTTTATCACATTAGTTTTTCAGAAAAATTTATCAACATATCAGTTTTTTAAAGATCTAAAACGTAGTACATTTGTCCTTATTAAGGACTAAAATAGTTTCATTAAAAGATAAATTTAATAACTGTTTTATATCTTTAAATTATTAATTCGGTAAAAAAAAATGTCTTTGGATGACTAATATCTTAAACTTGTATTTATAAAATATTAAATAAAAACACAACAATGCAAGGATAATTGATGACTACATGAATAAGTTGAGTGATAGTTTCTAAATCTTTAAGCAATCATTGAAATTTTATAACTTAATATTTGATTATTACTTTTGTACGCCATACATTACTTTTATATGTTAGAATTAATTGTAAAATAATTATGGTTATATATTAAGAAATTATTGAGAAAGAAAGTGGAAAAGCGGTGTGAAGTATAGATGACATTTGGTGCATATTATTTTTTTAGATTATTTTTCCTTCTTCACTTTAAAACTTTGGACATTTTTTTATAAATATTCTTTTCATATAAAAACCCATCAATATTATATATCAAAAGTGTCTTCATTTGAACAATTCTAAACCATAATATATATAAATAATTCTTAGTCAAAAATTATTAATAATATACTAAATAAAACAATTTTAAAAGTATTAGTATTGACGAAATAGTTATAAAAAATTAGTAAACTATATGTTTTTGTTAAATTTATTTCTATGGATATTTTATATTTTTATAAAATATTAAATGTATTTCTTAAAATATTATGCAGGTCATCCATTGATAAAATAACCTACTTGTGTCAAAAATAAAATATTGTCGGCAACGTAAATGAGGAAAATTTAATGCAACTGATCACATTCCAGGCTTGAAAAGATTCCCTTTCACCAACTATTATTGCAAAAGACCCACCCCGCAACAAATATTTTTTATGTTACAGGACCACCCAATAATTTAGTGTTTCCTCTCACAACATTAATTTTTCTTTTCCTTTTTATCCCTGTTATTTTTTTCTCTTTTCCACTTTTACTCTTCTATTTACACTAAAAAACCACCGAAAGAACGGTGATCCCGGACCACAATAAATAATCTCCACCCCACACATGTACATGCGTGCATGTAGGGAAGAACAGTAAGACAAAGATACTCCCAAAATCACCCGATGAATTTTATTTTATTTTTGAGATAAATTACAAATATTTTTTTATAGGAGGCTAGTTGGAGATTTTTTATATTCACAATGATTTGAAATCAAAATTTACTTAAGAAAAATACAGCATATATCCCTTGAACCAATAGAGACCATTTGGTTTTGAATCTTTCTATTTTCTTAATGTGATAAGTTTGCATAATTCCATGTGATGCACTTACATATGACGTATTGCATATAACTCAACCATTGATTCAATAAGTTCAGAGTCAACTAGAATTGTGGTCCAATAATTAAAAGAAATAAATATAATAAATTACGATTAAATCCAAATCCAAATGAAGCAGCAAATATAATTGTAATTTGTTTGGCAAGAGAAGGAAAGCAACACATTTGATATAATTTGATATATAAGATTTGGGACGTGTTTTGAATGATTTAATTGTAACTGCTTATTTATTTTTAGACGTTAATTAATATTATGTTTATTTTAGGATTTTTTCTTATGTTTAGGATTTTAAATTTTAAATTTTGAATCAATTTATAATTAGTCAATAAAAGGGTGCTTGACCCTTATTGTGGGAGTTGAATTTTGTTATGTTGTTAATAAAGATTGAGAGCCAAATAGTTTATTCTTTTATGAAATCATAACTTTCTATTTAGTCACTTTTTATATGCGTTTTTTGGCATCATTTAGTATCAGAGCATTAAGTTGCCTTATACCAATGGCTGAACAAAATCATAGAGGTCATCGATGGCAGAATTATGAAGGTAAGGGATGTGAATCCATTCCTAAAGAAGACAGACAACCGCATCAGATAGACACGTGTAACATATAAAATGAAGAGTTCAGAAGGCGAATCCAGAATTTGAAGCGACAATTTAAGCAGGCATTTGTGCAGGCGCATAGAGAGAAAATCCAAATTTTAGAGCCACGTCTTGTGGAGGCACAGAGCATGAAAATCCAAGATTTGGAGCGTCGACTTGTGCGAACAAAGTTGGGCATTCAATCCAAATAAGGAATGGAATTAGAGAACGCATATGATGATGAAGAGGAGGACGTCAATCATTTGGGGACCCTAAACCAGGGACAAAATCGAGAAATACGACCTAAAAATTAGTCCACTTTTTAGGATATCAACATGCAAATCAACGTTCGTGACTTTTATCTCTACGATCATAACATAGTTTATGATAATTATCCAATTTATAATGATTATCCCAATTACGATGAAAATTCAGTTTGTGATGATAATCCAGTCTATAATAAATCTAATAGAGAATCTGATTATGAAGATATAATAAAAAAATAATTATCAATTGAGTTTTTAATTAAAGAAGATTCGAGGACGAATCATTTCGTAGCAGGGGAGAATGATGCACTTGTTGATGGCCTATTGCATATAGTTCAACCTTTAATTTAAGAAGCTCATAATCAACCATAATTGTGGACAAATAAGTATGGCACAATTGTTAAAAGAAGTAGTAGTTTGAAATATAATAAATTAGGATCAAATCTAAGTCCAAATGAAGCAGCAAATATAATTGTAATTTGTTTGGTAAGAAAAGTAAAGTGACACATTTGACATGATTTGAGATATAAAATTTAAGACGTGTTTTGAATGTTTTAATTGTATTTGTTTATTTTTTTTAGAAGTTAGTTACCGTTATATTTATTTTATGAATTTTTCTTATTTATAGGATTTTAGATTTTGAATTTTAAATTTTGGATCAATTTGTAATTAGTCTATAAACTGATGCTTGTGACTCTTATTGTAAGAGTTAAATTTTTTTATTTTGTTAATATAAATTTAGAACCAAAGAGTTACTCTTTTATGAAATTTCAATTTTCTATTTAGTTACATTTTTTTATGCACTTTTCCGCATCACCATGCAACTCGTGGGAAAAGCACCGTTTTAAAGTTTTTGGACAAAAGAATTGCTCAGTTAAAGTTGATTGGATAAGTTTTTCCAAAGTAATGCAGTCAAACATGTCACCTATGCTGACGGGACTAGTCCCATCACTGCTACTGACGGGACTCGTGCCACATCAGCGCCACATAGGCAGTCCAATTATCGTAAATCTTCGGAAGACCATAACTTGTGACTCGGGTATCCAAATCAGATGATTTTTTTTTTTGATTTCACATAACTTTTGGAGATCTATGCAATGATACTTCATTTGACATATTTTATCTCCTACAAACATAGTTTGAATTTGTAACAATTGTATCACAATCACAAGAGTGTTTATCCATAAGACTATGTTTGTGGGAGGTAAAATGTATCAAATGAGGTGTCATTGCGTAGATCTCGAAAAGTTATGTGAAATAAAAAAAAATCATCTGATTTGGATACCTGAGTCACAAGTTATGTCCTTCCAAAGCTTTACGGTAATTGGCCTGCCTACGTGGCGCTGACGTGGCACGAGTCCCGTCAGTATAAGTGACGGGACTAGTCCCGTCAGCATAGGTGACATGTTTGACTGCATTACTTTGGAAAAACTTATCCAATCAGCTTTAACCGGGCAATTCTTTTGTCCAAAAACTTTAAAATAGTGCTTTAGCCTGCAACTCGTGACATAAACCATGCATCAAGACATATAAAATCGGCCATAGTATTTACAGTTATAACAGTGTTTAACAACCCAGCCCGGCCATCGACCCATCGAGATCAGGGGTCACGGGTTCAACCGGGGGTCACGGGATTGTGACTTTGACCCGATTTTATATATTAAAAAATATAAATATATATCATATATGAAAATATTAAAAAACAACCCACCAAGCTTCAAAGACTCAAAATATACTTAACATAATTCACCAATTATAATCACTAGTCAATATTACACAACCTAATTAAAGTATGAAGATACCAAAGTACAAAATTCATATTCTAATGGGGTCACTACACTGACCCAGTTCTGCCTCTTTTGAGAAGGTCTCTCACTTAAAGGAAGTAAGAATGAGTTTTTGTTTTCCATCGACGACCGTAAAGATTTTATTTGAATGGACAAAATTATTATCATTTCTAGAAGATTCACGGCAGCGAGGTGAAGATTGAAAACGTCTAGGTCACCAGGAGAGAAGAGAACGATTAGATTTAGGTTTGCAAGCATTTTTTTTTTTTATTTTTTTTTTCATAAAACAATGTTGTTTCATGGAAATTTAACAAAAAAAAAAAACATGCAATGATCCCCTTTGAATCCTCTGACCCGGGAGTCACTGAAACCCGGCCAAATTTTTGGGGGTCGGAAGGGTCGATATGCAGGGTCTTACTTGTGACCCAGGGTTGAGCCGAGTCGACCCAGGGATGGAGCAGGATTTTAAAACATTGGTTATAACATGGATCATAAGAGAGTTCCAATCCAAGTATATAATATATATATATATATATATATATATATATATATATAATTTTATATATATATGATTATGAAAATGAATTATCTCATGTCTCAAATAATATAATCAGATTACGTGAGATGGTCTCAACTGTTATAAAAAAAATTCATCTGACTCCAAATAGCAAGGCACTTTTTATACTTATTTTTCTCTATCTAAATTGAAGTTTTTATGAACCGTTTTTCTTTGAAGTGTTGGCACCAAAAAAGGGGAATGAATCATTTCATGTCTCAGTTAGCATAATTAAATTAACTGAGATATAAACATATCAACGATTATCTTTCTCATTCTCTATTCTTAAGTGCTTTCTCTTATAGTTAAAATTATATGAACTAATTGTTCATATCAAATAGATATATATGAAAAGATCCATTCATAAAAATGAAAGATAACTTGCTACATTCTATATGTTTGAGTCAGCTCGACCATGATATAAAAGCTTCCATTCTATAAAGCGTAAACAAAATATCGAAGAAAACAAAAAATAAAATAAAAATAATAACTGTCTGTCTCTCTCTGTGGATTACTCTGCACAACCACAAATCGTCACTAATGACGATTTTTCAGAAACATTAAAGTCAAACATGTAAATTTCCCTTTCAATATGTCACTCCACCTTCCTTATAATAAGCCTCTCCACATGCAATCAGGAATCACCAAAACCCCACCACTTTAAACACTACAATCTCTGATTCCTATAAATTCATAATAACTTCCCCTTATTGAATAAAAAGGCCACAAAGCAGGTCTTGGAAGCAAGCACAAAGAAGAAGCCACACAACACACACACACACACTAGTGGTCAGAGAATCTTACTGTGAGGAAGGTGGCAAATGGATGAGGATCACAACACTGTTTCTATGGTTAGCAAAAAGAAGAAGAAAAACAACAATGGCTCTATGAGGTTCATTTTCATGCATGCTGATGGCCTAGACTGGTTTTTCATGGTTTTAGGTGTCATTGGGGCCATTGGTGATGGCATAGGTACCCCTTTGGTGTTGTATGTCACTAGCCATATTATGAACAATTTTGGCACTTTTTCTAGCAATGGAGGAAACACTTTTATGCATAACATCAATAAGGTTCTTTTCTCTCTTTCTTTCTTTCTCTTTTACTAGCTCAACACACACACAGAGAGAAAAAAAAGGGCCGACCCAGTTCAATACCCACTCGTGAGTGTCTGGGGAAGGACATACGAGTCAAGTCTTACCCCCGCTTTTGCGGAGAGGTTGAGTCGAAGCCGGGACCTTGGACATCACGGTAAGCATGCTTACCACTGAGCCAAGCCGGCCCTTCACACAGAGAGAGAGAGAGAACATGAAGCAAAAAAAAAAAACAAAGGAGTATTGCTAATTTGGTTTGGCTTTATTGATTTGTGATGCAGAATGCACTGACTTTGGTATATATGGCTTGTGGGTCTTTTGTTGCTTGCTTCCTTGGTGAGTTTTTCAGTTTTGCTATGATTTTGATCATTTTGTCTCCTACAAAAGGTATTAACATGTGTAATACTCTCTTCTTTTGCCTTTACTTTTTGGGGAATATTATCAGAAGGTTATTGTTGGACAAGAACAGGTGAAAGACAAGCTGCAAGAATGAGAGCAAGGTACTTAAAAGCAGTGCTGAGACAAGAAGTTGCATACTTTGATTTGCATGTCACAAGTACTTCTGAGGTCATCATCAGTGTCTCTAGTGACAGCCTCGTAATTCAAGATGTTCTTAGTGAGAAGGTGACACCAAAAAAAATATATATATCATAACATTAACTAATTAATTACATTTGTGACATTAATTAATTTCTTCCAATTTGAAAAACTATATAGGTTCCAAATTTTTTGATGAATGCCTCTATGTTTGTTGGGAGCTACATAGTGGCTTTTGCATTATTATGGAGATTTGCCATAGTGGGGTTCCCTTTTGTGGTTCTACTTGTGATCCCTGGTTTAATTTATGGAAGGACTTTGATGGGGTTGGCTAGAAAGATTAGTAAAGAGTATAATCAAGCTGGTACAATAGCAGAACAAGCAATATCTTCCATCAGAACTGTGTATTCCTTTGTTGGGGAAAGCAAGACCATAGTTGCTTTCTCTGATGCTCTTGAAGGTTCAGTTAAGTTGGGGTTGAAACAAGGCTTAGCTAAAGGCTTAGCCATTGGAAGCAATGGTGTTGTCTTTGCTATCTGGTCTTTCATGTCCTATTATGGTAGTAAATTGGTCATGTACCATGGTGCTAAAGGTGGAACTGTATTTGCAGTTGGAGCATCCATAGCACTTGGTGGATTGTAATTATACCTATACCCTTTATCTCATTTCCATTCAATTTGGCTCAAAAAAGTTTCATAATTATTTTAAGTATATTTTTGGTTACTATTTTCTTTGTGACACAGAGCTTTAGGTGCTGGTTTATCCAATGTGAAGTACTTTTCAGAAGCTAGTACTGCAGGAGAACGCATAATGGAAGTGATAAAAAGGGTTCCTAAGATTGATTCTGAGAACATGGCTGGGGAGATTCTGGAGAATGTTTCAGGGGAAGTGGAATTTTATAATGTTGAATTTGTGTACCCTTCAAGGCCAGATAGCATCATATTGAAGGATTTTTGCCTTAAGGTTCCAGCAGGGAAGACAGTGGCCTTAGTTGGAGGGAGTGGCTCAGGAAAATCAACTGTGATATCACTTTTGCAAAGATTTTATGATCCAATTGGGGGAGAGATACTTGTTGATGGGGTAGCTATTAAAAAGTTGCAACTCAAATGGTTGAGGTCTCAGATGGGTTTGGTTAGCCAAGAACCTGCACTGTTTGCAACCAGCATTAAGGAGAACATACTATTTGGAAGAGAGGATGCTACAGAGGAAGAGGTTGTGGAAGCTGCCAAAGCTTCCAATGCTCATAATTTCATTTCACAGTTACCACAAGGATATGATACTCAGGTTAGTCCTGCTTGTCATTTGTTTATTCGGTTACAAACTTTTTGTTTACAAACTCTTACAAACTACATTAAGTATGACCGGTCATACTTCAATCAAGAGTCTATGACTGGTTATACTTAGTGTATTGTAAAAAAAATTTGTAAACGGATCATTTCCCTATTTACTAACACAGTATTTGAGGTACTTTAGAATGATAGTAGGTTACACTATTCTAAAAAATCAGGCTTATTAGTACATTTATTGATGGCAATTCAAGTAACCATCAATATGCATCTTATTGAGCATATTTGGAAGACATCTGCATTTTGATCAGTCTAACTATTAACACATGGCATCTCTTTGCTAACAACTAAGTTAGGGATATAGTGGGTTAGGAATCATTTTGATTGGCAAATTATTGACTCAACTTGAACATATCAACTTATAATAAATACATAAAATAAACCAAATATGACCCACGTGTCAAAATAGGTTTATGACATGTGGGTAGACTTGTAACACGATACAATTATATTGGTGTTAAAGGGTTCCCCGTAAAAAATTCATGTCATGTCACGTGTCATGTTATATCAACACAAATTCGACCCATTTTTTTTTAATTTTCAAAATTCTTTTTGTTAATTATTCCCATGTTTTATGTTTTGATGTATCAACCTTCAAAAAGTTGATATCATGTTCGTATTGAATGGATTCGTATCCATCCGTTTTGACACTTTTCCTAATTTTTATTCGTATTATTACCACGTAGCATCTCTTCCAAAGCAAAAATCATACGACAGCTCATGACGAAAAAAATATATTAAAAAAGATACAAAGGCATATACTTACTGTACATAGTAGTTATCTTATTTTTTTGGTAGTTACCAGTTATCTTATTATTACAAATATGTGATGTGGAAAAAGTCAAAAATATTTATTTATAAAAAATATGTGTGAAATTTTATATTCATTACACCTAACTTATTAGTAATCTAACCAGAAAGAACATGATTCAGGTAGTTGAAAAACAGTATAAGAAACATTATCTGTCTGTTTATACGTAACAATCTAATAGTTTCATTTAAAAACTAATCCACATGAAAGTGACTCATGGGAAAGATATAGTCTAACTTCTCAAGCGAAAGATATACAAGGACATGAATCATTTACTTTCCCCAAACAAATAATCAAGGGTTTTATAATTCTCATTTGACATGAGAATTGAAATTTTCCTACACACCCTTCGATCTCCGTGCTGATGTGGGTCCTACACATAACTTTTTCTGACATATGGGTCCCACATATTTTTTATCTCTACAACATGAAATTTCAATTCTTATATTACATGACAATTATAAAACCAAATAAACAATTACAGAAAGTCATGCTTTTCAGCAATTGATTAAATTATTGATTTTACACAAATCATGACAACATTTTATAATAATAACTGGACAGAACCTTTCCCCCAATACTTTCTATTTTTGTATAGATTCAGTGTTCTAGGTAATTTAAGTCCATTAAAGGATCATTAACAAGTACTAGTGGACATATTATTTGTTTAATAAAAAATTAATAATGTGGTCGTTGTCACTTAGGAATAAATTTTCGGCATTTCAAAGGGTATGCATGGATGCTCTCATATTTAGCTGCCATGTGAAATAATTTTAATAGTTCATAATCGATTCTTCAGTCTCTGTCATAAATATGCTTCTCTCTCTTTTTTGTTCATATCAATGATTATGATCGTTTATATAATCCCATTATAAGGTACAATATTGTAATATATAATATACTCTATAACCATCAAGCACATAGATCAATTGCTTTGAATTGTTTCAATTTAATTATAGTGTCGAGTTCGTGTCCTAAAAATACAATTATGTTAAAATTTGATAAGGAGAATTGTTTTGAATTGTTTCAATTTAATTATAGCTTTTGTCTCTTGGTAATTAACATGGTACTGTAGCGAACTCAGTTTGCTGACGTGTCAAATTTTTAGTGGATACCAAGTTCATTATATGTGGTAGCGAACTTGGTTGAAATATATATTTCAACCAAGTTCGCTACCCAATGTAGCGAACTTAGTACTTTTTATCCACTAGAAATGTGACACGTCAGCAAACTGAGTTCGCTGCAGTGTCTAGCGAACTTACCCATGTGACATATAGGGAAATAACATTGTTCGTGTGGCATTTGGGTAAAAAACTTAGTGAATAGTAGCATTTTTGGTCGGTGTTCCGAGAATTTTAACACATGATTTGCGAAAATTTACTTGTCACTTAGCATTTTTTCCTTCACCCCATAAAAAACCAAAATTGACTCAGTCTAAACTCAAAACAAACTTATTAACATAACAAAATTACATGCATTGAGGGAACAAATCTTTAGTATTATGGTCACATTGGGTGCGATGGTAATATTATAACTATGTAATTCAGAAAATACATAGTTACAATTTCTATTTAGAAATTTGTCTGCTAATGTGTCACGTTCCTACTGGTACGATGTACATATGACCGGAGTACTAAAGATTTATTCGTATACAGGTAGGGGAGAGAGGAGTTCAAATGTCAGGGGGACAAAAACAAAGGATTGCTATTGCAAGAGCAATAATAAAAAAACCAAGAATTCTTCTACTAGATGAAGCAACAAGTGCACTAGATTCTGAATCAGAACGAGTTGTTCAAGAAGCTTTAGACAAAGCAGCAGTGGGACGCACCACTATCATCATTGCTCACAGATTATCCACCATAAGAAACGCAGATATCATAGCTGTCGTTCAGAGTGGGAAGATCATGGAAATGGGGTCACACCACCAACTCATCCAAAACGACAATGGACTTTACACCTCACTAGTTCATCTCCAACAAACAGATAAAACAAACAATGAACAAGATGACACTACCCTTTTCTCTCATCCTAATTCATCAATAACATCAAACCGTGACATTATTCAAAACACAAGTAGTAGTAGACTCTCCCTCTTGAGTCGTTCTAGCTCTGCAAACTCCGTTGCACGTGCTTCGTTCGGTGCTGGTGGTGGTAGTGGTGGTGGTGATGATGTTGTTGAAGAGGTTGTATCAGAAGATATGAAGCTACCTGTTCCCTCGTTTCTAAGGTTGTTAGCATTGAACATTCCTGAGTGGAAGCAAGCATGTTTAGGATGTTTGAATGCGGTTTTGTTTGGTGCTGTTCAGCCTGTGTATGCATTTGCAATGGGGTCAGTGATATCTGTTTATTTTCTCACGGATCATGATGAGATAAAGAAGAAGACAATGATTTACTCTCTTAGTTTTTTGGGGTTGGCTATTTTCTCGTTTGTTGTTAATATCCTTCAGCATTATAGTTTTGCTTACATGGGTGAGCACTTGACCAAGAGGATCAGAGAGAGAATGCTTTCCAAGATTCTCACTTTTGAAGTTGGGTGGTTCGATCAGGACCAAAATTCCAGCGGTGCTGTTTGTTCTAGGCTTGCCAAAGAAGCCAATGTGGTATGTTTCTTATTACTTTCTTGGGTTGTATATTTCTATGATAATTGAATTCTTGAATTCTAGTTGTAGAAACAAAAAATTGCCAAAGAAGCCAATGTGTGTATGTTTCTTTTTGCCTAGATTTTTATGGATTATTAATGGGTTTTATTTCTTTTTTTGCTTAAGATTTTGTGTGTGTTGTATGAGACGCATTATTAATTGCACCTTTGTGTACGTTTTCATTTTGTTCATAATGTGATGAACAAAATAGTTAGGAACAGTGACCAAAATATCATGTTTTGCCAAAGAAATTATTCAAATGTCACACGAACAATATTTTTTACCGGACTGCCACGTGTCATAATTCGCTACCACTGGTAACGGATTTCGTGACCAATGATTTCGTGGCACGTGGTCATATTGCAGACCAAATTCGCTACCACTAGTAACGAATTATGACACATCAGCTTTTTTTCTTTTTTTAGAAAGTGTGCCACGTGTCATAAAAATTATTGGCGAACATAATTTGCTACCAGTCGTAGAAAATTATGCTTACGTGACAATATCGTAAAAAGTACTGTTCGCGTGACATTTGGATAAATTTTTTGCCAAAAGGTGACATTTTGGTCACTGTTGCAAATAGTTATGTTTCAAGAAAAAAGGGGTTTTGGAATTTTATTGTTGTTCATATTTTTATTTTCTTTTTTGAGTCATTGTTTGTGTTTTCATTCATTTTAGGCCATGTATCTCTTTATCTATGCATTTCATGATTTAATGTCTAGCTTGTGCATTATGATTGTGACTCAATTGTTGGGAATTCTGTGTTTTTTAACTTTGTTTTCACTTGTGTTGTGGTGGTTTCACATTACAGGTAAGGTCTTTAGTGGGGGACAGAATGGCTCTAGTGGTACAAACTATATCAGCTGTGGTAATAGCCTTCACTATGGGCCTAGTCATTGCATGGAGGCTTGCCCTTGTTATGATAGCCGTTCAACCCATTATCATAGCATGCTTTTACACAAGACGTGTCCTTCTTAAGAGCATGTCAAGCAAGGCCATGAAGGCCCAAGATGAAAGCAGCAAGATAGCTGCTGAAGCTGTTTCCAACCTCAGAACCATCACTGCCTTTTCTTCCCAAGACAGGATCCTCAAAATACTAGAAAAAGCCCAAGAAGGCCCAAGACGTGAAAGCATTAGACAATCATGGTTTGCTGGAATTGGGCTTGCATGTTCACAGAGTCTCACATTTTGCACCTGGGCTTTAGATTTTTGGTATGGTGGTAAGCTTGTGTTTCATGGCTACATAAAAGCCAAAGCACTATTTGAGACTTTCATGATCTTGGTTAGCACAGGTAGGGTCATTGCAGATGCTGGTAGCATGACCAATGACCTTGCTAAAGGATCAGATGCTGTGGGCTCAGTTTTTGCAATTCTAGATAGGGACACAAAGATTGAGCCACATGATATAGATGGATACAAGCCTGAAAAGTTAACAGGAAAGTTAGAACTCCATGATGTTCATTTTGCATACCCTGCTAGGCCTAATGTAATGATCTTTCAAGGCTTCTCAATCAAAATTGATGCAGGCAAATCAACAGCATTGGTGGGACAAAGTGGTTCTGGAAAATCAACAATCATAGGCCTAATAGAGAGGTTCTATGATCCACTTAAAGGGAAAGTGACCATAGATGATAGAGACATAAAATTATATCACCTTAGGACATTAAGGGAACACATTGCACTTGTGAGCCAAGAGCCAACATTGTTTGGTGGGACCATAAGGGAGAACATTGCATATGGAGCATTTAATAAGGTTGATGAAAGTGAGATCATAGAGGCAGCAAGGGCTTCCAATGCTCATGATTTCATTGCTAGCTTAAAGGAAGGTTATGACACATTGTGTGGGGATAGAGGAGTGCAACTTTCTGGGGGTCAGAAGCAAAGGATTGCAATAGCTAGAGCCATATTGAAGAATCCAGAGGTGTTGTTGTTGGATGAAGCAACAAGTGCCCTTGATAGCCAGTCAGAGAAATTGGTGCAAGATGCTCTTGAAAGGGTTATGGTTGGAAGGACTAGTGTTGTGGTGGCTCATAGGTTGAGCACCATACAAAACTGTGATCTCATTACTGTGTTAGATAAGGGAAGGGTGGTGGAGAAAGGGACTCACTCTTCTTTGTTGGCTAAGGGACCTAGTGGAGCTTATTACTCTTTGGTAAGTCTGCAAAGAAGACCAACCATCACTAGTGCTGACTCTTCACATGAAATCAGCTAACCAAACCAAATTGCCATGTCTATTTGAGATTAAAATAAGACCTCTTTTTTTAGTTTAAGGGGAGATGATTACAAAGAAGAATCATGGGAAGAGGAAGAGGGAAGGGAATGCTTAGGGGAGCCATGGTCACAAAAAATAGCACAAATGCCATATTATATGCTTATATTGTAAGATAATTAAATCCTTTTTTAACTTAAATGTATGTAGTCTTTGATCTCAGCTCCCTAAGATTAAAATCTTGGCTTTGCCCTTGAAACTTTGAAGTTGTGCAGTATTTCTTGTTTGCAATTTGTATTAATGTGCCTAGCTATAACGTCATTTTTGCTGAAATGTATATATAATTATGTATGGATGGATGTTACCAACATCAAGTCTTGGAGTAAAATTTTCTTTCAGATATGATTACCAAGTATCATTTCCATTCCTAAATGATCATAAGAGATCTTTTTTCAACAATAAGTGAATATATTGTTGCGAATGTTAAATTTTAAATAATTGAAGAATCCTTGTTATCATGAACATACCTCACTTTTAGGCACTTGACCCATTGAGAAAATTTCTCATTCTCAAAACACCACCCAAAAGGCTATCATTGACAGATATAGTAAATGCTTCTTCAGCTTGAGAGTTTATGCATATGTTTGTATTTGTTGCTTCGAGTTGCATGAATATGATGAAATCCCTTGACCACGAGCAATTATTTAACAAGTTGATATATTTATTGGTCTCATAAAGCTTCAAGTGAAAGATGGTTTTGTTGGGCTTTTCATCTTTCAATGTGGCACATGGTCCAACATTACTTTTATGGGGTTCAAGAAACCCTAATTCCCACTTTTCATATTCTAATATTTTCTCTCCTACTTTCCTGTATAAGCTTGTGATATGAGAAGTTAGGGTTAGATAATTTCAGACAATTTCGAAAGCATCTCTAGAGACAAGCTTGATTGTTAAAATTCCTTGGGGAAGTTTGTTTGAGAGAATACCATTATTGTAGGTGAGGTTTGAGTGTACTACTATTATTGGTGAAGTTTGTCTTATGGGTTTTTACTTCATATTAAGGAAGGTTTTCTCGCGTTAAAAGATTATTGTGTTTTTCTTTGTCTCACTCATCTTGCATTTTTTTTTTGTTTCCACTGCGTACAGGCCACCCTAGTGACTCAGGTCAACCTATATGTAATGTCCGGCCGCTTCAAAAATCAACGACTATCCCCACATACTAACACGAGACTTTTCAGTGTGCTTTTTCCTTACTCGCACACTTCCTGGGAAGTTTTCCCAGGAGGTCACTCATCCCAGAATTGCTCCAAGTCAAGCACGCTTAACTGTGGAGTTCTTCCGTTCCAGGCTATCGAAAAGAAGATGCATCTTGTTAGTATAGATAGTACCAATTAATTCTTATAAACTATTCCAAACTGTGCAGTCTCACGTCTGTACAGTCTTTGGAATCCCTCTTTTTCGGGTGTCGATTCGATTCATCCATGTATGTAACCTCCACGCTGGAAGTCTGTCAGGAGTCACTCCTTGTGCATGCCCTTTCGCACTGGCGATCACTCCTCACCCTCGTCAGCGCTCAGGATGTTACACTATAATTGTGATTGCCGAGCTCCGAGCTCAACATTTGATCTGCGACACACTTCCGTGCCGAGTTGTGGGAACCAAGTTCCCAACAAATCTAACGATGTTAACAAAAAAATCATATGATTAAAAAAAGGATGGGTTAAGTGATTAGAAACGAAAGTATATGAGATTTTTGGAACATTAGTTTAAAATTATATAAAAATTTCAAAGAAAATTAAAATGATGGTCACTTAAAAACACTTGTATTAATTCTGGCGGCTGCTGCTGCTACTTTTCAATCACTGATTGGAGTGTCTGGGAAGAATATGTATTGAACACTCAGGAAGATGATACATCATTTGCTGCTAATATAGCACTTTCGACAAAAGCAGCATATATATGTTTCAACCTTAATCGAGTGTGTGTCTCAGAGTGATGGTTAGGTTATGCTATCTTTACTGTTTATGAGGTGTGTGTGTGTGTGTGTGTGTGGGGGGGGGGGGGGGGGGGGGGGAATACAATTATGCTATACCATTAGCATTTTTGTAATTAAATACCTGTAAATACTCTTTCCTCTATGAGGGGGAATTGCATAATATATAAGATTATCATAATAAATCAAGATTAATAGGCACCTTAATCAATTCAATACCACCTTTAGAAAAGGCACGTACCAATCAATCACATGAGCATGTTCCCATTTCAGCTTCTAAAAGAGACCTAAATCATATCAAATATCAAAATTCAGAATAACTTGTCTTCCCAAAATAACTTGTAATTTGTCTTTCCATAACTTCAGTTCAAACTCAGACAAGCGACGATGTGGGAAGGAATTGAACAAGAGAATTCCATTTCAGTTTCTTCATAATATCAAATATTGAAATTCAGAATAAATCACTACCTAAAAATTAAAAAAAAAAATTCCTATTTCAGTTCCTAAACGACCTAAATCATATCAAATATAGAAAATCAGAACACATTGCTAGTTAAAAATTAAAAATTAAAAAAAAAAACCCACATGAATATAACAGTGAATCACATCAGCGTCCAATTTGTATCTGATAATCTTTTCCCACCTGAACATAAAAATGTGATACATCTCCTTTTTTGTTGAATAAATGAAAAAATGCATAGTGAAGTCCATGTGTTATTTTTTTTAAAAAAAAATGCATTTTGAAATCATCACAATTTTGGGCCCAAAAATCGGAAGAGTGGTTTGAAAATTATGGGCCCAAATAAGAGAAGGAAAACAAATCAAAAAAAATAATCTTGTATCCAAAAAAGAAAGAGTTATATACTTATGTATATAGAGAAAGAGAGAAAATTAGGGGTGTTCATCAACCGATCCAAACCAATTGACCCAACTGAAAAACCGAAAACCGAAAATAAAATGCAAATCTTAATTGGATTGGATCAATTTTTGGATGGGTTGATGAAAATCGATCCAATCCAAATTGATCCAATATATTAATTCCCCTCTACCTACTTGGATCTTTCCCTAATCATAGCCTAAAAATCTTTAAACCCAAGATCCATTAACTCATCAACTAAACCCAAGAAAAAATCTTATCACATCTCATCAGTAAAATTTTATCTTTGTACAACTTCATATCGCATTGTCCAAAAAAAAAAATTATATTATAGTTTACTAATGTTTTTGTATTTCAAAATAAATAAAAAATTACAAAGTCAATATATACAAAAGGTTATTTGCACAATAATCATGAAATAATTTTAAGATTTTCAAAAAACCGAATTTGACAAACCGAATGGATGTTATATGATCAAACAATCAGATGAATTTTGCTTCCAAAACCGAGCCAATCCAGACCGCGAACATCGTAGAAAAAACATAACTATCAAAATGTAAAACACAAGTTAAAAGTGAAAAGTGAAAACCAAAAAAATAAAAAGGTCAAAAAAGAAAAAAAGAATGTGCTTAATCCATGGATCAAGTGGCATTAAGCATAAGGAAAAGTACGCACCCAACAAGGAAAAAATTTAACATGCTCGTGCCCCACCATTTATTCAGTGTATATTTTCTATAAATGAAAATTTTTCATTTCTGTCCTTTTCTTTTTGATTTTCTCCCTCCATCCCTTCAATTTTTTTTATTTTTAGGAGGAACCACCATATTCGCCCCACAAAAAAATCTATGCATACACAAACGGGATCAACAAAACTAAGAATCAACCATCACACATGCCAAACAAAAACATAAACACATAAGCTATTCCTCATTCTTTGCATAAATTTACTTTACATAAGGAATGACAACACCATCATATCTTGATAGTTGATGTATATTAGAACATTCTATCATTGGCAAACTCCAAAATGAACAATGCATACAGGAGGTAGAAAGGAAAAAATAAAAATAAAAACAAAAACAAAACTGTCAGATCCAAGAAAGAGGTATTTAAAAAACAAAATAATTAACTAAACAATGTAAAAGCGAAGCCAAAAACATCAACTCTTTTTTTTTCCTCTCTCTTTGTATCACCTTGAGTGTTCCAAGAGCTATTCACATAAACATTAAATAATACTATAAATTTCTATTCATCCGTATCAGGGAATCTCAAGCATCAATATGTATGAAGAAAAGATATTTTAGTTTGATTAGTGACTCCTTTTTCATGAAGTAAATTTAACCATATATAATGATATTAATTTAACAATGTATTTGGAGGTAATAATTAAATTGGCTTAAAACTTTCAGGTCAAAAAAAAATTTTACTTAAAACTTTCATTATATTAGGGTAAGCAACATTCGGGATAATAATTTTCTTCTCTTTTGTGTGTTAGTATGTACAAAATTCCATAGAATTGAAAAAAATAAATAAATAAGAGTTTTAAACAATTACCTCAAAAAGTTATTTTTCCTTTCATTATGTAGAACTTTTTTTTTTTTTTTTGGTAAGCTGAATTGTATAGAACTTTCAAATAATAGAAAAGTTAACAGAAAATTCTTTATTTCCGCTAAACCTAAACATATGCTTAGTTGGCCATATATAAAAAGTATATTATAAGTTAAATAAAGCATACTTTCATTATTAAAATTATAAAATGTCGATTATTTAAAGTAATAGTTTGAATTGCCATATCTTGTTGTTTTAGACTTTTATATGATAACGGATTACTATCTATTTGTGACTTTGTTGTTCCTAAAATGAAGTTATATTAGGAAACTTTCTATATAAGATCTATTTTTGTGTAAGAAACTTTCAATATAAGCATTCTTCAGTACCGTGCTTGTATCTCAAGGTCACATTTATCTTCCACACAAAAATGTTGTGCAAAACCTCACAATTGGTTTTACTTGTCCTAGTTTCTTTCTCTACTTTGTTTGCATCTTGTTTTTGTTGGATATATTAATAATATAATCCAATAATATGTTCACATATAAGCCCAATAGGTGAAGACATGGTTATTTGTGTAAGAAACTTTCAATATAAGCAGCTTCATTATATCTCAAGGTCACGTTTAGGATTTCCAACAAAAATGGTAACACTGTTGAACATTCCAAATTTGATGTCTCTTGGTGTAATACTTCAAGCACTTCTAAACCCTTCTCGCTCAACCTCATAACCTCCAGTAGTTCTGATGCTTATCCTCTCGGTATCCACAATAGATGGATCATAGATGATTCCATTGAAGGACCTTGTAACTCAGGTTGTTAAACACAAGTTTAATTGTGTTCATCTCACATATGCAATATATATGTGTGGACACGCTATGACAATCATATTGTGGAAGATACCTTGAAGACTTTGGACATACCAGAGGTGGTGGAAGGGAAAGCCAAAACCATCCCTTTGTTGAAAATGATACACATAAAAGCTTTTGAAATGGTGATTAAATTAGAGAACTTGGAGCTCAAAATGTGAAGGTGTTGCTAGATAACCATGTTAGCGAGCCAAAATGGTGATGTAATGATGATGATGAGAATGGCTTCTTTAATGATAGACATTTTAATCCTTTGGAATGGATGCAAAGCCTTAGTTTAGCAACCAAACACTTTGCTAAAAATTCTGTTGTACGTATTATATGATGATTTACATTGCTATCTACTATAAAGCCAAGTTCCATGTTCATGGACAAATAGGATGTGACATAAATGTTTGGTTGTGATTGATTTTGTTAAAAATAGGTGGTGGCAATGAACTTGAGGAATGAATTGGTCCACGCCAAAATGAGGTTGATTGGTACAATTACATGACTTGAGGGAGAACATCTTTGTTACTACCGTCGCACTGAGTATTGGGTACGACTCTCATTCAAAATAAAATTACAAATTATGTATTTCCTGAAATACATAGGTATAATATTAAAATTATTATTTTTTTCTCTCTTCAGGAAACATGTCAGCTAATGTGTTATGCTTCTATTGGTGAGATGTGGGTATTTGATAGAAGTCCTATAGCAGCAGACCCACGTCAGGCACGTACGCGTAAACCACCTACCCACTTCTCCGACTACGTGATGGGCACAGCTATTAAAAACTGACTTCAGCCTTTAATTTGTTTTATTTGTAATTTAAGTTAAGCGTTTATTTGTTTTCTTTGTAATTTAAATTAAGCGGTTATTTTTTTATTTCCCACGTTGTTAGTAGGATCCGTTTTTAATGGGATTTTAAGTATTGGAACTTGATTGTATTCTCTATTAAAGGGGATTTATTATTGAAATGAAGGCAGACTTGTTGCAGTTTCATTTTATTTTCAGTTTAACGTAAAGCTTATCCTTTTATGCTAAAAAAGGAACCCATCATTTGGTGCTTTCATTGAGCACACTCCCCTCTCCTTGCTTTTCCATTTTTCCTCACCCCATCCCAATGGCTGAAGGTACACGGTTTAGGAAACTTGAAGAGACACAAGAAACTCAAGCCACTCAAATCCACAAACTGTTTGAAAATTCTAACCAAGCCCTCACACAAATCGCCCAACTACGTGACATTTCTACCAGATCCTCTCATCAAATTACTGAAATCACTGACCAATCAAACCACATTGTTCAACGTCTTAATGATATCCACACCACCCTCACCTCTCTTATGGGACGCCTTGACCAACTCTCCCATACCACAACCAACTCCCCACCACCACCACCACCACCTCCCCCTCCACCTCCTCCAAACTTTCCTCCCGTTGTTCAACCCAGACCCTTTCGCCTTGATTTTCCCCGCTTTGATGGTGATAATCCCTTGGGCTGGATATTTAAAGCCTCTCAATTTTTTGACTTTCATCAAACCCCTCAATCCCAAAGACTCCAGATTGCATCCTTTCATATGGATAGTCCCGCACTAGCTTGGTTCCAATGGATGAATACTAATTGTCCTTTCCAAAGTTGGGAACACTTTATTCAAGCCTTAGATACACGTTTTGGTGATTCCCCTTATACAGACCACATGGGCTCCCTTGCCAAACTTCAACAATCTGGTACTGTTTCAGCCTACATATCCAAATATGAATCCCTTGCCAACCGTACCAATCACTTACCGCCAGAATTCCTTCTTCGCAATTTCATCTCTGGTCTCAAACCTCCTATCCGTTGTGAAGTCCAAGCCCTTCAACCCCAAACTATCATTGAAGCCCAAGGCCTAGCCAAATTGCAGGAAGAAAAACTCTTTGACCATTCCCATCGTCCCCAAAATTCCCTATCACCTCACCACCCCCACACTGCTTCCACCAACACCCCCACACCAAGACCACCCCCTCCAGGCGTCCGTAAATTAACCGTTGATGAGATGAAAGCCCGACGTGAACAAAACTTGTGTCTCAACTGTGACGAGAAATTTTCTCGTGGCCACAAATGCAAAAACCCATCCATTCTTCTTCTTCTAGGTGATGATAACCATGACAACCCTGACAACCAAGACACCTCTTTCCTTGAAACCGAGATCACAAACCCCACCGACTTTGAGGTTCTTGATATCTCTCTTCATGCTTTTTCTGGTCAAAATTCCCCTCGTACACTTCGCCTAGAAGGAAGCATTACTGGCACTACAATTCAAGTATTGGTTGACGGAGGCTCCACACACAATTTCATACAGCAACGCCTGGCCCACCATCTTCATCTCCCTATGGACACTACTCACACATTCAATGTCACAGTTGGCAATGGTGAAACCTTACCCTGTTCTGGCGTTTGCCTCTCGGTGCCACTCTATCTGGCAGGTCATCTCTTTCATATTGATTTATATGTCCTTCCCCTCCATGGTGCAGACGTTGTCCTTGGAGTTCAATGGCTCAGCCAACTCAGCCCAGTCACTTTTGACTATCGTCATCTCACACTTTCGTTCGCCCTCAACTCAGAACCCATCACCCTTATTGGCTCCACAACCCCCACATCCACTCAAGTTTGCTCACCAACAATTCGTCGCTAGTTGGCCACCTCTTCTATTGCCTCCTTATACCAACTTGATATAACCCCAACCACTGCCACCCCTCCAATACCACCTTTCCATCCTGATATTCACCAACTCCTTCTACCTTTTCCACACCTCTTCCAACCTCCTAGAAATTTGCCACCACACAGACCACAAGATCATCGCATCTTGCTTGTACCAGGATCCAACCCTGTGAATGTTAAGCCCTACCGGTACCCTTATTTTCAGAAGCAAGAAATAGAACGCCAAGTGCGTACTATGCTGAATGATGGTCTCATCCAACCAAGTGTCAGTCCCTTTAGTTCTCCCGTCCTCCTTGTCCGCAAAAAGGACGACACTTGGCGTTTTTGCGTCGATTTTAGAGCCCTTAATGCCATTACTGTCAAAGATAGATTTCCAATTCCAACTATTGATGAACTCTTTGATGAACTTCATGGCTCTTGCTTTTTCTCCAAGCTAGACCTTCGTTCTGGATTCCACCAAATTCGCATGCATCCTGACTCCATCACGACAACTGATTTTCGGACACACGAAGGTCACTATGAGTTCCGTGTTATGCCCTTCGGTCTTTGCAATGCTCCTTCTACATTCCAGGCAACAATGAACTCTGTTTTTGCAGACTTTTTACGTCGATTTGTTCTTGTCTTCTTCGATGACATTCTTGTGTATAGCCCAACTTGGGAAGCACACCTGGAACATCTCGCGCAAGTGTTTTCCGTGTTGGACAAAAATTGCCTCCATATCAAGCTTGCAAAATGCTCATTTGGTCAAGACTCTATAAATTATTTGGGGCACATTGTCTCTACCAAGGGTATTTCAGTTGACCAGGCTAAGATTACCGCAATTTTGGAGTGGCCAACACCGAGGACTACCACACAACTACGGGCTTTTCTCGGCTTAGCCGGCTATTACCGTCGTTTCATTAAAAGGTATGCTTCCTTGGCGGCTCCACTAACCTCCTTGTTGTGCTGCAATGCTTTTCATTGGACAGATGCACATGACCAAGCTCTCGCCACCCTAAAAAATGCACTCTCCAACGCACCTGTTCTCCAGATGCCAGATTTCACAAAACCATTTTGTATCGACACAGATGCATCTGGTACTGCTTTAGGCGCTGTTTTGAGTCAACATGGACATCCACTTGCTTATTATAGCAAGTTATTTTCACCTCGGATCCGTGCTGCATCTACCTATGTCCATGAGCTTTGTGCAATTACTGAAGCGGTGCACAAGTGGCGCCATTATTTGTTGGGACGCGAGTTCATCATCCACACCGATCATTATAGTCTGCAACATCTCCTCACCCAGTCCATCCATACCCCAGAACAAGAACGATGGCTTTACAAATTAATGGGTTTCCAGTACCGCATTGTCTACAAGCCTGGCAAGACCAATGGGGCAGCTGACGCCTTATCTCGCTGCCCGGATCCAGCATTTCATGCATTCTCTGTCCCCATTCCAGATCTGTCCCACCGCATCAAAACAGAGATCGCGCATGACACTGCCACCAGTGCCCTCATGACAGCAGTAAGCAACAATCCTTCTGCATATCCTCATTACCATATCACTAATGGTCTCTTTTTTTTTAAAGACAGGATTTACCTTCCCTCTGGTTCCCCACTTTGCAAAGATATGTTCCACGAGCACCATACTAGCCCTATTGGTGGACATTCTGGTTTCCACAGGACTCTACGTCGTTTAAGTCAAGGTTTTTATTGGCCAAAGATGAAGACAGACATCAAAAGTTGGGTCCGCAATTGCCTTGTTTGCCAACAAACCAAGTATGCCACTACAACACCACAGGGTCTTCTCCAACCACTTCCCATACCAGAGCGTGTTTGGGATGATGTTACCATGGATTTCATCACTAGCCTTCCACCCTCCCATGGAAAATCCTCCATCATGGTCGTTGTTGACCGGCTTTCCAAATATGCTCATTTCATCCCAATGCCTTCCCATTTCACAGCACACATAGCCGCCACAACCTATGTTCTTCATGTTGGCAAATTACACGGCATACCAAAGAGTATAACCACCGACCGAGGCTCAATATTTCTCAGTTCTTTTTGGCAAGAAATCTTCAAACAACAAGGCACTAAGCTCCAAATGAGTTCTGCTTATCACCCCCAAACAGATGGGCAGAGCGAAGTGGTCAACCGTTGCCTCGAGCAATATCTTAGAAGCTTCACAATGGACCAGCCCTCATCTTGGTCTAAGTACATACACTGGGCCGAGTATTGGTACAACACCACTTTCCACTCCTCAACTAAAATGACTCCCTTTGAAGCACTGTATGGCCGACCACCACCCTCAATACCTGATTATATTTCTGGTGGCTCTACTGATATACATGTAGATCGTGCTTTACAGGACAGGGATGCTCTTTTAGGCTTACTCAAAGACAACCTGAAACGTGCTCAGCAGCGAATTAAAGCTCATGCTGATACTCGTAGAACAGACCGTACTTACATTATTGGAGATTGGGTATTGGTCAAATTACATGCTTATAGGCAACAATCCTTAGCAAAAAGGAAGTCTTATAAGTTATCCCGACGCTATTATGGCCCTTTTCAGGTGCTAGACAAAATTGGGCCAGTTGCATATAAATTGTCCTTACCCTCTACCTCACGCATACACTCGGTGTTCCATGTATCGTTGCTCAAGCCATTTCATGGAGAACCAACACACTCGGACTTACCAGCTCTTCCTGATGCAGAGCTCGAGGACCTTGGGACCAAGTTCCTTTTGAAGGACAGGGGAATGATAGAAGTCCTATAGCAGCAGACCCACGTCAGGCACGTACGCGTAAACCACCTACCCACTTCTCCGACTACGTGATGGGCACAGCTATTAAAAACTGACTTCAGCCTTTAATTTGTTTTATTTGTAATTTAAGTTAAGCGTTTATTTGTTTTCTTTGTAATTTAAATTAAGCTGTTATTTTTTTATTTCCCACGTTGTTAGTAGGATCCGTTTTTAATGGGATTTTAAGTAGTGGAACTTGATTGTATTCTCTATTAAAGGGGATTTATTATTGAAATGAAGGCAGACTTGTTGCAGTTTCATTTTATTTTCAGTTTAACGTAAAGCTTATTCTTTTATGCTAAAAAAGGAACCCATCAGTATTACGGTAGTATATTAGATTTTTTCAACCCGAGGAGCAATAGCCATTAACATGGCCAACCCACAAGTGCTAGTGGTTGTCTCAGGTTTGAATTATGACACAAAAGTTTCAATTCTTGAAGAGAAAACCCCTGAAGATATACTTAGGCAAAAAATTGGTGTATGAGACACATTTGTATTCTTGGTTCTGAATTGGTACACTCAAATTTAAAGATATCTAGACTTTGCAACCATTAAACAGGATCTGTGCTAATAGTATTGAAAGAATGGACAACAAAGCAGGGTTCCTTACCAATGGTAAGGATGCAGCTCCTTTAATCTTTACCGAATTTGGGTTTGGCCAGAAAGATTCTACAGAAGCAGACAACAAGATCTTGACTTGCCTTTAAAGTTCAAACCAACCTTGTTAAGGACTTGGATTGGGGCTTGTGGGCATTTCAAGGTAGCTATTACCTAAGAGAAGACAAATTTCAACTTGATGAGTCATTTGGGGTAATGGATGCCTCTTGGAAGCAACTTAGATACCCAAACTTCACTGAGAAGTTTCAACTTTTGCAAAGAAAGAATCAAGGTAAACATTTTTAAGTTACTAAATCAAACAAATTCAATTCATGTATACAAAAGCTAATGTAAACAATATCTAACGACATTTATGTTATTGATGCAGATCCTACTTACTAAAGGCCCCAATGAATATCAAATGGGGCTAACTCAGTTGGCGCATGGGAGCTAAGCTGGTGGGGATGAGAGCATGTGTTCGAATTTCTCCAGTATTACCTTTGGGAGGGGTTTAAAACCTTAATCCTAAACCCGCCCCGAATCGGATTAGTTTCAAAATGTATTTGCATAAATGATGATTCTAAGTGTTTAGACGATCCCACCAATGTGTAGTAATTTGTTCCCACCAATGTGTAGTTTGGGTTGATTGTGTTTAGGATATGTACGTAACCACATAACCTTTATATTGTACATATATAGCTGCAATTTACCTGTTAATAGTATTATTATTTTTTATATTATCCATTCGATTCATGATTATTCGACTAGTCACGGGGCTATTTTGGATGAGCTTTTTTTTCTCTATAAAAACTGTTTTTGTTTTTAGGAAAAAAAACACTTCTCACTATAAACTCATTTGAATGTGTGCTATAAAAAAGCACAAGTCACAAAAAAGAAGTCAAAATCCTGCTTTTTTTGGAAGCTAAAAATTTTAGCTTCTAAAAAAACAGAAGTTAAAAGTCAAAAGTCAAATATTTTTTAAAAAATTTAAATAGTTTTAACTTTTGTAAAAAGTACTTCTAAAATAAGCAAGACATAAAAACTATTTTTTTTAATGCCAAACAAACGGGCTCATATTCAAATCCGGTAGGATGATACAGGCGGCAAAGATTTTTCTACTAAATTTAATATAACTGCGTTTCTATAAGCTCGAACCACTAATTAATTAAAGGGAAAAGTGTTTATCCTTTTAAATGACACAACTTATAGTTTATCAAAAAAAAATGACATAACTTATATACTTTCACTCTCACAAAGAGGTTGGACACTCATCTTTATTTTTTTGTCAACTCTCTCTCTTTATCTATCTTTTTCTCTCTCTTAAAATGATACAACTTTACATTCTTTAAAATGCACACACATTTTTCCCTTAATTAAAATATAGAACAACTATTTACCAATTGATTCACGTAATTTGATGCTCAGTTAATAATATCTAATTCAATGCTCTCTCACTCTCTATATTCCATGTAGTGGTATACTTAGTTTTCAATATCTCTCTTCTTTTTTTTGGTATAATATCTCTTTACACATGTGCATGAAACCTTAAAATATACTCTAATAATATATAATAGTATGTAAACAACACATATCATCAAGGAATTATTTAAGATTAATCTTGATTCATTGAACTATAATTCGTAGTTTAGCTAGCCATTAAAGACTTTATTGGATTCAAGATCTAGTGGCGGCCAGCGTGTAAATTAAAAATGCAATATGTCTTATTTTTGGCCAATCACTTTTCGATCTCTGGTATGAGTTTTCCTATTTTTGACTTAAGTCTATCCAACGTCACTGGAATTTTTTTTTTATGAATTTTGCATATATTGTATAAAGGATTTTATGTTTATTATGTTGTAGTAAAAGTGACTGTGTAATGGTATAGAGATACATTTTGCGTGTATTATTTTTTTTGTTTTTTTTTTTTTTTTGTTTTAAATGTGTGGGCCCCACAAAATGTTATTTGTGTAGGAAAGTTTATTGTGTTATGTTAAAGGATAAAATGAAAATCCTTGTATAAATTAAGTGTAATTGTATTTTTTAGATTATGAGTAACAATTTATTTGTGAGATTATGAGTCTATTTGTTACTTGTGAATACAACGGACATATGTCAAAAGAGAAAAAAAAACAAGGTGTGTCAACTACGAAATGAGAAACAAATATGAGAGACTAAAATAAAAAAATAAAAAATAAAAAATAAAATATTAACAAAATTTAAAATAATTAATTAATAATAATTTATTGTCAATATTAATATTGATTGGTTAGATAATCAATTTAAAATTGAATGCCTAATTAAGATAAAGGTATTATTAAATTGATCACGTCTTCCTAATTACAAGGATTAGGCGTGCGCATTTAGCTTTAGAGATTAGTTTTTTCTTTTTTCTTGTAAAAGACACGAAACTGTGATATTTTAGTCAAAACAATTGTATTTTATGATAAGTGAAACAGAAATCATGGTGAAAGAAAGTATTTTTTAACAAAAAAAAAATTTATTAAATAAAAAATATTAATTTTAATTAAAATGACTATATTTTAAAAGAAAAAATGTTTTTCCCTTAGTTTTAATACGAAATAATTGAATGTATATTTAAGGATTAGGGGGTGGGTATTTAAGTTTAAATTTTAATACGAAAGGTTAAAATGAGAAAAATTCATTTTATTCAGTCAGATAAAAGTTTCTCGTCATGTCTTCTTCATCTTATTCAAAATAAGGTATCAACCCCTTAAGGGTAGCTGCAACTGAGCTCCCTGAGTCAGGGGTTCAAATCCTGTCTCAAATAAATTTTTGGAAAATCTTTGGCGGCCAGAGCAATGTACCAAAAAAAAAAGTTTCATCATGTCTTCCTCATGTTACTCAAAATAAGGTATGCTTCTATGCTTCTATAAATATGAGAATTTTGAAGACAAAATCCAAATTATATTAAGTAATTTGTACTTCACGTTTTTTACATGTATTAAACCAAATGAGAGTAAGAAGTAGCTTTGGAAGATCAAGAGAATGATTTCATAACTTTATTATGTGTTATGACCAAAAAAATATAAAAAAGGTATGCTTCTTGCTTCTATAAATATTTTTAGAATTTTGAAGACAAAATCCAAATTATATTAACTGAAATTGAAAACTTTTCTGACATATGAGTTAATTAATGTTTTACTGTTATACCTCTTGCAAATAAATTTTGAATATAAATTGTTCAAAGAAATTCTTGGTACCAAGAAAAAAAATTAAAATATTACTATTTTAATAAAAATTACGAATCATGATCTCTCACAAATTCAAAAAAGAGCCATATTAGCCCCTAAAAGGACTAAAATGGGTACATTTTGAATTTTTTAGGGACTACGATGGGACTTTTTATTTGCTAGGGACTAAAATGGACATCGTAAAATTTGCTGAGAGCAAAAAAAGATATTATTTACACATATATAGTAATTTGTGCTTACAAGTTTTTTACATGTATTAAACCAAATATACAAAGAATAGCTTTGGAAGATCAAGAGAATGATTTCATAACTTTATTATGTGTTTCTGACAAGTAAATGATTATTTAATCAATATAAAATGCAAATGTTATTATTCTTAGTTTCTGAATTAGATGGATTTTTAATTACTTTAGTTGCCCAAGGGAGAAAATACGTAAACATTAACTGAAATTGAAAAATTTTCTGACATATGAGTTAATTAATGTTTTACTGTTATACCTCTTGCTTAAGTAGTGGTAGAATTTTGAATATAAATTGTTCAAAGAAATTCTTGAACCAACATTCCCTTTGTATCTTCAAGACTAGGTTAGTTTCGTCTCGATGGATAAATGGTTGAAGACAGACATTGCTTGAATAAGTTTTTCAGCTAATTCTTAATTTCCCTGAGTTTTTAGATCATCCATGTAATTTAATGTATTTTATTTAAAATGATGAATTTAAATTTTTTTAAATTAATTTAAAGTAAAACTAATATTAAATAAGTTAAAAAGAAACAATTCAAAATTCAATTTAAAAAATTATATAAAATTTTGTTATTAACAATATTTTCATCTATTATGTTATATATTGATCTCACCTGATTCACATCAAACACAATACCTATCCATCTATTATCATATATGTACATGTATTAAGTATTTTTTTTTAACAATTAAGTATTTTTATCCATCTATTAAGTAATTTAAAAAAGTCTATTCTAACCCCCAAGTGTAGCTCAGTTGGCAACTGAGCTCTCAAGGGTTTGCTTGAGTCAGGTGTTCAAATGAGGAGCTAGCCTATAGGGCCGTACCGCGAGGGCAAGGTGACCGGAGGAAGTTGAATGAGGATACTTGCAGGATATAAAAAAAAGAAAAAAGTCTATTCTTTTAGGTAAACTGTACAATGTATAAACTAAATTATTGTCACTTTTTTCAATAAAAATACTTAATTGTTATATCTTGCCAAAACGATTTTATATTCACTTATTTTATGTATTTTATATAAGAATCACTTGAAATCAAGTGCAAAGATCTCATTAAAGATGCAATACAGTAATTAGCTACATATTCATCTATATGACAACTATTCACTTCACGACAAATAAGCTAATATACATCCAAGTGAAAGAAAAAAAAAACAATGCAATTCGTCTCTTTTTATTGAATAAAATAAAAAAGCCATACTTAATTTGCATTTTGAAATTAAAAATAAAATTGGAAGAGTGATTTGAAAAATATGGGCCAAATAGGCCTAGTTTGAATACGTCTCTAAAAATAAATTTTTGTTTTTCATAATAAAAAATTTGTTTGATAAGAATAAAACTTTAGTATTACAGAGTACCTAACTTGTTTTTTACAAAAAAGGAAAAAGAATTTCACTTTTCAAAAAACTGTGACACATTGCAATACGTCTCTAAAAATAAATTTTTGTTTTTCATAATAAAAAATTTGTTTGATAAGAATAAAACTTTAGTATTACAGAGTACCTAACTTGTTTTTTACAAAAAAGGAAAAAGAATTTCACTTTTCAAAAAACTGTGACACATTGCAAAAAATTTCACATTAAAAAATACTCTAAATCCTAAACCCTAATCTCTAAATCCAAGTAGGCTATTCAGTAGCAATAAAATTCTGTTCGTTTGATAAGATTTATTTTATAAAAATAATTTAAAAATATAACTATTTTATTTTTTTAGAATTAAATTTAGAGAATATGAGCATGTGGACTAAGTGGTGGGAGGAGATCTCGGTTCGAATCCCACTAACACCATCTGGTGAGGGGCATAAGTACTATAATCCTTGAACTTGCACATGAACTCTGGATTAATCCCATAGGCGGCTCAAAGAGTCAAACCATGGGGATATCGGGGGTTGTGGTTCGCATTAGAGAGATAATTAAGATCAGTTTTCAAAAAAAAAAATAGAGAATATAGAAAAATACTGAGAGAAAGACAGATGTAATGAGAGAAAAAACAAAAAAAAATATTAAAACGCAAAACACAAGTAAAAATTAAGGGTTTATCCTATGAAGCACTGACACTTCAAAAACCCTGACGTGTCGTGTCCGACACTTCCCGACACTCTCGGACACCCCGACACTCCAACACACATTATAGAAATTCAAAAAAAGATTTAAAGGTTACATTCCGTTGAATTTTTAGTTCCAAATATTAAATTCATTAGATTACAATTACTGTTTTATTGAGTTTGATATAAAAATTTTGTATATCTTATTTTTTTTTGCAAAATTTATAAATATTATAAGTTTAGATTAATTTTTAATTAAATTATTGAATATTAAAAATAATATACACCACATAAATTAAAAACGATTTAATATGAAAACGTGTCCTAACGTGTCGAAATCTAACATTTTTTAGAATTAACGTGTCGGAGTGTCGTGTCGTATCGTGTCACGTGTCCCGTGTCAGTATCGGTGCTACATATGGTTTATCATCTATCATTTAACATGACCATAAAAAATTTCCTACACATACAATATTTTGTGAGGCCCGCAGCAGAAAAAAAACTCTGGCACACAAAACGAATATCTATAACATAACACAATCACTTTTCCGGCAATATAACTCTTATAAAACTCAAAAATTAAAAGTTAAAACCAAAATAAATAAATAAATAATCAAGAAAAAAAAAGTAAAAAATAATGGGCTTTATCCATGGATAAGTAGGTATTAAGCATTAGGAGGAGAAGTAAACCCAACCCACCCAAGAATACAACAACAAAACCCGGAAGCAACCCTCCCCACATTCGAAAACACAAGCTATTCCTCTATCTGTTCACATAAATTCACTTCCCTTTTCTTTCTTTTATTTTCCAAATGCTTTTGTTGTCTGTTATTTTTCCTTTAGACTCCAAATTTTGAGTTTTGAGTTTTGAGTTAGAGAGTTGCACGTACCCACCGCTTCTCTTCCTCTGTTTCCATCTCAAAATTCTCTCTCTCTCTCTCTCTCTCTCTCTCTGCAAATCTTGCTTTTCACTCTTTCCGTCTCAATTCCTCGTTCTAACGTAACAACGTAAGAGAGAGACAGAGAAAGAAGAAACCTATTTTTTTTTTGTTTACCTTACTTCTTGTTCTGTCCGATCAAACCCTTCACTCTTTTTTTTTTTTTTTTTTCTCTCTTGTCCCTCAGAGATCTACTCGACTTGTTTTCCAGCAAATTTTCCTAGGAAAATCTGGAGAACCGGTAAAGTACCATTCTTTTTCCCTTTTCACTATCTGGGTTTTCTTTATATGCCTTCAATTCAATGTTTTCTTTTTCATATCTTGTTTCTTGTTATTGTTCTTTTAATTCGATTTTTTTTTTTTTGTGCTTTTGATTTGGCAGAGATGAAGAGAGTAAGGGATGACATTTATGCTGGTTCTGGCTCTCAATTCAAACGCCCCTTTAGTTCCTCGCGTGGTGATTCGTAAGTTTTCTTTTTTCGAAGAATCGTTTTGCCCTATTTTCTATTCACTAATTTTATGTGCCAATTTTGTGTTTCTCTCTCTCTTGAATTGCTTATTTACCCTATTTCGTGATGCGAGAATGGAGCCTGTGTCTTTTGTCATGTTCTTGATTTTTGCTTCCCCCATTAATAAATTAAGCGTGTCTTTTTTTTTTTTTTTTTTTTTTCACTTGTGTGACAAATTGTTGCTGAATTTCCTTAGGGTTATCTTTAATTAACTTAATCTGACTGTGGAATGGGTTCTATGGTGGGATCATTTGTCAAAAGGAAAGGATGTGTTTGAAAATGGCCTGAGCATTGTGATTTGCTAAGTCTATGAATGAATCTTACCAAGCAAGTAATATCGAGTAATGTTGTAAATTAACTTATTGATTAACTCAAAGAAACGTATAGAAGCACTGCATGCATTTGTGTGGGGACTCTATTCTTTCATCTTGAGGATATTATAAATTTTGGATAGATTGAACATTGAACAAGTTGAAGATTTGATATCTTGTAGAGATTAGCATGCTATAGTTGTTAATATTCTGGATATCTGAAATTGTGATTGCATTCTGTGTATGAAGCTATGGCCAAACCCAAGTCCCTGGAGGAGGAGGAGGAGGAGGGGGAGGAGGAGGAGGAGGAGGAGGAGGTAGTGTTGGTGGGGGAGCAACTACTTCCCAGAAACTGACTACCAATGATGCCTTATCCTATTTGAAGGAAGTGAAAGACATGTTTCAGGACAAAAGAGAAAAATATGACATGTTCCTTGAGGTCATGAAAGATTTCAAGGCTCAAAGGTAAACTCTTAGCCCCTTTTACACTATGTGATGATTTTGAAAAGTGGAGTGTTGTGCATAAAAAATCAATGGGTCTCTATTTTTTTGGTCCTTTCCAGGACTGACACAGCTGGTGTCATAGCAAGGGTGAAGGAGCTATTCAAAGGGCACAACAATTTGATTTTTGGATTTAACACTTTCCTGCCAAAGGGATATGAGATAACCCTTGATGAGGATGAGGCTCCTCCAAAGAAAACAGTTGAATTTGAAGAAGCTATTAGTTTTGTGAACAAGATAAAGGTGAACTTGTTTTTCAGTTGGTGAGTTATTTTACTGGCAATGTTGATTCCTAGCCCTAATTGATAGGTTTTGCTTCCACAGAAACGATTCCAAAGTGATGAGCATGTTTACAAATCGTTCTTGGACATTTTGAATATGTACCGCAAAGAGCATAAGGACATCGGTGAAGTTTATAGTGAGGTAATATGCTTTGTCCTTTTTTGGGGCACTCTTTGTTGATTTTTCTCGTTCTCTTTAAAAAATCTTATTTGTTGAATTGTATATAATTTTTTTTTTTAATTATTCTCTAGGTTGCTACCCTGTTTAAGGATCATCGAGATTTGCTTGAGGAGTTCACTAGATTCTTACCAGATACTTCCGCAGCACCATCTACACAGCATGCTCCATATGCTCGAAATTCATTGCAGCGCTTTAGTGAGCGGAGTTCTATGGCACCCATGATGCGGCAAATGCAAGTAGACAAGACAGTAAGAGTGTTGTTCTCCCCCTCCTCCCCCTTTATATGAATTTTTTTGTAAGCTGCTGTTTTAATGATTGAGTTACAAAATTCTTTTTACAGCAACGACATCGACGAGAGAGGCCTCCTTCTCATGAGCGCGAGCGTGATCTGAGTGTTGAACACCCTGAGCTGGATGATGACAAAACAATGATGAACATGCACAAGGAGCAGAGGAAACGTGAGAGTAAGGATAGGAGGATTCGTGATCAGGATGAGAGAGAACCTGATCTTGATAACAGCAGGGATTTGAACTTGCAGCGCTTTCCTGAGAAAAAGAAATCTGTCAAGAAGGCTGAAGGTTTTGGGTTGGCTTCAGACTTTTCTTCTAATGAAGACAAGGATACCTTAAAGAGTAAGCCATCATGCTATGCTTTGGACAAAGTACATTGCTTGAACACTTGATTATGTTTCTTGCATTTTAGATTCATACAGTTATTTTAGTTTGCAGGTAAGCTATCTTGTTTACAATACGCTGTTGGTTTTTATCTATTTCTACGTCATAAAATAGTGTAATTATTGGCAGAAGTGAAGCGAACCACCACCTAAGAAAATTGAGAAGAGGAAAGGAAACTATAATTACTTTCTCTGGTGTCAAATTTCATCTGTAACTAGAGTAAACCAATGCTGTTTTTGAAATTGGTTTAAAGGGAGAAATATGTGAGACAAGACTGGGTTTATACATAGATCAATGTTATGAAACTATCATGTATCTTGTGATATTTGATATTTCTAATACTGTCATCTCTTCCCGGCCCCCTTTTCTCTCTCTCTTTTTTTTTTGAGAGATAGATACATCTTGCCATTAGGACCAACCAATGTGTTGAATGTTGTAATCTAATATTTATTGGGAAAAAAACACGTGTGATTAAATGTAGTCATCACTGTTTTGGAGTTCTTATACTTCCTTTATTAGCATTTCTTTGTCCTGTTAGTATCTTTCTTGATTACAAGTTTTTCTGCTTTTCATTTATAGATAAATAATGGGGATGAATAGGACTGGATCATCATATTGATTTGTATAGTTTTCTAACCTGTTGATTTTTGGTTTTTGTTATACATGCCAGACATGTATAGTCAAGCATTCAGTTTCTGTGAGAAAGTTAAGGAGAAGTTGAACAGTGCTGATGACTACCAAGCTTTCTTGAAGTGCCTTCATATTTTCAGCAGTGGAATAATAAAAAGGAATGATTTGCAAAATTTGGTATGTGCTTGCTTCTCTGAGTCATATACTTAAAACTTATGCACGAAGACATCTGTCTGCTTTTACTCCTATACATAATTTTTTGGGTATTCTTGCTGGCATTGAATCATTTATGTTACTTCCTTTAGTTCTGTAGGAGTTTTATAAAGTTTCAGTAGTTGAAGTATGAAGATTAGTTGGTAGTAGTTTTTTCTCAAAATTCTGGAAGAAATTTAGAGAAATTAATGCTTCATATTATTGACTACTCAATGCTTTGACTGATGATATATGGTACGTGGGACAAATTAGTGGTATTTATTATGTGTCAGTATTGAGATAAAGGATTTGGCAGAAAAGAAAATGGAAGGGGCTTAATACAGTGTATGAAGGTTTGTGGTCACAGAAAAAATGCTGGTCTCATGTTAGACTGTTAGAAAGCTTCATTTGTATAAAAGTTTCAAGATCTGTGAATGAAAATAAAATGAAATGACCCGTTTATCTACCATTTTATATTTCATAAACAAATCATCTTGTGAATTTCTGACCTACTCCTACAATTTTGGCTGCAGTATCTAAAATGTTTCAGAATGTAATTTTAATGGGAAAAATGTTTCTGCTTTTGCTGCAGAAACTTTTTTCTTCACACTTACATAAAAGTTAGTGGGTCCCATTGTAAAGTGAAGAGAGAAAAGATTAATGGGACCCACTTATTTTTATGTGAGTGTGGCAGAGAATTTTTTCTACAGTTAAAGCATAAACATTAAACCCAATTTTAATATTGCACTTATATATAATTATATACTTTAAATTTATGTCTTACTAGATTGTATGGATATGGTTTTCTGAGATCCTGATGCCAGTCTGTGGTTGTCAGTGTCACTGTCTGCTGGTTTGTACTTTTAAGATATTTAAATTATTTTCTGTTACTAGGCTCATGATCTTACCACCTTTATGAGTAAAACTTGAATTTAAATTTATGTTTCAAGTATGAAAGAACTTCAATTGTATTCCAATTTAGCCTTTTCAGTTGTATGCTGATATTTTGTTATTTTCATCAAACATCTGTTTAGTACTTCGTCTAAGTGATCACATTAAATACGCGAGGAGATCTAGGTGGTCAGACTTCTTTCATAAGCTCAAACCCTCTGGATTTTGATATGTTCCACATTCTGGGAAGTATTAGCTTGTGAGTTTCTGTTGCAACTATTCATAATCTATATCATTTTAGGTAACCGATTTACTTGGAAAGCATCCTGATCTTATGGAGGAATTCAATGATTTCCTGGAGCGTTGTGAAAATATTGGTAATTGTTTTTAAACTTTCTTCTTCTTCTTCTTGGAAAGCATACTGATCTTATGGATGAATTCAATGATTTCTTGGAGCGTTGTGAAAATCTTGATATTATTATTATTTCTAATACCTTGAGGTTGTATCTTGCAGATGGGTTCCTTGCTGGTGTCATGAGTAAAAGTACGTCAACGCACAATACATATTAATTATCCTCCTTATTATTGTGTTTTTATTTTCTTATCATTTTTTCTTATTTTGGGGAGGAGGACTGTAAGTTGACTGCATTACAAGTTTCTTCTTTTAAGGAATCATTGGGATGTTTATGTTGTTGAATTATGCTGAGCATTTTAAATGGTTTTTTTTCTTTCCATATATCATTGGTCAATTTTGATGTTGCAAATATGTTGATTTCAGAGTCACTGTCTACTGATGGTCATTTATCAAGATCATCAAAGTTGGAGGACAAAGACAAAGAGCAGAAGCGTGAGACGGATGGAGCTAAAGAGAAGGAAAGATACAGGGAGAAGTACACGGGAAAATCCATTCAAGAACTTGACCTTAGTGACTGTAAACGTTGCACTCCTAGCTACCGGCTTCTACCTGCAGATGTATATAGCTTCTGTTTGATTTCTTTCTTTGTTGCTCTATCAATGTGTTGTTCTTGTGTAATGCCTTGTTTCTTTATTTATTTATTTATTTTGCAGTATCCAATTCCTACAGCTAGTCAGAGATCTGAGCTTGGTGCTCAAGTATTGAATGATCACTGGGTATCTGTGACTTCAGGAAGTGAGGATTACTCTTTCAAACATATGCGCAGGAATCAGTACGAAGAGAGCTTGTTCAGATGTGAAGATGACAGGTAAAACTTGTGCTGCTTTTTTTGTTTCCCTTTTATTTTGGGTAGTTCGTTATTTGTTTTTTTCTTTACTTTCCTTTTCTTGGATCTGACAGTTTTTCTTTGATTCTATTATTCATTTTTCCTCCAAGATGCAATATTCATTTTGGAGTCATTATTTTGTCAAAAGATAAAATGTTTTAATATGTAGCAAGAGATGATGATATTGTTATTTCTGATGTAGATTTGAGCTTGACATGTTATTAGAGTCTGTGAGTTCTGCAGCTAAACGTGTAGAGGAACTATATAATAACATGAATGAAAATAAGATCAATATGGAGACTCTGAACCGTATTGAAGATTACTTTACTGGTTAGTATCAAAATAATCTCAATCAAAAATGTTATTTTCTTTAATATTATTGTTCTCCATTATTTTAGCATTATGAATTGATTGTCTGAGGTTACGTATTGCAGTTCTAAATTTAAGGTGCATTGAACGTCTATATGGTGACCATGGTCTTGACGTTATAGACATATTGCGTAAAAACCCAACTCATGCGCTCCCTATAATATTGACTCGACTGAAGCAGAAACAGGAGGAGTGGAGTCGGTGTCGTTCAGATTTCAATAAAGTTTGGGCCGAAGTTTATTCTAAAAATCACTACAAATCACTTGATCATCGTAGCTTCTATTTCAAGCAACAAGATTCAAAGAACTTGGCCGCAAAATGTAAGTCTAGCTTAAGCCATATGATGGAATTATAAGTGTATTTGCTCATTGATATTTACATTTCATTGCTTTGATTTGCCATTAGCTCCTTGAATATGCATCAATAAGTCGGTAGAATCGTAGAAGTATTATTATGCTTGGAATCAAAAGGTACATGGGTTAGTTTGGCAATTTTTTCATCTCCTTGAAGCATTGAAGCTATGTAATGGTTGCTTAGTGGCTTCAATGGCCATTATTTTGTTACGGGTTACAAATAATAGAAATTTTGAACCTAGCTATGGCATAAGCATGAGAAAAAGTACTTACAGTTCTTGATTGCTTTCATTATATTTATATTGTTACGGGGTACAGATTGTATTGTAAATCCTTCTAATCTGTTCTAATATTCTGTTTGATAATATACAGCTTTTGTGGCTGAGATTAAAGAAATTAAAGAGAAGCAGCAGAAAGAGGATGATATTCTTCAGTCTATTGCAGCTGGAAATAAACAGCCTCTAATTCCACATCTGGATTTTGAATATTCTGATGCTGGTATTCATGATGATCTGTATAAACTAGTTCGGTATTCATGTGAAGAGGTATTCTCAAGTAAAGAGCTATTAAATAAGATTATGAGGCTCTATAGTACCTTCTTGGAGCCTATGCTTGGTGTTCCTTCCCAATCTCATGGAACAGAAAGGGCAGAGGACAGGAAAGCAAGTCATAATGTTCGCAATTTTGTTGCACCAAATATAGTGGGTGATGGAAGCACTAATGGAGACTCTATTCCAATAAATTCAAGGTTACCAAAATCTGATAAGAATGAGGCTGATGGTAGAGTAACTGAGGTAAAGAATGTTCACCGGACTAGTGTAGCAGCCAGTGATAAAGAAAATGGACCTGTTGGTGGTGAGCTTATTAGTAGAGATGATCCGTTAATGGAAAAAGCGCAGAAAAATGTAGAATGCAGTGATAAAGCCTCGGGGTTTAGTAAACAATTTTCCTCTGATGAGCAAGGAGCTAAAAACAGTGCACCAACTGCAATTAGAGGAGAAAACAGCATAAGCAGAACCAACCTAGATTCAACTCCAGGTCTGTATACAACATAGTTTGCAAAATTGACATCCTCCATGATTTTGGTTTTTCTGTTTATGTTTACTCACTTCAATTCTCTTTCATTTCTGGTTTAATGAATTTTATTCAAGGTTGTTGAATCGCAATACATATTGTGTATTGCGAATAGTAAGATACAGAGACACGATAAAAAATAATTTAAAAATAAAAAATATATTTAATATCATATAAAACCAAATTCCTTAAAGGATCCAATAAGTAAAATACATAAGTAATTAAAGTATAAACTAGTTATTCTCCTACTCATCAATCATCAAAACTAATATTATCACTACCATACTTATTAATTTAGGATAGCGGCGCGTAGCGCCCGACCTTCCAATATAGCGCTACAATGCTATTGGGCAAAGAGTACCTAAGAGACACACTAAATTGTACTCCACAAATATAAAACTTAAAATATGCAAATGTGACATAAAAAACAAATTTGAAGGATCTCAAATATAAATCATTTCAAACATTAAAATTCAAATCATAAGCAAATTGAAGGAATTAAAGTCTCAAATAATGTAACACAACAAAATAAAGTGGCAAAATTAACCAAAATTCAAATTGCCACTTAAGCGAAATGTCAAAATCAAAGAACTTAAGGAACTAATCATAATTGAAATCATGAACATCCAAATCTTCATCTTCACTTTCACTTGTATCTAAGTTGTAAATCTCTTCCTTCTACGATGAGAACACCTTTGCATAAACTATTGCGCCGCGATTCAGCCAAACAGAACGCAACATTCGCTACACTATTGCGCCGCAACATTCGCTACACTTCACCTAACCGTCGCTACGAGGTCTGTGGCGGCCGACCGCTGCACCGCAACGCAACTCCCCTATAGTGCGCTAAGGCGGGGCTATTCACAAGTATGATTTCTACTATCACTATCATCATCTATGAAGCACTGATACTCCAATTTTTTTTTTCCAACATATAGAAACATATTGTATCATATCAACGAATTAACAGTCGTATCGAGAACTTATTGGGAATGTATCGAAAACGCCGTGTCGGAGTCGGTGCTTCATAGATCATCATGTATTAGTGATTTTTCGACTTCGTAAGGCTAAAGCAAAGTGGTAAAGTTATTTTGAAAAGGCACTTTTTGGCTTTTTGTTTATGCAACCTTCTGTTGTTTAATTTGAATCAGTTTTGTATTGATTTATTTTTTTATTTTGAAGATTGAAGAGATTTAGAACATTTATTTAATTATTTCCTTTATTAATACAGATTTTTCAGATTGATTTTTAAGTTTAAATCACAAATCAAATCTTTATTTTCTTTTCCTTATTAATATTAATTTTTTAGATTTTTTTTTTTAAAATTTAAATTATAAATTAAATCATTATTTCTTTTTTTTATATTAAAAATTACAAATTTTGATTGAATTTTTGTATTAGCATACAATACGTATCGTATTGTCCAATACCACCCCGTTTCTGATACACCCTCTCGATATGTATCGCTGAGCCTGTGAATCGTTTCACGTCGTACGATACGTATCGTGTGTCTTATGACACTGATAACTATGATTTTATTCTTGTCAAAATACTAAGTTTTGTTTATATTTCAAGGCTGCGTCCTTACTCCATCACGACCTAATGATGCTGATGATTCTGTGGCCAAGTCTCAGAGTGTTAATGTACCATTGGTGGAGGTATGGGTTCTCAACTGTGGTAAATTTCACCTCGTACCTATTTTAGTAAAAGTATTTGTTATCAGTTGTGTCCTAATTTTTTTATTAAACCAAGGGATTTTTTATTTTATCCCATTTGATATTGGCATGTTTCTGTGCTTATCTTTGTGTTTCAGGGATGTGACATTGCAGCTCCAGTACCAGTGGCCAATGGGGTGCTAATTGAGAGCGGTAATGTTAAAAGCCATGAAGAATCTGCTGGGCCTTGCAAAATTGAAAAGGAAGAGGGTGAATTATCTCCAAATGGTGATTCTGAGGAGGATAACTTTGTTGCTTATGCAGATTCAAATGGGCAGTCAATGCCTAAGTCAAAGCACAATATGGAAAGAAGGAAATATCAGTCTAGAAATGGAGAGGATGAGTGCTGTCCAGAGGCTGGAGGTGATAATGATGCAGATGCTGATGATGAGGACAGTGAAAATGTTTCTGAAGCTGGTGAAGATGTCTCAGGCAGTGAGTCTGCTGGTGATGAATGCTTTCGGGATGATCATGAGGAGGAAGAAGATATAGAACACGATGATGTTGATGGTAAGGCTGAGAGTGAAGGTGAAGCTGAGGGGATGTGTGATGCACAAGCTGGCGGAGATGGCTCATCATTACCGTTGTCAGAAAAGTTCCTTTCGTCTGTGAAACCTCTCACAAAGCATGTCTCAGCAGTTTCATTTGTTGAAGAAATGAAGGATTCAAGGGTGTTTTACGGAAATGATGATTTCTATGTACTTTTTAGGCTTCATCAAGTAAGGATAATGTTATTACCTGGTGTTTGATATTGAAATTTCTTCTTGGTGTGGATGTCATACACATTCTTTTTGAACTTGGCAGATTCTTTATGAAAGGATCTTATCAGCAAAAACAAATTCAATGAGTGCAGAAATGAAATGGAAAGCAAAAGATACTACTTCCCCAGATCCTTATTCAAGGTATATTTTCATCTTATCCTTAGCAACGCCCAATATCCCCATTTTATTATTATTATTATTTTATTTTATAGTAATAATAATAATAATAAAATGAATAAAGAAAATAGAGTACTCGTTGCACTTTTGAATTGATTGTCCATGTTCTCTCTTTAGATTTATGAATGCGTTGTACAACTTGCTTGATGGATCTGCCGAGAATGCAAAGTTTGAAGATGAATGCCGAGCTATTATTGGGAATCAGTCATATGTGTTATTCACATTGGACAAGTTAATATATAAATTGGTCAGACAGGTGTGTTACTTTGTTTATCTATCTTATTTCTTCTTGCTTATTACTTGTTTTCGTTTAAAGGTTCTGAATGTTAACCTTTTCTGCAGCTTCAAACTGTTGCAACTGATGAGTTAGACAATAAGCTTCTCCAATTATATGAGTATGAAAAGTCTCGGAAACCTGGGAAATTAATTGATTCAGTATATCATGCAAATGCACATGTCATCCTTCATGAGGAGAATATATACCGTTTGCAATGTGTAGGTCCTTTGTGACTCCCCTTTCTCCTTATTCTTAAAAAAAGATTTGGGAACAGGAACGTGTTCTGGACATTGTAAATTGTTATTGTTATCTGTGGTTAATGTTATTTTCCATGGTTATCTTATTGCAGTTCTCTACCCCCACTCGTCTATCCATCCAGCTCATGGACAACATGAATGAAAAGCCTGAGTTGTTTGCAGTTTCTATTGATCCGAATTTTTCTTTTTATCTGCACAATGAGTTTCTGTCTGTCATTCCTGGCAAAAAAGAACCTCATGGTATTATACTGCAAAGGTACAGATTCTGCAAGCTTAATCTCTTTGTTTGGTGCATTTATTTTTTCTGTTGATGACAAGGGGGGCCTTATGATGTGAGCTAAATATGTTGAAATATGACTATATTCCCCTTTTTTAAAAAAAAATTCTTGCTTAATTCTTTATTTGCAAATTGGGGCTTTAACATTTTGGTTTTTGGATTTTACTGCATGCTCTTAGCTACGTGGATACATTGGCAATCATTTTCAATTAGGTAATGCATAAGCTGCTGCTTTATATTTTGATATATGCAGAAACAAAAGCAAATATGGAGACTTAGATGAGCTTTCTGCTATATGCTCTGCCATGGAAGGTGTTAAAGTAATTAATGGATTGGAATGTAAGATAGCTTGCAACTCATCCAAGGTATGCTTCTCTTTCATACTTGTGTTTTCATTTTTGCAGATTTCTGCTTTATTTTGCAACATTATTAGACATATGTGGAACCTTTCCTTCTTTATGTTTATCTTCTCTTTCTTTCTCTCCAATGATGTAGAGATGCCCTTTGTCCTTCTTCCTCCAAGGTTTTAAATTGTAGTTAGTACTGCAGTGGCAGTTGTGTGGCCATTATAGAAATTCCAAACGAGTGCAGACCACAATTTAAAACCCTCTAAAGGGCCGACCCAGTTCAAATACCCACTTCGTGAGTGTCTGGGGAAGGGAATACTCTAGGCAGTCTTTCCCCTGCTTTTTGTAGAGAGACTGATTCGAACCCGCGACCTGACATACCACGGCAAGCAAGCTTACCGCTGAGCCAAGGCGACCCTTCAATTTAAAACCCTCTATCATCTCTAAAAAGTTTTCTCCGAAAAAAAAAAAGGCACTAGTGAAACAGAGAAGAGGAAGCATGGACATAACATATTGATTTCATCTAAACGATATGAAATAAATAAATCTTTAAATCTATAAAAAGTTAATATGTTTAAATTAATATAACATTGTTATGATATTCATGTTAATCATCCGTGTATTCACAGATAATGAGGAGTAGATGAAATCAAGTTTGCCATCTCGTAAGATTCCTGCAGTTTCACACAGTTCAAGAAATTTTTCATCTTCATCCATTTAAGTGGAGCAAGTTTTTCTTAAAAGTTTCCTAGAATGCCATAGAGATAGGTGTTTGAACATGTAGGATGGATTGTAAGCTGTTGGAGAAGTGTCAGATGTTGATATTTTTAATAATTTTTTTGACTTGTCAAGTTTATCTAGCAAAGGATAATATTTGGAGCTTTGATAGTGAATGCTTTATTCTTCCCGGTGCTTAATGGTTATGATAACATAGTGTGAAACTTTAGTTGTTCTTTTAGCATGTGGGTTTTTATGTGCCATTACGAGACTGTAGGGGTGTCCACAATTTGGTTTTTCTATTCCGAACCGGAAAAGTGATTTGGTTAGGAAAAACCAAACTGGTTTTAAAATGTTGCTTGGTTCTTGAACCGGTTCGGAGAAAATATATGGGTTCTAGTTTGGAAAAATGTGCAGCAGTCAGTTTTGTTCGTTATTCGGTTAAGTTCATTTGGTTCTTTTACATACTTAGGAATGGATATTGGTTCGTGTGTCAGGTCGCGGGTTTTAACCTCTCTGCAAAAAGTAGGAAAGGTTTTGAATAAATGACTAGGTTCTGTGCAGCAGTTCTGTTTTGTTCGTTATTCGGTTAAGTTCATTTAGTTCTTTTACATACTTAGGAATGGATATTGGTTCGGTTAAAGCTTGGCTTTTAGCCTGAACCGAATTGGTAAGGTTTTGAATAAATGATTAGGTTCACGGTTTTTGGTTCGGTTCACAGTTTGATTTTTTTTTTTTTTCACACCCCTAATTATATGAGCAATCAAACATTGACAAGGCAATTTGATCTTCTGGTTTATTATTTCCTTAAAACCAATAGCTGTAGAAGAATGCTTTGTGTTTGGTTTCTTTTGGCTGTGTTATGCTCGTTCATAGTGAGTGGCACACAAACTCTGGTTCTGTTTTTCTTAATCACTAGTTTCATATGCAGATTTCCTATGTTCTTGACACACAAGATTTTTTCTTCCGTCCTAGGAAGAAAAGACGAACATCATCAGGGACCACATCCTCACAGCATCGAAGGGATAGAGAGGAAAGATTCCGCAGAATGTTGGCATGCTCCTAATTTGTATCTAAAGAGTTGTTCTCTCTGACACATCTATTAAACAGCAGAAGGAGATTCACATACATAACTTCTATGTTTATAAAGAGTCTTGGTGTACCAACCTTGGAACCCTTTGGTTTCACAATTTTATTTTTATGTGATAATGTACTTGAATTTTCACATGAAAGTTGAGGAGGGGAGAATATTGATGGGTCTGTGTAATATTTCTATGAGGTCTCATCTTCCTTTGTAAATAGTTTACTTCATTATAATATTTGTAGAATATTGTTTACCAAATTGATCTTGTCCTTCATTTGTTGCAACACAACTTGCTTTCCTCCCTTCCAACCTTTTGCATGGCATTATTGTTCTTTTCTTTTTGTTCTTTCCTCCCTTTATTTCTTGACCATTGTTTTTCTCCAACATTTCTCTATCATTGAAGTCCACTCAAGTTTTAGTAGTGTATATATTTGTGTAATGTTGGTATGAACAAGAATACATCATAGGTCTTCGATTCACTATAGCTTTTAGTCAATTGCCTCGTATAACGAAAAATCTGAGTTTAAGTGCCTAAAACTGGGTTTGACTCATCCCCATTTATGCTTTATTATATTGTAGAGTTGGTTTGACAAAAGAATGGGACATAAATATTAGGGGTTTATACATATTCAGGTGGGCCCACCCCATTGGAAAAAATAAATAAAAAAATTAAAAATATTGGCACGTAAAATGGTATGAGTATAGTATGATGAGACTGTTTTTATGTTAAATAAGTAGTCTAAATAATTCAATGTGTCAAATGGACTGGCTTTTGCTGAATCAAAAATGAAATTAAATTAAATAAGTAAAATAAAATTGGGTTAACATATTTTTGGTCATGCTAATAAAAGAATGACTTTTGAGAGAAAATATAATTCAATGTGTCTTTTATTAGTAAAGTTTTTGAAAGTGTTATTGTAAATTCTCTACTGATCTTGAGATCAGATTAAGTTTTTCTCCTTCTAAGCTTTTTATAAGAAAAAGAAAATATTTTAAACATTAATATGTAGGGCAATTATGATGAGAGAAAAATTTCCTCCAAAACCTTCAATTTTTGTGCTGACTCTTTTTTTTTTTTAACATATGAGTCGCACGTGATTTTTTTCTTTCTATTAGCTTCATGTCTTCAATTTGTCCTTCAAATCAACAAAATTTTCTGTTTTAATAATAATAATAAAAACTATAAAATATGTTGATTTTGGATGTGATAACTACTTCGTATTGAATTGTCGATAGTTATTTTTACCTTATCTGTAAGCAATTTCATAATTGGAAATTACTTTCCTATTATTTTGTAGAATAGTTAATAAAATAAGTATTTTTTTATAAATAAAAAAGTTAAAAGTAAAAAACACAAAACAAAAAATAACTTATGTATTTTCTAAATTTGATTCTTAAAAATAAAAAATAATTATATTTGTAGAATTGTTTTTACAAAATAGACCTATTCAAATAGGTTTTTTTAATTTTTTTTGTTCTAAAAATAAAAAAATTATTTTTGAAAACAGAATCCAAACAATGGTAATTTCTTTCTCATATAATCTTTTGTGTAAGGATTCATTTAAAAAATCCCCTTTATATCTAAAACATCCAAACAAATTCTTACCAAAAATTAAAAAACAACCAAACAGATGATTTTTTTTTATTTAGAAACAATAACAATTACATGACAAAAAAAAAACACACACAAGTCTATTGATTTGAATTCGACTTCACCATAGAGATTAAACAGAATGTTTTATTTAAATTTAGACACTAAAAATAAAAATAAAAAGTTAATCAGAAAATCCCTAAATTCTCATAAGATTATTTGTATTTAGGATAATTTGGATAACCATCATTAATGTGATGGTTATATTGTATTCAAATGTCATGAAAAATTAAATATTATCATCATGAGACATATCAATGGCCAATAATCATCCCCCGCATATTTTATAATATTTTAATATCATTTGCATTTTTAAAGTAATAAAATGACTGTTTAATCTATATAAAATTAGGAAAAAAATATTTCTATTTTTGCTGTATACTTTTTTTTTATCAAATTCAAATAAAAATAAGTTGGTCATATTAATTTTTCCTTTCTATTCTCTTTATAATAAAATCCACTCACTTTTAGGTGAACCTAATAGAAAAAAAATGCAATTAAACCCATAAAATTAATAATTTTTTCTATGGGTGTTAACAGGCCAAGCTTTGGTCTTAAAAGGTTAAACCTATATTTAAATGTGTCAGTCTAACCAAATTTGTTACTTGTTATAAATATAATTATCGGCATGTGGCCTGGCTTATTTATAAAAAAAATAAAAGTCTTATTTAGCCTGTTTAAAAAAATAAGATAACAAAAATTTATCCAAACACACTATACAATTAACAACTCTAGTAATTCCATAGATATTCATAAATTCAATTTTTATCCCGACAACATAATTTAGAACAAAATCATTCAAAAAGTATATTTAACCAATAAAATAGAATGAAATTGATTGAGGAGAAAGAGAAGGTTATTACAAGTAGTATAAAAGATATAAAATATAAATCAGAAAAATATTTATGCAAGCAGATAAATTATTTGCATTTAATTCGAAAACAACATCATTTTGGTATTGAAATATAAAAAAATTATAATTCTAAACTTTATAACCCTAAAATAAATAAAAATTACAGAAAAATCTTGATTTCCATCCCAAAACGACGTCATCTTGGGTTCAATGCAGATAACTTATCTGCATTAACTGAAACAAAAAATGAATCCAATATAAATAAATAATAATAATATACTAGGCCAACATGAGAGATTTTAATGCCGAACTTTTGAATTGGAGCTTATGCCTTTTTATTATACGAGCTTTTGTACAAATTCAAACCTGATGCTAACAACCAATTTTAAACGTGTAAACTCAAGCATTCACGAGCCGAGAGCGAAAGACCCTATTTTGTTTAACACTCCTAGGTTTTTCTACGTATAGCTCCTTAAACCATTTTTATTATTAAAGGAAAAAAAAAATTACACACCATCAGCAAGGGCATTATGGTAATTGGAGAGCCACGAAGAGAAAGAGAGATTCTATATCCTTAAACCATGTTGATGAAAAACAGAGATAGAATAGAAAGAGAAAATCAAACGAAGAATTTGTAACATCCACTCCCTCCCTATCCTTCTCTCTTCTCTCTCTGTTTCCTTTATCAAATTCTCTCTCATTTCAATGGCTTCTGCTTCCTTTTCTGATCCTACTCTCTCCACCAAGAAGAAGAGGGTAACCTCTCATTGTCTCTTTTTCTTCTTCAATCATTTTTTCAAAAAAAAAAAAAATTGATTTTTTTTTTTAACCTGTTGAGCTAAAGATGTGATTTTTTTTCAACCCATGAACCATTGCATTGCATTTTCTTTTCTTGGGTATCAAAGGGTAGCATTTTCTTTCTTTCTTTCTTTATTTTGTTGTTTTGGGGTTTTTTCATTTTTTTTTCTCTCATGGTTTTGTTATTTTTTATTTTTTATCTTTTTATTGACTTATGACTTTGTGAATATCCTTACCAATTGTATCAAAGGGTAGCAATATTTCTTTCTTTCTTACCTTGTTTCTCTGTTTTGGAAATTTTGGATTTTTTTTTTAATCATGGTCTTGTGATTTTTATTTTTTTTTCCATATTTATTGGCTTATGGCATTGCATTGTTGAATGTTCAGACAAATGGGTCGGCGAAACTGAAGCAAATCAAGCTTGATGTTCGGCGTGAACAATGGCTTTCTAGAGGTAGCTTTATGATCTTCATTTTCACCTTGAAATTGTTAATCTATAGATGATGTTGTTCTGTTCTATGTTTATTCCATCAATGACATTGAATTCTCGACAATGATTTATTTATATATTTATTATTTATTTCCCTTTTCTGACTCAATCATGGTTGATGAATGTCTTAATTTGGAGTTTCCTTTTATTTGTTAATCTCTGCAGATGACATCCTTTGTCTCTTCCTTTGTTTTTTGAAGCATTTGTTGCTGTCATTCTATTGTTTGCTATAATTATTTTTTGAAATTATTGCATTTGCTTCCTTGCATTATCTCCCTGCATAATTTTGGCTTAAATGGATATCAACATGTATGAAATATTCTCTTATAAACTTTCAAATTGTACCATCTAACTAAGATGATCTTCAAAGGTTGGCATGATTAGTTTTGGCAGAGCCAGGGTTTCATCTGACCATGTTTTGAAGCATTATCAATCATGTGACCATGTTTTATCAATGGTTCCAATTTTTGTATGTTGCACTATATAGTTAATGAATAAATAAAGGGAATAACATCTGTCATTTTAAAGGATATAAGCTTATATCATTTTAGATCCTAACCGTTGATTTTCGTCCATCAACGGTTATAATTTAGTGGATCAAAATTATTAATTAATTAATAATAAATTCGGCCCATTAAGTTTGACCCAATAGATTATAACCGTTGATGGACGGAAATCATCGGTTAGGATCTAAAATGATATAAACTTATATCCTTTAAAAGGATAGATGTTTTTCCCATAAATAAAATCTAAAGTGAAGTAAAGCTCTAGTGTTTTTAACTGGTAACTTGAGTGTAAGACCAAATTCTATATCAAAGGAATGTAAGAATGATTCATAACATCCTTTTTAAATTCAAACATGGTAAAATCATTCTCCACTCCAGCATTAGTATATGTAGAATCTGAAAGTGAAAAGAGGAATTACCGGGGAATCCTGCGATGCGTTGTTTCAAAATCCTTTCAAAGTTGCTAACTTTTTTTTTCATTGTTGATTACAATGTTGTGTTTTAGTCAAAGAAGGATTCAAAGTTGACTCAAATGGAAGTGTTGATTATTGTCCATCATCTAAGCTCATTGCCAGTGAGGAGAATCGATCATCGTACGAGGAAAACGGGAGAAAAAGAGGAGAGGCTATTGAAGGCTCTTGCATCCAGGGCAATGATACAGGATCCATGACAAACAGCCTCATTCAAAGTACTTTTGATCACGATGAGTCAGCAAATGATTTCTCCGAGAGGAGCACAAGCAGTAGCAGCATCAGCACTTGTTTCTCAGGGAATGTCAGCGAGGAAGAAGACGATGACGGATGCCTTGATGACTGGGAAGCTATTGCTGATGCGTTATATGCGAATGATAACGTGCATTACGTGGTTTCAGAGTCTCGTGCAGAGCATGAGATGCGGTATTCCAATGATGTTCCAGAGGCTACTAAGAATTGTAGAGTAGATTTATCAAAAAAAGAGTTCACATCGGATATTCCTGAATCGAATCTGAACTTTCGAGCATGGAAACCTGATGATGTTCTTCGTCCTCAGTGTTTGCCCAACCTCTCCAAGCAACATGATTCTCCATTAAATTCAAAATGGCACTGTAACCACAAAACTGTACCTTGGCCATGGCAAACAATCATTTCTCAACCTTCTCAATGTCCCATCTGTTATGAGGATTTAGATTTGACAGACTCAAGTTTTCTTCCTTGTTCGTGTGGATTTCATCTCTGCCTTTTTTGTCACAAAAAGATCCTCGAGGCAGATGCGCGATGTCCAGGCTGCAGAAAGATATATGATCATGTAGATGGTAATGTTGGATTCAACATAGGAGCAGAAGCTTTCTACATCACTCAATCATGCAGTGTGAAAACAGGTTGCTAGATCTTAGAAGACAGATTGTGTTTCTAGAAACATGTTGTAAATGTTTTTTTTTCTCTTATCACTTAATTCATAGTCCTTCACCCCTCCTCTTGTTTCAATCTATTTTCCCCCATTCTGAATTTGAAAGATCAAATTTCATTGAGAATATGAGTGTGGTGACTAGGTAGAAGGTTTCAGATAATCAAAAAGGTAGAGGTTTGATTTGCATTACCATGGTTTTTTTGTCATATGTTAATGCAGAAAACTGAATGCTGTTATTGTGAATAAAAATAATAATTGCACTCAAATTCAATTTATATGCTGTTTTTTTTTACTATTGGAATTTCATGTGGTTTCTTGATATCATTCCTTGATTTAATTAACTTGGATGCTGATGTTTGTAATTGAATTCTACATGCATTCATCAATATTAACATCCACATATCATATCATAGTTTCAGGTATTGTCCTATCTGGTGGTTTGAAACTTAAATCAGTACTTGAAATTCCATTCCAACCCTTAGTTGAGTTTTTGTATAATTTAATGTTTTAACTTTGGGAAAACATTTTATTATGTTAAAGGAGACAACTTTTTTCTCCTACACAAATAAAAAGGTAGGTCCGTTGAATTTCATTTTATTTTTTATTTTTTAACAAACAGTGGGGCTCACATATTTATCTCTATGACAGGAGATAATTTGTTTCCTTTAATATGATATTAATAACACCCTTTAACCTTTAGCTACTTCTTTCATGCCGGTTATCAAGATGTGATGCTACTTTTGGTTTTGTGGTTTGTTGGAATCTAATTTATTAATTCAGAAATTGAACTAACTTTGATTAATAGGCTATTGAGAAATCTAGAAAGTTCTCTTTCTCATACTTGTTTGCTTCTTTTTTCAAGCAATATATTTCCAAGTGAACTTGTATTGACAGCTTCTTACAAACATTGCGTGGCTGCAAAAGTATATACATGCATATATACGTATATTTTTGTGTCCAAAGAAACCAAACTCGTATAAAATTTTATGCTTCTACATGTCCATTCATGGTTATCCTTCCACCATGCCATAGATTATCCATGGTGCTAATTCTTATCTATGAAGTAAGGAAAAAACTGAAGTATATATTCATTTAGTGTGTACATATTATATTCCAAACGCCACAGAGCCCGTGGCTCTTTTTATAGTTTTTTTTTTTTTTTTTGGGTAAATATTTTACGGGTACAGGATTTATCCGGTCAATGGAGATAAGTTATATTTGGTGAGTTTAAAACGATGTCATTTTGAGGTAGAAATTAAGATATTTTTGTAATTTTAATATATTATAGGATTATATTAATCTTTATCATTATAAATTTTTAATTTATAATTCTAAAACGACGTCGGTTCGAGCTCACTGGAGAAATAAAATTTTCACCGAAGAAATACTTTTTCCACATTTTATATTCTATATTAAAACAACAACGTTAGCAACAACTCTTTGTGGCCAAAAAAATATGTTATAGAAATACCTATTTGGTGGGGACCAACAATTTGTTTAGTCAGAGAATCGGTGGGGAGTTAGTCATTGGTTTTATATTTCTCATTTCACATGAGAATTCAAACTTAAATTTCAAGTATCACTTAACATGATAAATATAAAACTCATCTTTATAATAGGTGGAATCAGATGTTGACCCAGTGCTTAATCTTCCTCGACCTTAATAAAAGGTTTAGTTTGCACCTAACCTATGTACATAATGATGGTGTAATTATGTGTAAATTTCATATAATAATTGTGTTAATCTTATATTAATTACCTGAAAAAAAAATTATATTTAGCTCTTCTCTCGATGAATATTCGATACGATGCTATCTATTTAATACTTGCAAAGGGCAGTGTTGTAAAATCCAGCCCGATCCGGCCGGGTCGACCAGGGATCCGGTGAATCGGTCATTGGACTGGTTTGATTTAAGTATTGGACCGCTCATGCATTGACTCAGTCAAATCCAATCAAAATCCAGACAAAATCGGTCAAATTCGGTCAAAACCGATGACCCGGTCGGGTCATGCATTTAAAAAAAACCAAAATTATTTCATCTTATCATATAAAAAATATAGAACTAATTTTAAAAAAAAATTGTGATTTTATTTGCAAGTATACTCTTCTACAATAGCCCCAAATTGAAAAATATGAGTTCAATATTTACTGAGAGGTATATTTATGAAGATTATGAGTTGCAATTTAAATTGACATAGTAATAGCGTGCATGTTTATTTATTTATGCTTCATGTTTTTGAGCATATTTAGTGAACCTTGTTTAATTCATTTTAGATATAGAAGATATAATTGAATTTGTATGTTCATATTTTTATATATTTATATATACCCGAGTCAACTGATCCGACCAATGACCCATCGGTCCGACCAGTGACCCAGTACCCTGACCGGATCGATGCTCGAGTCGGATTTAATAACAAGAGATACAAACGTAATTTTTAGATCATCATATTATGTGATATTTAAACATAAAAGGATCTATTATCCAAATGGATTATTATGACATGTATTATGTATTAACCACTGAGTGCACACCATTTATTCAATTTGTAGGTACTACAAGATATATGAATTAAATTAAATTAAATATGATTAATCTTAATTGCATCAACTAACATTTCTTCAAAATAAAGTTAGGATTTTATTTTTTCTCATGTTGTTAGATATAAGTATTTTTTTTATCATATACACATGATATGGTGGGACCCACGATCCATTAAAAAGAAAGTGATGGCACAATTTTTTATGTGAGAGAAACATGAGAGAGCTATCTCATGTAAGATGAGACAATAATTTTCAGTGACAGAGTCACATGCATGGTAGGTGTGGCCTCGACCCGGGTTAAGTTCTAATAAATTATACTTATTATATATAATTATATGATTATATATAATTTGGTCTAGGTTAAAATTATAATTTGGCTCGAGCTACAATTTATAATTTGACCCTATCTAAAGCTTAAAATATTTTTGGTAAAAGATTTGGATAAGTTATATTGGGTTATGTGTTTAATTTCCACTTGTATAAAGTTTTTTTTAGTAAAATTAAAAAACATTTAATAAAATTATAATTCTTCTTGGTGTTGCCTGGTGCTCTGTATTTAATATAATTTAAATGGGGAGGGTTATATTTACAAAATTTTTGTTTATAAACACACTATGTACTCCGGAAAGTAAACTAGGTTACATTATGTATTTCCGAGAATATATAGTATAATTTGAAAAAATTTGTAAAAGAATTTGTAAACGGATCATTTCTAATTTTAAATATATTATAATATGAACTAACTACAATTAAGAAAAATAAATACACATATAATTTAAATTGGGATGGTTATATTATATTTACAAAAATTTTGTTTATAAACACACTATGTACTCCGGAAAGTAAACTATGTTACATTATGTATTTCCGAGAGTATATAGTATAATTTGAAATTTTTTGTAAAAGAATTTGTAAACGGGTCATTTCCAATTTTAAATATATTATAATATGAACTAACTACAATTAAGAAAAATAAATACACACAAATTTTTTTTGGTCCGGGCTCAAATTTGAGCCCGGCTCCGCCACTGATGATTTTCCTTAAAATTATGCGTAATTTGCGTCAAGAGTTATAATTTTAGTGATACCAAATTTTTGTAAGAATAATTTCATTTCAGATCGAACACAAATTAGTCTATTATTTCTCTATATTAAATATTAGTATCATATATTAGTTAACAACTAACGGTTTGAGACCTAACAAAACCACTTGTGTGGTTTCATACTCCATTATTTTTATTTTTGTCAACAACTTAGTTTAATAATGGTTTGAGACCTAACAAAACCACGGTTTGAGACCAAAATTTCATACTCCAATTATTTTTATTTTTGTCAAACACGTTATTTCCAACGTTATTTCCCTTAATAATGGCTTTGTTTCACCCATTAAATTGAGGTCCATACTTTTAAGTGTGCAAACAAACAATTTTCATTTTATACAAAATTATGTGCATACAGAACACACCAAAATCTACATATGATACTTGGGACATACAATGAAGATCTTTTCATCGTTGACAGTGATACTTCGACTGTGGACGCTTTTGGTGTCGTATGCTTGAATTCTAGATGTTTGTAACAGAAAACGCGTTTCATTGTATTGGACAGCGACCGGACAGAGACAAAGAAGGACAATATAGTCCATAGTGTTATGCATCAAATAAGTCTGTTAATAAAGGGAAATATTTTTTCCGAGATAAGTATCTCATTTTATATACTCATCAAATTTCATACCAATTTTTTCCATTTCTTTTTCTTTTGGAATGAATCCTTTCATATGAAAAAGTGGTCATGTTATTTGATCACAACCACTCATTTAAAAATTATGCACTTTTCTCTCTTATCTCATAATCAATGAGTGATACTGATCAATTAACATGACCATTTTTTTACAAGAGATGATTCACTTCCTTTTCCTTTTATTTTAAAGTGTGGAGCCCACATATTTATTTACACACATAAAAAAACTATATTAAGCAACATATGATTAATAACCCACATCAATAAAGTGTGCACCGCCACCTTTCAGTTTTTCTAAAATTAAAGAGTTTATATCTACTTTTCTTTTATTTTCTTTAAGATGACCCTCCAAACTATCATTTCAGAATGGATAATACTTTTCTTATGTTGTAGAAGATAGATATTATTTTCTACACACTTATTGGTATAGGTGGGGTCCATTTTTAAGGGAAGAGAGAGAAAATAAAGTGAGAACCATCTTAAATTTGTGTGTGTAAAAGATAAATTATATTTCATGTAACATAAGAATAATAAATCCCTTTCTATTTCGGCCTCTATGCAACATATTTAATTTATGTTAAATACTCAAAACATTTTATGATCTAGGGAGTTCTTAATTGCTTTGAGTAAATTTCAAATATTGTCAATATTTAAAGATAACTCATGAGGGTGTCCAAACGAATCAAAATTTAACACTACACAAATATACAAATATATGCAACACAAACATAATATTAAATTTTATTCTTATCAGTGTTGAACACTATACGAATTTTTTTGTAAGATTAACATGAATAACACACAAACTATTAATCAAAATGATAATTGATAAAAAAAATTAAAAAATATGAGTTGAATTCATATTAACAGAACAAGACACGGATTTTTTTACTTGTCGTATTTTTCCAATACGAATACAGCAAAAAATGTATTATCATGGAACAAAGTTAAAAGAATGCTGTTAGTTTGATTCGTAACCTTGCGACATGTGTCGAGAGATTCACGTGTGGTTTCATTAACAGCAGCTATAAATTACATGGACAAGTTATATTTATTATCTCTTTTGCTTACTACTTCTTACTATTAAATCTTAACCGTTGATTTCCGTCAATTTAACGGTTAAGATTTATTGAAAATTAATAATTAATTAATAAATATTATCCAATAAATCTTAATCATTAGATTGATGAAAATCAACGGTTAAGATTTAGTAGTAAGAAGTAATAAGAAAAATATATAATAACTATAATCTTCCCCTAAATTAGAACCCGTTAAAATGTTGAACAAAATAAGACAATTAATGGCAGGCGAAATTTATTTAAAGAAAATTTTGAAATGTATACTTTTTAGTTGTTAAATTTGATATGAGTAAAGAATTATGACATATCACTATATAATTTTTATAATATAAAAACATCTGAACTTTCATCCATATATAACATGATAAAGGAAAATGTTTTGCTAAAGTGAGTTTGTTAAGGATATATTTACCATTAATGTAAAAGGAAGGATTTTCTTACTATCAAATTTTTCTACTAATAACTTACTACCTATCTAATCACCATTGAATCAAAGAGAGAGAATGCTAAAAAGTGTTTGAATTTCTTAGGAGAAAATATTGAGCCTTTTGATTTGCTAGTGAGTTAGTAATAGAAAATTTTGGTATCCCTCCTGAAATTTAACCTGAACCCTTTCAAAAAGCTACATATTTACTCACTTTAAAAGCAAGTTTACTTTCAAGCTTCCTAAAAAAAATTGGTCCTCAGTGAATTTCACGGACTCCACTTTAGTCTCTAGTAAATTAAAAGGCCCATCGTGGTTCTTAAGAAATTCAAGACGGACCCATTTAGTTGAAATCGTGATCCCTCACAAATTCAAAAAAGACTCATATTAGTCTCTCAAAAAGATTAAAATGGATTCATTTTGAATTTCTTAGGAACCAAGATAAGTCTTTTTATTTGTTAGGGACTAAATCGAACATAGTAAAATTTGATGATGACAAAAAAAGATATTTACTTAAAAAAAAAAATGTATCAAAAAAATAAATAAATAAAAATCTAGGGAAGGGAGAAATCTAACACTTACCCCACTAAAGCCCAACGTGACTTCATTTGGGGACCTGGAGTGGCAGTAGAGGGTGTCATATCATTAGCTGGGAAAAATGACTTCGTTAAAAGAGAAAGGTGGTCTAAGGTTGAAAATGTGAATATGGACAAAAGTGTCATTATTTGACAAAATTTGTGCCAATTATTTTTTATCAAATTGTCATATAACATCGTTTAGTAGCAAATTACGTTTATCAATAATTTTATGATATATGACTTATTTTTATAAAAAGATATTGACTAGATAAAATTCGCTATTTAGTTGATAAATATTAGGCAAACTTGGTAGACAAAGTGATCACATGTCATGAAATTATAAATAAACATAATTCGTTACCATAATGAATTACTTCACGTGACAATATGATAAAAAATGTCATTTGGATAAAAAATTTGCTTGGTCACTGTTCCTTGAAAAGGTTTGCGATCATGAAAGATGCATTCCTTGCGAAAATGGCATGGAAAGTGCACTCAGAGACAAACCTTCTCCGGATTCAAGTCATGCGATCCAAATATACCAATTTTGCTTGATAAATTTTTGCAAACGTGCATAAATTAGGTGACACTCTCAATTTTGGGTCAAATTTGGAAAAGAGATGGAGGTGAGGCTGGAATGAGACCACATCCAAGCTAGCAGGTGCCAAGTCACCTGCTTGTTTTTATTTTGTTTTTTATTATATAATTAATTATAATTAATTAAGGTAAAAATTATAATTTAGTATCACCTAAATAAAAAATCAAATACTCAGCATAAAATAACAATAAACTATTTAAATGCAAACAAATAATAAATAACATGTATAGTATTATTTTTGTGTTTTACATTTTTTATTTCTTATCCTCCATTTTTTTTTTTTTATTCTAATCAGTTGTGTTATTTATTCTTACTCATATTATTTTAAAAAAAATACTTCTAAACTTAATCACAAAAATGATTAGTTGACCTATTGGGTGTTTCTACATGAATGAAATTCACGCCCTCTTTATTTTACTAACAACATTTTTTTGTGATTGTAATTATTGATTTTATTTCTTTTGAAAAAACGGAGTGTTGTTTTATATTTACCAATTTTAAAAAAAATTATTTTATTGTAGAGCTACAGTTGCCATTGGTAATGGAATTGAATTGTTCATTGTGTTATTTGTATTTTATTTCACAACAAAAATGTGAATTTTGGTTATTAATTAGTGAAAATTGTTAAAGAGAAAAATCAATGAAGACATATGTATATATATGTAGTATGAAAATTTCTTATACATATCCATTAACAACTTCTTGTTTTTTTTTGTATTTTTAAAATTTTTAAAATATCTAAACACTAATTAAATGATTTATGTGGATCCAATGTCATTTAAATGATTTTAGACATTTGTTGATGATTATTCCATTTTTCTTTATAGGGAAAAATATTTCTGAAGTTAATGCAGATAAGTTATCTGCATTTATTCCCAAAACGACGTGTTTTGATATAGAAATATTAAAAAATTATAAATACAAAACTATTATAACCCTGAAATAAATTAAAATTACAAAAACACCATGATTTCCGCCCAAAACGACGTCGTATTGGGCTTACTGCAGATAACTTATATGCAGTAACTGCAGAAAAAATGAACCCTTCTTTTTAATTGTGAAGTTTGTTGTCCCTCTATGTTAATGTTCGTCACAGGTCACAGCTAGGGGTATAAATGGGTCAAGCTAAGCCAAACTTTGGCTTTGATAGCCTAAGCCTATGTAAAATATTTGGAACCTATACTGATATATCAGCCTATTAAATACTTGATTTATGGCCTTCCATATTATAAAAAACTAAAAAACCGAATATGACTTGTAAAGCCTACCAAGTTGAAAACTAAAGTTTGTAGGCCCAAATCAAATTAAAATATAAAAAAAAAAAATAAAAATAAAAAATAAAAAATTATATTCACAAAGACCACATGAAATCAATTTTCATTAACATCACATGAAATAAGCTTTCATTAACATCACATGAAATAATGTTTCAAACATCACATGAAAATGTGCATAAAAATCACATGAAAATTTGATATATGTATATATAATTTGCACTTTCTTTACTAATTTTATTTTATATTATATTCTAAATTTTAAAAAATAACTATTATTTATTAAAATAACATCGATCCTATTATTTTAAAAATTTTAAGTAAAATTTTTTCCTAACCACTTTGTGTAATTATGATTTTTTTTTAATAATTTGACATGTCAACTTTTTTGACCCCGGCTAAAATTAAATCTTGGCTCTGCAACTAGATGAGAGATTGGTAATGGTGAAGGTTAGGGTGGTTTAAAGGAACATGAATCATGAGAGGCAAAAATAATTTTTAAAATTACTGTTTCTAAAAATAATTTTTTTTTAAAAAAAAAAACTCATTTAATAAGACTTATTTTGTTAAAAAAAATGTAACTCTTTTTTTATTTTTAGAATCAAATTTAAAAAATATGTCTGAGAAAAACTTTAAAAAAAAAATTACAAAAAAAAAACATGTTTTAAAAAATATTCTGCAAAACAATTTCTTGAAGAAGAAGAAAAAAAAATCAGAACACAATGTTATTTGTTCACTTGTCATGTAATATTCTATGTATAACTAAATATGTATATCCATATTTTCGACCATTGATCAAATCCACAAGGTGAAGACTAAAATGATCTTGGCGTTGCCAGAACGGTGGAATGTTTCAGCGTGTGCAAGCTAAACTGCCCTCCTTTCTCGCTAGTGTCAATCTTGGACTGTCCAGGAGGTGGTAAGAGCTCAAAATTTTGGATCAAACGTACCAAAGTAATACCAATGATAGGCAATGCAAGAATAATTCCAGGGTCTCTTGGACCAAACATTATTCTGGGTCTCTTGGTGGTTCACAAGCTCAGCAATGCCCCGTTCAATTGACCATAGAATTGTTTCAATTGCTGTTCCAAAAACATATATATTTTGTACATTAGACATAAAGATGAAAAAAAAATAAAATACTACACCTCCTCGAAGAAGATAAATTAGATTATATTTCCATCCTAACCGTGCTATGTCTTTGTTGGAAAAATTTAATACTTCTTCTATTTATCCTTAATTGAATTCTTATTTTTGAAAAAGATATTATTATTTTTTATGTTAAATGAGAGAAAAATATCCTTATATACACACAAAGTGCATTCCCTTGTGTATTATATATGAATATGAGAATATTTCTATATCATGTAACGTACATGGGAAAAATAATACCCTTTTAAAAATAGGGTATTATCTTAGGATACTTTATCCTCAATGAGCTACTACATGTATCACCTCTTTTTTATTTTCAAATATTTCATTTTATTAACATGTTATTAGTTTGAAAGATATTTTAATTTTTTTTACATATAATATTATCACTTCAACTATTCACATTATTTAAAATTTCTTCAAATTATATAGTATATTCATAAATATCTCATTTAGAAGATTAAATTTAAGTAATATAACAAAGTAATTCAAAAAAAATAAAATTCACCCTCATATATTCATTAAATTACAATATAAAAGTTGCTTCTTTTTTTTTGAAGACCAATATAAAAGTTGCTTTAGAGATAAGAATGAATTCCCAAATATACGAAAACAATTATCTATGTAGCACCGATACGACACGTGACACGACACGACACGATACTCCGACACTTCAATTCTAAAAAGTTATGAATTTCGATACGTTGGAACACATTTTAATATTAAATAATATTTTTAATTTACAAAGTTAAATCGTCCACCACCCAACCCCTTTTTCCTTCAATGATTACATCATATATCTAAGTGCCCCTTTCCTCTCCTTTAATAAAAGAGCCAATGGTACAGACGAAGACAATATTCTTTTGGGTTAATTCCCATAAATAAAAAATTTACATATAATAGTTTTAGTGACGAAATTTTTATGTATACCATAAATGATAAATCTAACCGTGGACAGAAAATCATAGTATATACTTGATCCGTATTTGATCTAAGGGCTAGGATATTCTTACTACTTATTTTTTCTACTACCATCTCACTATCACTCTGAATATCATTGGATTAGAGGAAAAGTTGGATGAAGAGAGAGAAAAAAATAACTTTTGAATCCAATGGTGATTAAAGTGGTAGTAGAAAAATTGGGTAGTAAGAATATCCTACCCCTTGATACAATATGCTTTTATTTCGTATAGTATGAATAACATGAATTTCGAAAGAAAAAAAAAACCAATTTCTTATTTTATCCAACACTCTTTCTATAAAATGGCAAATAAAAGGTGTGGTGCTGAATTATATCATTTTAAAGTGACCCTCGCTACATATTTGTAACTCTATTATTTTCCCTGCACCATACATACCTTCTTCTTATAAATATTATAATAATTATTTACATTGCTATTTCAAAAATATTTAATTGTAAGTTGCAAATATGGTTTAAAAATAATATACAGCTATATATAGATAAGATAGAGAGAGAAAAATTCAAGCACTTGAAGACAAAATTGTAATTTTCTCTTAAAAAGAATAATCTAAAAAATTAATAGGAAAATTTAAAAAAAAATTCCATAAATCATGTTGGCCATTAATAACTAAACAAAATCTATATATATATATATATATATATATATATATATATGAGAATGTTGGAAACTTTGCAGATCTATCACTCCCTATTTAATTCTAAAGTTTTTGTTCACACTACATGGCACCTGCAAACTTTCCTTATTTGGCAAACTGCAAAAAGTTTTTTCTTTTAAAAATCAAATTTTAAAAGATAATAATATTTACGATTCGTTTTCTTTTTTTTATACTGATTATCTTTTTTTCATTTTGTAGGGCGGAATGTTTCATCATATTTCATTCTGTGTGGTTCTTGCCTACATTTTTTTTCCTTCGTTCGTATGTGTAGAGGATGTTGTATGATTATTATTTTTGTTTACCTTATAAACAAGTTGCTATGAATTCGTGTTCTGTTTTTTGTATACTAATTCTCTTTCTTTCGTTTTGTAGGGCTGAAAATTTCATCGTATTTCATGTTGCGTGGTTCCTGCCTACATTTTTTTTTCTTCGTTCATACATGTATAACCAATTAAAAAAATTGTAAATTTAAATAGAAAAAATTATATAAAAAAATATGTATAATTAATATAAAGAGTTTTAAATTCTAAATTTAATTAAAAAACGACGTTTGTTATTCGGTAAAAAAAAATTATTAAAATTTAAGAACTATAAAAATTAAAATTTTAATTTAGTACATAAGAAATAAATTAAACTTTCATTTTTTTATTGCAATAGTGTAATTAACACAAATATTTGCAAAAAATAATTATTTAGAGGTGGAAAACTGGGTTCGGCCCGGAGGGCCGGCCCGCCAATATATTTTTATAATTCAATTGAAATTTTATCATTCTTCTTTTATAATTAAATTACTAAATTTGTTTTTTTTTAAAAAAAAATACTAAATCTGATTTTAATTTTTGTAAATACAAATTTGTGAAATTCCAAAGACTAACGACACTAATCCTTGCAAAAAAAAAATTGCAAGTATAAAATACTGACAGTTAGAGGTGAAAAATTGGGCTCGGCCCGGACGGCCGGCCCGCTAATATATTTTTATAATTTAACTGAAATTTTATCCTTCTTCTTTTATAATTAAATTCCCAAATCTGATTTCAATTTTTGTAAATATAAATTTATGAAATTCCAAACACTAACGACACAAATCCTTGCAAAAAAAAATATTTATTATTATTTTATAAATCTTATTGTAGTAAATGAAAGTTCATCTCCGAGATAAAATATAAAAACCTAGACGCAACTATAATTTATTCTTTATGTATAAATATAAAAACCTATTACATGCTGATAGTTAGAGTTGGCAAACTGGACTCGGCCCGAAGGGCCGACCCACGAACACATTTTTATAATTAAATTAAAATTTCATCCTTCTTCTTTTATAATTAAATTCCTAAATCTGATTTTAATTTTTGTAAATACAAATTTGTAAAATTTCAAATACTAATGACACAAATTCTTGCAAATAATAAATTATTATTATTTTTCAAATGTGATTGCAATAAATGAATTTAATCCAATCTTTTTTTGGTCCTTAAAAAAATTTAATCAAATCTTTTTAAATGTGATTGCAATAATGAATTCATTCAAATCCCGTTCAGACAAAAAAAAAATTGGTCGTTAAAAAAATTTAATCCAATATTTTTTTCTTCCGATACTATGAATTTTGGGTGTTAACATAGTAGTGTTACTTATTTAATGAGTTTTTTTTTCTTCTGTATCGTAGGCACAAGGAACGAAAATCACACAAGAAATGACATATTTATTAAGTGTTGAACTCATTCCTCCAATAATTGCTATGAAACGACACTGAATGAATAGCGTTTTCATATAATAGGTAAAAGCTGATATTTTAAATCCATATTTGATTGGTGTTATTGTTACCTTGATTTTGTTGATGAATGTTATAGTTAGCAATGATTTGTACGCATTTTTCTTTTTATATCCCTTTCTCATATTAAAATGGTGTATTATAACATATTATGATATAGTTGTATGCAAAATTATTTATCTCTTTGAATAACATATTTTTGTTTGTGATTGATATTTGCAAAACTCTATGTCAATGTTGTAATTTTTTTACCTGAAATATAGAACAAAATAGCAACACATTTTTTTGTAATTATAAGATTTACAGTACTATTAACCAACCACGACGGACGACAAAAATTGTGATATTTTTTCCCTATATATCGCACTAGTAATATACTAGTAAAGAATAAAAGAAGGCATCTAACCAGCAAAGTTGATGTTCTCAACAATGTAAAGGACGTCGTCTTCGTTGATCTCACCCTTTTTCTGGGCATCCGAAATGTGGTCGATGGCGCATTTAGGTCGTCTGGTGCTTCCAAGCTTCCTGTTTAAATTCCCATTTAATTTAATTAATTAGCGACCATAAAGCAAACTTTAAATGTTGCCAAAACACAATACAACATAACTGTTAAGGGTTTTCATTTCCTCCTTTAACATAACACAATAAACTTTCCTACACACACAATATTTTGTGGGCCTGCATTTTTTGAAGCAGAAAAAAAATTATAGCACGCAAAACGAATCTAACATTACACAATCACTTTTCCTACAACATAATAAAGATAAAACCCAACTTTTAATTCATATTTAATTTAAGGACTTTATTTTTGTTATGTTACTTGATGTAACATAATCTTCCTACACACACAATTTTATGTGGGTCTTATCTCTTGTTTTTTCTCACTCCTTTCTTTTCTCAAATGTGTGGGTTGGATTGTTATGTTACATCATGTAACATAACAAACATAAAACCCTTAATTTAATTAATTATCTACTACTTAAAACTTGCCAAAATATTTCCCCTTAATATAAAAACAAACTTTTGTTGGGTATGGTCGTAACAACAAAAATGGTTACAGCCAAGTTTACTATATTATAAGCTATCAAGCACCGATACTTCAAAAATTCTGATCTGTCGTATCCGACACTTCCTGACACTATCGGACACTCCGACACTCCCCGACACTCCAACACGCATTATAGAAATTCAAAAAAAGGTCCAAATCTTGATTTGCATTGAGTTTTTAGTTCCAACTATTAGATTCGTTGGATTACGATTATCATTTTATTGAGTTTAATATAAATATTTGGGATATGTTATGTTTATTTGCAAAATTTATGAATATTATAGGTTTAGATTCATTTTTTTGTTAAATTATTGAATACTAAATATAATATATACTACATAAATTAAAAATATTATTTAATATCAAAACGTGTCCTAACGTGTCGGAGTGTCGTGTCGTATCGTGTCACGTGTCCCGTGTCGGTATCGGTGCTACATATATTATAAGTATAACCCACAAAGTCACTCTGGTTTTAATTACAACGTAAAAAATATTCTCTACAAGAAAAATATAGTAAGTGGGTATTTTATTTCTCTAGAGTTAAAAAAAAAAATATATGACACAGTTATAAGGAAATATTATAATTATGCAAAGATGAATTAATAGTAATGATTTTATAATTATTTATTTGAATTTTTTTTTCTTTGTTTTTATCACCGTTAATTTGGGTCGAGAAAACACTTACTTCCTCTCATCAACTAAGATCTTGAAAAGCTGCAGCCTTCTATCGTTAACCTCATCACAAATCATCAAATACCCTTTCAAGAAAGGCCTCAACATTGGGATGAAATCGCCATAGTTATACTGAGCCAAACGCTTCCTCTCCTTGTCCAGAGCCTTGAGTTTCTGGAACAATGGGCCCATCTCGCTTTGGAACCTTCGATCGAACATGATCATGTACACGATGTTGTACATCATCAGCTTAATCCTCCGATACAACTCCATTCCACCCGAGGTAGCGTAGAAGTTGCGCTTTACGTCGTGGATGACTCTCAGCAACCTCGCCCTCCAACCCTAACTTGTTCTCCTAAACCACCTTGTTGATGAATAAGGGCACATCGTCATGTCCTTTCCCGGTGAAGATGTCGAAGGTGCGAGAGCCGAACTCCACTCCCTGAGTGTGGAGCACCTCATTGGCGAACTCCGGTTAAAGAACCATATCACCTAAAATCTTAAGGTTGTAGGTGACGGTCTTTTTAATTCTTTATATTATTCTCTACCACACACCCTCACGTAAGAGTCCTACTCGTGACCTCATGGTCACTGAAGCTCTATACCATGTTAAAAACCACTTCAACCCAAAGCCTTAAGGGACCCTGAGGTCACGAGTTCGATCCTCACCGCCCCCCACTTTTAGGTGGAATTACGAAAAACACAAGGAAGACCAAAAAAATGGGCTTGTGCAGCATAGTTCTTTAACTTGGTATGAGAGCTTGAGTGACCATGAGGTCACGAGTTTGATCCTCACTGCCCCCACTTTCAGGTGGAATTACTAAAAACACAAGGCAGACCAAAAAAAATGGGTTTGTGTAGCACAAGGCAGACCAAAAAATGGGTTTGTGCAACACAAGGCAGACTAATAATCGGCTTGTGTCATATTCTACGCTTCAAGCCCAAAGGGCTCATACGTGAGGGTGTGTTAGAGAATATAATATAAATCATTAAAAAAGGACCTTACCTACTGTTGAGATATATAGTCCCACATTGGTTGTATGTGCAACTAATATGGAGTTTATAAGGCCTTGGGCACTTCCACCCTTGGAGCTAGCTTTTGGGGTAATGTATCCCAAGGTTCTTTACATGGTATCAGAGCCTCGCCGTCCCCCATTTTCTCTTGTGGAATTTCTTAGCAAAGGTAGGCTGGGCCTGTTGCATTGTCCACTCTTCTAGCCCAATAGGCTCTTGTGTGAGGGGGCGTGTTGAGATATATAGTCCCACATTGGTTGTATGTGCAACTAATATGGAGTTTATAAGGCCTTGGGCACTTCCACCCTTGGAGCTAGCTTTTGGGGTAGTGTATCCCAAGGTTCTTTACACCTGTTACATTAAGGTTTTGGGTTGAATTGGTTCTTTAACTGCTCCAGGAAGACATCACCACCAGGTTGCTGTGGCCAAAGTGGAGGAGGAAGATGTCGCCAAACCTCTTGGCCAGGTTGGTGAGGTTGCGATGATTGAGGTCGCTGCCGACTTGGAGCCAGTTGCCAAATATGGGAACGGGGAAGGGACCAGGAGGGAGCTTGAAGCGCTTGCTGCGGAACGTGGAGATTCCAATGGCTACTAGGGTGGCGACGAAGAGACCAATAGGAGTGAGGAGATCCATGCTTGTGAATGAATGGAATTTTGTGTGAGTGTTGATTAAACAACCCGAACTTATAATGTAAATTGTGCATTCGCGGCGCTGGGCGGGTAAAAAAAATACAGAAGAAAGAAATTGACAAGAGTTGACCCTACATACTCTTAAGAAAGCTAAACAACAACGTGACCCTTTGGTGCCTCTATTTCCTGCTCCTCACTCTACTAATACTCATTCCTTGCTAACAGAATTGCAATGCGCTGAACCACGTTCTCATCTAACCCCCTGTTGACTCAGCAATAACCATGCTGCATTGCATTGGCCTCCCTCACAGCTGACTCAGCCTCCAACAAATTTGCATTGGGCTCTTTTTATTCTTTTCAAAATACACAAGTAAAAATGTAACAAATAACGCTTGAATTTTAGCAAGTTAAAATCATAAAGTACTTCAAATTAAATCAATAACTAACAAACTCTTATGAATTTAAAGATAAACTCACTTTAAATGTTTAAACAAGTTTTTCTCAAGTGTCCCCAATTAGACTTAACATATATTTTGTCCCCAATTAAGCGGAGGAGGAAGATGTCGCCGAACCTCTTGGCCAGGTTGGTGAGGTTGCGATGATTGAGGTCGCTGCCGACTTGGAGCCAGTTGCCAAATATGGGAATGGGGAAGGGACCGGGAGGGAGCTTGAAACGCATGCTGCGGAACGTGGAGATTCCAATGGATACAAGGGTGGCGACGAAGAGACCAACAGGAGTGAGGAGATCCATGCTTGTGAATGAATGGAATTTTGTGTGTGTGTTGATTAAACAACCCGAACTTATAATGTAAATTGTGCATTTGCGGCGCTGGGCGGGTAAAAAAAATACAGAAGAAAGAAATTGACAAGAGTTACCCCTACATACTCTTAAGAAAACTAAACAACAACGTGACCCTTTGGTGCCTCTATTTCCTGCTCCTCACTCTACTAATACTCAGTCCTTGCTAACAGAATTGCAATGCGCTGAACCACGTTCTCATCTAACCCCATACTGACTCAGCAATAACTATGCTGCATTGCATTGGCCTCCCTCACAGCTGACTCAGCCTCCAACAGATTTGCATTGGGCTCTTTTTATTCTTTTCAAAATACACAAGTAAAAATGTAACAAATAACGTTTGAATTTTAGCAAGTTAGAATCATATAACGTAATTCAAATTAAATCAATAACCAACAAACTCTTACTTATGAATTTAAAGATAAACTCACTTTAAATGTTTAAACAAATTTTTTTCAAGTGTTCCCAATTAAACTTAACATATATTTTGTCCCCGATTAAGCGGAGGAGGAAGATGTCTCTGAACCTCTTGGCCAGGTTGGTGAGGTTGCGATGATTGAGGTCGCTGCCGACTTGGAGCCAGTTGCCAAATATGGGAATGACGAAGGGACCGGGAGGGAGCTTGAAACGCTTGCTGCGGAACGTGGAGATTCCAATGGCTACCAGGGTGGCGACAAAGTGACCAACAGGAGTGAGGAGATCCATGCATGTGAATGAATGGAATTTTGTGTGTGTGTTGATTAAAAAACCCGAACTTATAATGTAAATTGTGCATTCACGGCGCTGGGCGGGAAAGAAAAATACAGAAGAAAGAAATTGACAAGAATTGCCACTACATACTCTTAAGAAAGCTAAACAACAACGTGACCCTTTGGTGCCTCTATTTCCTGCTCCTCACTCTACTAATACTCATTCCTTGCTAACAGAATTGCAATGCGCTGAACCACGTTCTCTTCTAACCCCCTGCTGACTCAGCAGTAACCATGCTGCATTGCATTGGCCTCCCTCACAGCTGACTCGGCCTCCAACAGATTTGCATTGGGCTCTTTTTAGTCTTTTCAAAATACACAAGTAAAATGTAACAAACAACGCTTGAATTTTAGCAAGTTAAAATCATAACGTACTTCAAATTAAATCAATAACCAACAAACTCTTACTTATGAATTTAAAACACATTGTCCTTCTCTACCCTCCCAAAATTGATTCATGCGCCTACTCTCCACTTTTAAAAACTATTTTTTCTCTGTAATATTCTATGTATAATAACTATGTATATTCTTATTTTCGACAATTGATCCAATCCACAAGGTAAAAAAACAAAATAAAATATAGGGGATTGATGTGAAGACTAAAATGATCTTGGTGTTGCCACAACGGTGGAATGTTTCAGTATGTGCATGCCAAACTGCCCTTCTTTCTCGCTAGTGTCAATCTTGGACTGTCCAGGAGGTGGCAAGAGCTCAAAATTTTGGACCAAACGTCCCAAAGTAATACCAATGATAGGCAATGCAAGAATAATTCCAGGGCAGCTCCTTCTGCCAACACCAAATGGAAGGTACCTGAAGTCATTCCCATTGGCTTCCACATTGGACTCTTCCTCCAAGAACCTCTCAGGCCTGAACTCATCTGGTTTTTTCCAGTTATCAGGGTTGTTGGCAAGCCACCATGCATTGACCAATACCTTGCTCTTTGCTGGGATGTCATAGCCACCAAGCTTTTCATCGTTAAGGTTCATGTGGGGCATAAGGAGTGGTATCGCCATTCGAAGGCGAAGTGTCTCTTTGATCACTGCCTGCATGTAAGGAAGCTTCTGGATATCCGGCTCTGTCACCTGGTGTCCAAGTCCAAGAACACTGTCAATCTCATCCCTAACCTTATTCTGGATCTCTTGGTGGTTCACAAGCTCGGCAATGCCCCATTCAATTGACCATAGAGTTGTTTCAATTGTTGTTCCAAAAACATTTATTTTGTACATTAGACATAAAGAGCCTTGACATTCCTTGTTCAGAGCCTTGACATTCTTGAACAATGGGTCCATCTCATCCTCGAACCTTCGATCGAGCATGATCCTGTACACGATGTTGTACATCATCAGCTTAATCCTCCGATACAACTCCATTCCACCCGAGGTAGCGTAGAAGTTGTGCTTTACGTCGTGGATGACTCTCGCAACCTCGCCCTCCAACCCTAACATGTTCTCCTGAACCATCTTGTTGATGAATAAGGGCACGTGTTCATCATCTCCCTTCCCGGTGGAGATGCCGAAGGTGCGAGAGCCGAACTCCACTCCCTGAGTGTGGAGCACCTCCTTTGCGAGCTCTGGGGAAGACACCACCACCAGGTTGCTCTGGCCAAAGCGGAGGAGGAAGATTTCTCCGAACCTCTTGGCCAGGTTGGTGAGGTTGTGGTGATTGAGCTCGCCGCCGACTTGGAGCCAGTTTCTGAATAAGGGACCGGGAGGGAGCCTGAAGCGCTTGCTGCAGAATGTGGAGACTCCAATGGCTACTAGGGCGGCAACGAATAGACCAACGGGAGTGAGGAGATCCATGAATGGAAGTGAATGAATGGAATTCTTTTTTCTCTGTGTGTGTTGATTAAACAACCCGAGCTGTGCTTTCGGGGAGCTGGGTGGGAAAGAAAAACACAGAAGAAAGAAAGACCCTTGTTGCTTTCGGGGAGCTGGGTGGGAGAGAAAAATACAGAATAAAGAAAGACCCTTGTTGCTTTCGGGGAGCTGGGTGGGAAAGTTAAATACAGAAGAAAGAAAGACCCTTGTGCCTCTATTGCATTTCCCACCTCACCGTGTCAGCAGTAAGGGGAGGAATCTCTGTTCGAGCGCACTCGTTCCTTCTAACAGAATTGCAACTCGCTGATACTCGTTCCTTCTAACAGAATTGCAACGCTCTGATACTCATTGCAATTGCTAACAGAATTGCAACGCCCTGCACAACACCACGTCCCCAAGCTGACTCAGCATGCTGCATTGCATTGCATTGGCCTCACTTGGGCTCTTTTAATTCTTTTCAAAATGCACTACTAAAAATGTAACAACGCTTGAAACAAATAAGTAAATAACAAATAGGCTAAATTGTAATTTTTGTAAATGATAGTTTAGAATAGTAGTATAGAAGTCCCACATCGTGTATATCTAGAATAGTAGTATAGAAGTCCCACATCGTGTATATCTGTTTGTATTTTCTTTCTTTTTAGTTATATGATAGACTCCGCTGTGTAGTTGATACACACAGTATTATTTTCAAATGTTCCTCTCTTCTCTTTCGATATTCAACATGGTATCAGAGCCTCGCCGTCCCCCACTTTCTCTTTCTCTTGTGGACTCTCTTAACACAGGTAGGTTGGGCCTGTTGCATCATCCACTCTTCAAGCCCAATGGGCTCTCGTGTGAGGGGGCGTGTTGAGATATATAGTCTCACATTGGTTGGATGAACAACTAATGTGGCCTTTATAAGGCCCTGGGCACTCCCACCCTTTGAGCTAGCTTTTGGGGTGGTGTATCCGAAGGTTCTTTACATGGTATCAAGAGCCTAAGGAACGTTTGAATTTTTTTTTCGGTGAACCCATTGTTCATCGTAGTTTACAAATTTTTTTTTTTCCCCGGAACTGTCTCGTTGTCAGTTTCTGGGCGATTGTGGAGGCGCGTGCAGACTCCGTTCCGGCCACGGCTGGTTGCGATTTTTTCGTCTTGCTGAGACGATTCTGGATCCGGTCTTATTTTTCTGGTTCGACATCTTTTTGTGTTGACGCTCAGATTCCTCTTCTACCGGTTAGTTCTGTGATCTGTTCTTTCTGATTTTTTTTAATTATGGACACTCCTCCTGTCTCCCATGTTTCTGTTTCAGGGACTCCGGCTGGACAAAAGTCAGAGTCTACTATTTTTTCCAATTATATCCTTGCTCCGTTGAGTGTGGATAAATTGGATGGGTCCAACTATGACACTTGGTCTTCCGATCTGCGACTTTGGTTGGATGGGCAGAATTATACATCCCATCTCACCACTAAGGCTGAATCTGTGGCGGAAACGGAGCGCACTCGGTGGAAAATGATTGATGCTCAGTTGTGTAGTCTCATTAAAGCTACTCTTCATCCGTCTATCAAGCAGATTTTTCGACCTGCTGTTTGTAACAGCCCGTGTTAACCCGGATTGTTAACACACTATCGTATTAAGCCACGCTTAATTAAAATGCGGAATAACTTTTTCTTTAATTCAATTATGACGTCATTAACTTAACCAACTTGATTACTTAATCATTTTCATAAAAATACTGCCTGTATGTAAATTGCAAGACAACTAACTGAATACCTCGTACATATATATAAGTGAGTATCTAAAGCCACAGGTCTACACAAGTAGCCTGGGTCAAAATCCTGATACATTAATTACAACATTAAAAATAAAAGGACAATAACACAATCATGTGGCATGGACAAACCCCATGCTCACCAAATAAGGCAACAATGCCCACAAATAGTCTCAACATAGCTTAACATAAATAAAGCATAAAACATAACAGCAGTCAAATAATCAGCAATCCACAACCAGCACGTCAGCATAATTATCAGCTCAGCTCTGGCCTCCTGCCACCTGAGCCCTCAACATTACCTGATCCTGAAATAAGCGTCCCCAAACGTGGGGTGAGATCTCTAACAAGAAATCTCAGTAAGACAAGGGGTCCTCAAGGAGTCTCCACCCCAAGCTCACTTACATGTGTAATATAAGTTCTAAAAACAGTATTACAGTATAAGTTCTAAAATCATGCGATGCAGCAATTAATCATGTCATGTGTGCTTTCAAATCTACTGGCCAGAGAAATGTAGGAATACGTCTATGCCTACATGAGTACATGGATACTACCTGCACCTCACCCACATGCTTCTCCATCTTGTATGTACTACATACTCAGGATTGCCGTCTAGGTGGACACCACATGCATATCATAATGCTCATTACATATAAACAGCTCAACAGCATTTCCAAAATAATCAAAGCATGTAACACAGCATGCATAAACCCATCCCCATAAGACATGGTGGAACATCAAAATGGCTAAACCGAGGACACGAAAGCTTACCTTGCAAGCTAGCTATCCAAGCCAAGAGTCCGCACAAACTCAAAGTCCAAACACAGCAGAATCACAATCTGTTTTAGACCAATAATTATATCAATATTAATATTCTAATATTTACAATGTTAAACTAGACATCTTGAGGTTTCCAACGATATACTTTATGTCTCAATCGGAGTTGTATAACTCCGGTTATGATTTTCGCAAAGTGACTGCTGCCAACTGAATTTCCAGCAACCAAGACGCGACTTTAAACTAACACTGAGATCAAACCACTTATCCAATGGCTACGAAATTTTACAGGGTTATAGCCTTATGTGTTAGCTACACATAGGTCCAAACGGCACTCGATTTGGAGCTCTGTAGCTCAAGATATCGAACTTTTACCGAAACAGGTTCGTTGCTGTCCCCATATCCGGATATGGATATCCGGATATCATATCCGGATACTGATATCCGGATATCTGCCCGACAATATCCGGATATCTCACGACAGAATGCATTTTCTGCATTTCATGAATATCCAATCCATAGGTTCAACTTTTTAACCGATTAAAGGCACTTAAACATGCATTTCTAGTTCATTTTAGGTTCATATACCTTATACCCTCTTGTTTACTCATTAAACATGGTCAAGACATCATCTTTAAGCATTATAAACCCATGATCATAGTGAGGTAACTTACCAAGGTTCAAAACAGAGGCAAGTTGTGCTCTTGGAGCTCTCCCAAGGTTCCTCACACTCAGCCTAAGTAGGAGCACGAAAATGGCACTTCAAGGTGGGTTCTTGCACCACAAGAAGGCACTTTGAAGCTCACAATGACTACCACAAAGTAGCCATTACTAAAGCTTCTAACTCATGCTCACTAACTACCTCTTAACTCAGAATGATGGCCACAATGCAGCCCCAAGGTTAACTCTCACCTTCACAAATGTCTAAACAAGCATGAAAGGTGATCACTTGGCTAAGGAAAGAAGAAGGAAGAAGAAGAGAAGAAGAAGAAGAAGAAGAAGAAGAAGAAGAAGAAGAAGAAGGGTGGCAGCTGCAGCCACAAAGTCCCCAACGTAGGAATATTAAAATCTAGGGTTTTGTGCCCATAATGGGTCTATTTATAGGCCCAAGCACTAACCGCGCAGTATTAGCCTTAATAGCAAAGTAAAAGATCTTGATCTCAAACTTCGGGTTCTAGACCTACGCATTTTTCTAAGATTTGTCATATTTTTATTTTATTTTTCGGAGCACCTTTCCGGTACGCGCTTTTCCATAGCCAGTATCAGTTCCGGCATCAGATTACGTCATTTTGACTTGAAACTTGTTTTACAAGTCCTACATAATATTCTAGTAATTATCATGCATTCGTTATAATTTTCCAGGATACTTTTCCGGTACGCATTTATACCGAGTAGCAGAACCGGTATCTGCGCTTTTCTTCCGAAAAGCGACTTTCAGCATTTTTACTCACTCAATATAATTATCTAAGCCCATTAATAATTATTAGGGTCAATTATGGAATTATTTCCTAATTATCATAATTAACTTACTAATCACCTTAATTAGCGGTGCGGGTTCTTACATTCACCCCACCTTTTTAAGGATTTTGTCCTCAAAATCAGAAACATACCTGTCTCGAAAGTCGGGATACTGTCGGAGAAGCTCATCTTCTCGCTCCCAGGTACACTCCTCAGGAGTTCTTCCTGACCATTGCACTTTGACCATCGGAATGATCTTGCTCCTCAACTGCTTCTCGCCACGATCGAGAATCTTGAGTGGTCCGACGGGAGTCTTTAGGTTCTCCCGAACCTCCACATCATCCGGCTGCACCACGTGCGAAGGGTCTGCTATGTACTTTCGAAGCTGAGACACGTGAAACACGTCGTGGATGTTGGCTAGGTTCGGAGGCAAGGCGAGTCGATAGGCAACTGGTCCTACTCTACCAAGGATCTGGTAGGGCCCAATGAATCGTGGGCTCAACTTCCTCACTCCGAGTGCCCGTCCAACACCAGTGACAGGTGAAAGTTTCACAAACACGTGCTCACCCTCACTGAACTCCAGTGGTCGATGCTTGACATCATAGTAGCTTTTCTGGCGATTCTGCGCCTGCTTCAACTTTTCCCTGATCATCTGGATCTGTAGGGTAGTATCTTGGACAAAGTCCAAGCCAAATAGCTCTTTATCTCCAACCTCAGACCAGCAGGTAGGAGTCCGACACCTCCTACCATACAGCGCCTCGTAGGGTGCCATGCCCAGACTAGCATGAAAACTGTTCTTGTATGAAAATTCAACCAACGGAAGGTACCTATCCCATGCAGAACCCTGCTCCAACGTGCAAGCTCTCAACATGTCCTCCAATGTCTGGATGGTCCGCTCAGTCTGTCCGTCAGTCTGAGGGTGATAGGCGGTACTCAATCTCAACTGCGTACCAAAAGCCTCCTGCAGCGCCTCCCAGAACCGAGATGTGAACTTCGGGTCCCTATCACTGATGATACTCTCGGGCACCCCGTGAAGCCTCACAATCTCGCGGACATATAGCTTGGCCAACTGCTCTGTAGTGAAGCTCACCTTCACTGGAAGAAAATGGGCAGACTTGGTCAATCTGTCCACTATGACCCAGATAGAGTCACAACCAGCCTGAGTTTTAGGCAATCCCACCACGAAGTCCATGGAAATACTCTCCCACTTCCACTGTGAAATCTCAAGAGGCTGAAGTTTACCAGACGGTTTCTGGTGCTCAATCTTTACTTTCTGGCAAATAAGACATTTGGACACGTAGACCGCTATGTCCTTCTTCATGCCCGGCCACCAAAAATTCCTTTTTAGGTCCTGGTACATTTTTGTGGCACCAGGGTGGATAGTAAATCGGCCCTTATGAGCCTCTGCCATAACCTCCTCGGTCAGTGGCCCTCGAGGAATAACAATCCTCTTCTGGAACAGCAGCAATCCATCCTCGTTCCAAGACACACCGTCCTGGTTTTTCACATAATCAAGGCACTCTCTTTGCACTTGCGCCTCTTTAATCTTTTCCATCAGCTCATTTATTACTTCTGTTGTTTCCATTTCAAACAGTGCGCCCCCAAACCAGGAGTTCACTCTCAAGTCTCTGAACTTCTCGATCATCTCGTAGTCGTTCATCATTAAGCTGGATAAGCTCACGGATTTCCGACTCAAAGCATCGGCTACCACATTGGCCTTGCCAGGATGGTACCTCAACTCAAAGTCGTAGTCCTTCAAGAACTCCATCCATCTTCGCTGTCTCATGTTCAACTCTTTCTGGTCGAACAGATATTTCAGGCTCTTGTGATCACTGAATATAGCAAACTTCATGCCAAACAGGTAATGCCTCCAAATCTTGAAAGCAAAAACGATGGCCGCCAACTCCAAGTCGTGAGTCGGGTAGTTCTCCTCATGAGGTTTCAACTGTCTTGAAGCGTAAGCAATCGCTTTCCCTTTCTGCATCAACACACAGCCTAGTCCTTTACCAGAGGCATCGTAGTATAACTCAAACTGTTCCGCAGGATCAGGAAGAACTAACACTGGAGCAGTAGTCAGTCTCTCCTTCAACTCCTGGAAACACTCCTCACACTCATGCGTCCACACGAATGGAGTCTCCTTTCGGGTAAGGCGAGTCATCGGTAGCACCATCTTGGAGAATCCTTCTATGAATCTCCTGTAGTAGCCTGCCAAACCCAAGAAGCTTCTCACTTCTGTAACCGTCTTGGGCCTCTCCCAATCCATCACGGCCTCAATCTTGTTAGGATCAACTGCAACTCCATTAGCAGAAATTACATGACCCAGAAATTTAACCGCCTTGAGCCAAAACTCGCATTTTGACGGCTTCGCATAGAGCTTTTTCTCTTTTAGCACTTGCAGCACAATCTTTAAGTGCTCGGTATGCTCCTCCTCCGTCTTGGAGTAGATCAAGATGTCGTCAATGAAGACGATTACAAACTGATCCAGGTACGGCTGGAAGATCCTGTTCATGTAGTCCATGAACACTGCGGGTGCATTGGTGAGTCCAAACGGGATCACCAAGTACTCGTAGTGCCCGTACCTCGAGCGAAACGCTGTCTTTGGGACATCCTCCGGCTTAACCCGTATCTGATGATAACCGGACCGGAGATCGATCTTGGAATACACGCAAGCACCTCTGAGCTGATCCAGCAAATCATCTATGCGTGGAAGAGGGTACTTGTTCTTGATTGTCACCTTGTTCAACTGTCTGTAGTCAGTGCACAACCGCATGGTCCCATCTTTCTTTTTCACAAATATGACCGGTGCTCCCCAGGGAGACACACTCGGCCGAATAAAGTCTTTCGCTGAAAGCTCCTCGATATGCTTCTTCAGCTCCGCCAACTCCGGTGGCGACATCCGGTATAGAGCCAACGATATAGGCCCCACACCAGGCAATAAGTCGATGGAGAACTCTATCTCCCGCTGCGGTGGAAACTCAGGAATCTCCTCAGGAAACACCTCGAGGAATTCCCTCACCACCGGAATGCCAGTGAGATCCTCCTGTGTTCCACTCACCAAACCTCCCAACATGACATAGCCAAATGCCCCTGCTCTCAAGGCCCTCCTCGCCTGCAGGACTGAAATGAACGGTGAGGAACTGGCTGTGGACCCACCCGGAGACATCACCACTTTCTTGGCACAGCAATCAATCATTGCACAGTTTCTGGACAACCAATCCATGCCCAGAATAATCTCAAGGTTGGCCATCGGCAATCCTATCAGATCTACCGAGAAGTCAAGGCCATCCCACTGAAACGCTACATCGCGATGAACAGTGGAGGTCAAACATTTTTCTCCGGTGGCGGTGGTCACCCGCATCGGTGGAGAAAGCACATCACTGGGCAACTCAAGCCCCACAGCAATAGGGGTAGCAACAAAAGAGTGTGTTGCCCCGGAATCAAATAACACATCAACAACTGAACCACCAATGGTAACAGTACCTCTGACCAGGTTCGGAGCTCTGTCCGACTGCTGACGATCAAGTGTGTAGACTCGTCCTACAGTAGGTGGCACGACTGGTGCCCCAGTAGGAACCATCTGCAATGGCACAGCCTGCACTGCTGCAACTCTCGCCGTCGGGCAATCTGTAGAGTAGTGGCCCTCCTTGCCACACTGGAAGCATATCAGCTGACCGGTAGAGCACGGCCCAAAATGTGACTTCCCGCATCCAGAACATCTGGGAGCAGGAGGTCTAGCGGCGTTCCCCGAAACAGCAGTCTTCCTGAACTGATTTAGCGCTTGCTTAGCCGCCAACGGTGGTTTACCCTTGCCCTTGTTGGCAAATTTCTTGTTCTTCCAGGGAGTAGAACCACCAGCGCTCTGTGGCACCTCAACCTTGGCCCTCTTGGCCTGACTCGCCCGGCAGTAGTCCTCGATGTCGCGGCACTGCTGCACCAACGCTCCGAAGTCTCTCGAAGCAGAACCAGCGAGATGTCCAACAATATCCTCATTAAGTCCCCTCCGGAACTTGGCCGCCAAGAATGTAGGAGTAGGCCTCGCCATGCGAAAATGAGAGAACTTGACCAGTTCATTAAACTTGGCCAGGTACTCGTCAACAGACAACGAGCCCTGCACCAACCGGTCAAACTCCCCCTGCTTCCTCTCCTGTGAGTCATAAGGGAAGTACTGACCCAGGAAGCTCTCCTCGAAGAATGGCCATGTCATCACATGACCTTGCATCTCATAGACCTGAGACAGGTTGGTCCACCACTCATGGGCCTCGCCCTCCAGCATGTATGTGGCGAACAGCAGCTTCTGCGGATCGGTGCACTGCATGATCCGGAAAATCTTGTCCAGCGCCTGTAACCATCTGGCAGCAGCAATGGGATCATACGATCCGTCGAAGGTAGGTGGCTTATGCTTGCGGAAAGCATTCAGCCGGCGATCGATCTCGTCACGATCCTCAGCAAGAACGGGGATAGTCTGCATAGCCCCCGTCAAATGACTACCCTCGCCCATCTGGCTCAGGGTGTCCTCCTGTTGACTAGGCGGAGGTGGAGGCGGTGGCGGCGGTGGAGGTGGTGGAGGACCCTGGCCCGTAGCAGGACCAGCCCTCAACTCCTCCAACATGACCCTCATCATTGTCATGTTGGCCATCCGGTTCTCCTCCAGAACCTCTGCCGTGGTTTGCCGGTTCGCATCTCGAATTGCGTCCAGCATCGCCCGGTTTGCCAGCCTCGTGGCTTCCTGGTCGGCTAGTCGGGCCGCCTGCATCTCAGCCAATGCAGCCAGGACAGGATCCGATTGATCCTCGCTAGTACTCGTGTTCCTCCTCGGTGGCACCATGACTCTGCACAAGTTACACAAAGAATGAGTTGATCAGGCCCACGCCATGTGGTCACATATGCATTATCATAACACACACCAGTCAGAGAGAACACAAAGTAGACACGCAACGACTCATCCTAAGTTATTGCAATACATACAGGCTTTTCCCTAGAAAGTGCTCTGATACCATAAAATGTAACAGCCCGTGTTAACCCGGATTGTTAACACACTATCGTATTAAGCCACGCTTAATTAAAATGCGGAATAACTTTTTCTTTAATTCAATTATGACGTCATTAACTTAACCAACTTGATTACTTAATCATTTTCATAAAAATACTGCCTGTATGTAAATTGCAAGACAACTAACTGAATACCTCGTACATATATATAAGGTGAGTATCTAAAGCCACAGGTCTACACAAGTAGCCTGGGTCAAAATCCTGATACTTTAATTACAACATTAAAAATAAAAGGACAATAACACAATCATGTGGCATGGACAAACCCCATGCTCACCAAATAAGGCAACAATGCCCACAAATAGTCTCAACATAGCTTAACATAAATAAAGCATAAAACATAACAGCAGTCAAATAATCAGCAATCCACAACCAGCACGTCAGCATAATTATCAGCTCGGCTCTGGCCTCCTGCCACCTGAGCCCTCAACATTACCTGATCCTGAAATAAGCGTCCCCAAACGTGGGGTGAGATCTCTAACAAGAAATCTCAGTAAGACAAGGGGTCCTCAAGGAGTCTCCACCCCAAGCTCACTTACATGTGTAATATAAGTTCTAAAAACAGTATTACAGTATAAGTTCTAAAATCATGCGATGCAGCAATTAATCATGTCATGTGTGCTTTCAAATCTACTGGCCAGAGAAATGTAGGAATACGTCTATGCCTACATGAGTACATGGATACTACCTGCACCTCACCCACATGCTTCTCCATCTTGTATGTACTACATACTCAGGATTGCCGTCTAGGTGGACACCACATGCATATCATAATGCTCATTACATATAAACAGCTCAACAGCATTTCCAAAATAATCAAAGCATGTAACACAGCATGCATAAACCCATCCCCATGGGACATGGTGGAACATCAAAATGGCTAAACCGAGGACACGAAAGCTTACCTTGCAAGCTAGCTATCCAAGCCAAGAGTCCGCACAAACTCAAAGTCCAAACACAGCAGAATCACAATCTGTTTTAGACCAATAATTATATCAATATTAATATTCTAATATTTACAATGTTAAACTAGACATCTTGAGGTTTCCAACGATATACTTTATGTCTCAATCGGAGTTGTATAACTCCGGTTATGATTTTCGCAAAGTGACTGCTGCCAACTGAATTTCCAGCAACCAAGACGCGACTTTAAACTAACACTGAGATCAAACCACTTATCCAATGGCTACGAAATTTTACAGGGTTATAGCCTTATGTGTTAGCTACACATAGGTCCAAACGGCACTCGATTTGGAGCTCTGTAACTCAAGATATCGAACTTTTACCGAAACAGGTTCGTTGCTGTCCCCATATCCGGATATGGATATCCGGATATCATATCCGGATACTGATATCCGGATATCTGCCCGACAATATCCGGATATCTCACGACAGAATGCATTTTCTGCATTTCGTGAATATCCAATCCATAGGTTCAACTTTTTAACCGATTAAAGGCACTTAAACATGCATTTCTAGTTCATTTTAGGTTCATATACCTTATACCCTCTTGTTTACTCATTAAACATGGTCAAGACATCATCTTTAAGCATTATAAACCCATGATCATAGTGAGGTAACTTACCAAGGTTCAAAACAGAGGCAAGTTGTGCTCTTGGAGCTCTCCCAAGGTTCCTCACACTCAGCCTAAGTAGGAGCACGAAAATGGCACTTCAAGGTGGGTTCTTGCACCACAAGAAGGCACTTTGAAGCTCACAATGACTACCACAAAGTAGCCATTACTAAAGCTTCAAACTCATGCTCACTAACTACCTCTCAACTCAGAATGATGGCCACAATGCAGCCCCAAGGTTAACTCTCACCTTCACAAATGTCTAAACAAGCATGAAAGGTGATCACTTGGCTAAGGAAAGAAGAAGGAAGAAGAAGAGAAGAAGAAGAAGAAGAAGAAGAAGAAGGGTGGCAGCTGCAGCCACAAAGTCCCCAACGTAGGAATATTAAAATCTAGGGTTTTGTGCCCATAATGGGTCTATTTATAGGCCCAAGCACTAACCGCGCAGTATTAGCCTTAATAGCAAAGTAAAAGATCTTGATCTCAAACTTCGGGTTCTAGACCTACGCATTTTTCTAAGATTTGTCATATTTTTATTTTATTTTTCGGAGCACCTTTCTGGTACGCGCTTTTCCATAGCCAGTATCAGTTCTGGCATCAGATTACGTCATTTTGACTTGAAACTTGTTTTACAAGTCCTACATAATATTCTAGTAATTATCATGCATTCGTTATAATTTTCCAGGATACTTTTCCGGTACGCATTTATACCGAGTAGCATAACCGGTATCTGCGCTTTTCTTCCGAAAAGCGACTTTCAGCATTTTTACTCACTCAATATAATTATCTAAGCCCATTAATAATTATTAGGGTCAATTATGAAATTATTTCCTAATTATCATAATTAACTTACTAATCACCTTAATTAGCGGTGCGGGTTCTTACACTGTTACTTGTGAAGCTATTTGGAGTCAGGCAAAAGCACTCTACACCAATGATACCCAGAGACTCTATGGTGTGTGTCAGAAATTGATGACTACCTTTGCTACTCGGGACTTCAATTGTCCTATGACTGAATATTTGGGGAAGGCTCAGAGTCTACTTCATGATCTTAATGAACTTCTGCCTCTCACTGGTGATGTTACTAAAGAACAGGAACAACGTAATACACTGTTTAAGCTGTTCATTTTATATGGTTTGCCTGACCATTTGTCTGCCAATCGGGATCAAATTCTAGGATCTGCTACAGTACCTACACTGGATTCCGTGATGTCTACCTTACTTAGAATTCCCTCTAAGCCCTCTACGTCATCAGCACCTCCTATAATGCCTACAACCCCAGTGGATTCTGTTGACTCTTCCGCTCTTGCTGCTCATGGGTATGGTCGTGGACGTCGAGACAATTCTGTTGACTCTTCCGCTCTTGCTACTCAAGGGTATGGCCGTGGACGTCGATCCTCTAAAGGAAAGCTGTTATGCACTCATTGTCATCAGACCAATCATACTGTTGACCGCTGTTGGAAGCTTCATGGAAGGCCACCTCCACCTTCTCGAAATGCTCATGTTGCTCAGGCTATCTCTAGTACCTCTGCTCCAGAGCAACCTTACAGTACACCACCTTCAGCTGCTCTTATGAACGAATTTATGACTTGGTGGTCTGAGAAACAGACATCAGGTCCTACCTCATCCATTGCTCCCACTGGTAATTCTTTTGCTGGCATCTCTCAGTTGCACTCTATTGGTCCTTGGACTCTAGATTCTGGGGCTTCTGATCACATTTCTGGTAATAAGTCCTTATTCACTTCCCTTTGCACTACTGGTTCTTTTCCCACTATTACTATGGCCAATGGGTCTCTGGTCCAATCACGGGGGATTGGCACGGTTCTTCTTTTACCTAATTTATCTCTGGAACATGTTCTATATGTTCCCGATTCTCCTTTTAACTTACTTTCTATTAGTCGTTTGACAAAATCCATTGACTGTGTTGTTTCTTTTACTAAAACCTCTGTCATCTTTCAGGATCAGAGTTCGGGGAAGGAGATTACCAAAGGATGTGAGTCTCAGGGCCTCTATCAACTAGTTCCTTCTTCTTCAGCCTGCTCAACTGTGGATTCTCCTCTTACTATCCATGCTCGTCTGGGCCATCCTAGTCTTGAAAAGCTTCAGAAGATGGTTCCCCATTTATCGTCTCTTTCTACTTTAAATTGTGAGTCTTGTCAGTTTGGGAAACATACTCGTAGTACGTTTCCGAGTCGTCTTAGTCGTCACGCTGTTTCTCCTTTTTCTGTGGTCCACTCTGATGTTTGGGGACCGAGTCGTCATTCTTCTTCTTTGGGTTTTAAGTACTTTGTTACTTTTATTGATGATTATTCCCGATGTACTTGGTTATTTTTAATGAAAAAGCGGTCTGAGTTGTTTTCTATTTTTCAGTTATTTTATAATGAAATAAAAACTCAATTTGGTATTCCTATTCGTACTTTTCGTAGTGATAATGCATGTGAGTACTTATCTCATCAATTTCAACAATTCTTTTCATCTCATGGCATTCTCCATCAAACATCTTGCCCTCATACACCTCAACAAAATGGTGTAGCCGAGCGCAAGAATCGCCATCTGGTTGAAACCACTCGTGCCTTGTTAATTGATGGTAATGTTCCATACACATTCTGGGGTGATGCTATACTTACTGCATGCTATCTCATTAATCGTATGCCATCATCTATTCTCAATCATAAGGTACCTCACTCAATTTTATTTCCCCATCAAGCTTTATATCCTTTAACTCCACATGTGTTTGGTTCTACGTGTTTTGTTCATCATCTTGGTCCAGGTTTGGATAAATTAGCCCCCAAGTCTCATAAATGTGTTTTTTTGGGTTATCCTCGGTCTCAGAAGGGTTACCGTTGCTATTCTCCCACTTTACGTCGATACTTTATCTCGGCGGATGTCTCCTTTTTTGAATCAGTTCCCTTTTTTGGATCCTATACTACTCCTGTGGATACTGATTCTGTACAGCCGTCCTTCTCAGGTGACCTTCTTTACCTTCCGTCTTTACCCGTCAATGTTTCTGACTCTCCTTCTACCACATCTTCTGCTGATGAGATCGAGCCTAGTTCGTTAGATGTATCTGTGGACTCACATTCAACTACATCTCCTCCCACGGCTTCGGTCCCACCTTCGGATAGTGACATTCACAATGCTCTTCGTAAGGGTACTCGTGATACTCGTCCTCCGGCCAGGTATACAGTTAACCTCAGTTATCATCGTCTTTCTCCATCATATTTTGCTTGCCTTTCCTCTTTGTCCTCTGTATCTGTCCCTAAGACTACAAGTGATGCACTTTCACATTCGGGATGGAGACAAGCTATGATTGATGAAATGAGTGCTCTTCATCATAATGGCACATGGGATCTTGTACCTCTTCCTTCTGGAAAATCTGTGGTTGGTTGCCGATGGATTTATGCTGTTAAGGTTGGACCTGATGGTCAAGTGGATCGTCTTAAAGCTCGCTTGGTGGCGAAGGGTTTCACTCAGGTCTTTGGCTTGGATTTTATTGATACTTTTTCTCCTGTGGCGAAAATGTCTACTGTTCGCCTTTTTATTGCCATTGTTGCTATTCGCCATTGGCCTCTCTACCAACTGGATATCAAGAATGCTTTTCTTCATGGTGATCTTGAGGAAGAAATTTATATGGAGCAACCTCCTGGATTTGTTGCTCAGGGGGAGTCAGGACTTGTTTGTCGTCTTCGTAAGTCTCTCTATGGCCTCAAACAATCTCCAAGAGCTTGGTTTGGTAAATTTAGTAGTGTTGTTCAACAATTTGGCATGACTCGGAGTGCAGCTGATCATTCTCTCTTTTATCGTCATTCTGCTTCTGGTTCTGTTTATCTGGTGGTATATGTGGATGATATTGTCATCACAGGCAGTGATCGGCATGGGATCACTCGATTAAAACAACACTTATGTCATCATTTTCAGACTAAGGATCTTGGGAAACTTCGATACTTCTTAGGAATTGAGGTGGCCCAATCTAAAGCTGGTGTTGTGATATCTCAGAGGAAATATGCTCTGGATATTCTTGAAGAAACTGCTCTGTTAAATTCAAAGTCTGTTGATACTCCTATGGATCTAAGTATCAAGCTTCTACCAAATCAGGGGGAGCCCTTTTCAGATCCTGAGCAGTATAGAAGATTGGTTGGAAAATTGAACTACCTCACAGTCACTCGACCTGATATTTCCTTTGCAGTTAGTGTTGTCAGTCAATTTCTCAATTCTCCATGTCAAGAACATTGGAATGCAGTCATTCGTATTCTTAAGTATATCAAGACATCTCCAGGGAAAGGCCTTGAATATGAAGATAAAGGTCATGATGAAGTGGTTGGGTACTGCGATGCTGATTGGGCTGGTTGTCCAGCTGATAGGAGATCTACTTCTGGGTATTGTGTCTTTGTTGGAGGCAACTTGATTTCCTGGAAAAGTAAGAAACAAAGCGTAGTTGCCAGATCAAGTGCTGAAGCAGAATACCGCTCCATGGCGACTACTACTTGCGAGCTTATCTGGCTTAAACAACTTCTCAGAGAGCTTAAGTTTGGAGACACTGGACATGCAACTCTCATTTGTGATAATCAAGCAGCTCTACACATTTCATCAAATCCAGTGTTTCATGAAAGAACCAAACATATAGAAATAGATTGTCACTTTGTTCGAGAAAAGATTCTTACTGGTGAGATTAAAACTAGCTTTGTACCCTCTAATGAGCAATTAGCAGATGTGTTTACAAAATCTTTGAGGGGCCCTCGAATAAAGTTTATTTGTAACAAGCTTGGTGCATATGACCTATACGCTCTAGCTTGAGGGGGAGTGTTGTAAATGATAGTTTAGAATAGTAGTATAGAAGTCCCACATCGTGTATATCTAGAATAGTAGTATAGAAGTCCCACATCGTGTATATCTGTTTGTATTTTCTTTCTTTTTAGTTATATAATAGACTCCGCTGTGTAGTTGATACACACAGTATTATTTTCAAATGTTCCTCTCTTCTCTTTCGATATTCAACGTAATTTAGCACCTTGAACTTTGACCACTGTTTAGAAAACCACCCTTTTGTTTTAATTAAAACAATTAACCTAATTATACTATATAATTTAAACAAATAAACATATATATGTTAAAGAAGACATCCAATTTCGTTAAATTTAGTGTGAAACATCAAAACACATTGTCCTTCTCTACCCTCCCAAAATTGATTCATGCGCCCGCTCTCCACTTTTTTTCTATGTAATATTCTATGTATAATAACTATGTATATTCTTATTTTCGACAATTGATCCAATCCACAAGGTAAAAAAACAAAACAAAATATAGGGGATTGATGTGAAGACTAAAATGATCTTGGTGTTGCCACAACGGTGGAATGTTTCAGTATGTGCATGCCAAACTGCCCTCCTTTCTCGCTAGTGTCAATCTTGGACTGTCCAGGAGGTGGCAAGAGCTCAAAATTTTGGACCAAACGTCCCAAAGTAATACCAATGATAGGCAATGCAAGAATAATTCCAGGGCAGCTCCTTCTGCCAACACCAAATGGAAGGTACCTGAAGTCATTCCCATTGGCTTCCACATTGGACTCTTCCTCCAAGAACCTCTCAGGCCTGAACTCATCTGGTTTTTTCCAGTTATCAGGGTTGTTGGCAAGCCACCATGCATTGACCAATACCTTGCTCTTTGCTGGGATGTCATAGCCACCAAGCTTTTCATCATTAAGGTTCATGTGGGGCATAAGGAGTGGTATCGCCATTCGAAGGCGAAGTGTCTCTTTGATCACTGCCTGCATGTAAGGAAGCTTCTGGATATCCGGCTCCGTCACCTGGTGTACAAGTCCAAGAACTCTGTCAATCTCATCCCTAACCTTATTCTGGATCTCTTGGTGGTCACAAGCTCAGCAATGCCCCATTCAATTGACCATAGAGTTGTTTCAATTGCTGTTCCAAAAACATTTATTTTGTACATTAGACATAAAGGTGAAAACAAATCAGATGCTATACCTGCAGGAAGAAAATAAATTAGATTATATTTCCATCCTAACCCTGTTATGTCTTTGTTGGAAAAATTTAAGGTCTGTTTGATTGTGTTTTAATTTTTTGTTCATAAAACTGGTTTGTAGAATAATTATGGAAACAGTTATTTTCAATGTTTTTTGTTTTTGTTTTGAAGTTTAAAAACAAAAAAAAAACAAATTTTTTTTTCCTAAATTTGATTCTAAAAACAAAAAAATAGTTACACTTTTTAAAACTTTTTTTACAAACAGGCCTTACCAAACAAATTTTTTTGTTCTGAAAACTAAAAAACTGTTTTTACAAATAGTAATCAAATAGAGCCTTAATACTTCTTCTATTTATCCTTAATAGAATTCTTATTTTTAAAAAGATATTTTTTTATGTTAGATGAGAAAAAAAATGCCCTATGTACTATATACGAGAAGATTTTTATCTCATGTAATATACACGAGAAAAATATATAATACCCTTTTGAGAACAGAGTATTATCTTAGGATACTTTATGCTCAATGAGCTATTACACGAAGCACCTCTTTTTTTATTTTTAAATATTTCATTTTATTAACATGTTATTAGTTTGAAAGATATTTTACATTTTTCTCCATATAATATTATCACTTCAACTATTCACATTATTTAAAATTTCTTCAAATTATATAGTATATTCATAAATATCTCAGTTAGAAAATTAAAAATTTAACTAATATAACTAAATAATTCAAAAAGAAAAAAGAAAACTCACCCTCATGTATTCATTAAATTACAATATAAAAGTTGCTTTAGAGATGAGAATGAAGTCCCAAATATACGAAAACAATTATAATTAAGATCGATGGCGTAATTAAGAAGACTACAAAGTTGATTCGTCCACCCGACCCTTATTCCTTCAACGATTACATCATATATCTACTAAGTGTCCCTTTCCTCTCCTTTAATAAAACGAGCCAAAGACAGAGACAACATTATTTTGGGTTATTTCCCATAAATAAAAAATTAGAAAAATATTTATGTAATTAATACAGATAAGTTATCTGTGTTTACTCTCAAAATGACGTCATTTTCGGATTAAAATATTAAAAAATTATAATTATAAAAATTATAATAATCCAAAAATAAATTAAAATTACAAAAATACAATGATTTCTGCTCTAAAATGACATCATATTAGAATTACTGAAGATAATTTATCTGCAATGACGGCAAAAAAATCGAACCCATACAAAATTTACAAATAATAGTTTTAGTGACGAAATTTTTATGTAAACAATAAATGATAAATCTAACCGTGGACAGAAAATCATAGGTATATACTTGATCCGTATTTGATCCAATATGCTTTTATTTCGTATAGTATGAATAACATGAATTTCGAAAGAAAAAGAAAAAAAAACCAATTTCTTATTTTATCCAACATTCTTCCTATAAAATGGCAAATAAAAGGTGTGGCGCTGAATTATATCATTTTAAAGTGACCCTCGCTAGTACATATTTGTAACTCTATTTTCCCTGCACCATACTTACCTTCTTCTTAGAAATATTATAATAATTACTTATATTGGTATTTCAAAAATATTTATTTGTAAGTTGCAAATATGGTTTAAAAATAGGGAAAAATGTGTTTCATTTTAAAGGATGTAAAGTTGTGTCATTTTAAGTGAGAGAAAGAGATAGATAAAAGAGGAGAGATAGTGGACAAAAAAATATAAAGGTGTGGATCTTACCTCTTTGTGAGAGTGAAAGGATATAAGTTGTGTCATTTACAAGGACAAACATTTTTTCCCTTCAAAATAATATACAGCTATATATAGATAGAGAGAGAAAATTCAAGCACTTGAAGACAAAATTGTAATTTTCTCTTAAAAAGAATAATCTAAAAAATTGTTATAAAAAAATTAAAAAAAAAATCCATAAATCATGTTGGCCATTTGACTTTTCTTCTAGTAGGGTATAACTAAACAAAATAAAGAATAAAAGAAGGCAACTTACCAGCAACGTTGATGTTCTCAACCATGTAAAGGATGTTGTCTTCGTTGATCTCGCCCTTTTTCTGGGCACCCAAAATGTGGTCGATGGCGCATTTTGGTCGTCTGGTTCTTCTAAGCTTCCTGTTTAAATTCCCATTTAATTTAATTAATTAGCGACCATAAAGCAAACTTTAAATGTTGCCAAAACACTATAAAGCATAACTATTAATTCATATCTAATTTAATTAATTATCTACTAATTAAAACTTGCCAAAACACTTTCCCTGAATATAAAGCAAACTTTTGATGGGTATGGTGTAACAACAAATATGGTAAGTTACAGCCAAATTTACTATATTATTATAAGTAGGGTAAACAATTTCTCCCTCAACGGGACAAGTTTATTTTTAATGCAGCACTCACATCCCACAAACATCATAATATGTGATTAACTTTTAGAATTATAACTGCACACAAATATTTACAAATAAGTTATTTGTATTTAATCCTAAAATAACATCATTTGGGGATTGAAAAATTAAAAAAAATATATAATTATAAAGATTATAATAACCCTCGAATAAATTAAAATTATAAAAATATCATGATTTTTTGTCCTAAAACGACGTCATATTGGACTTAGGACATGTTTGGTGTGCACAGTATAGGATAAGGCCTGATAATATAAGACCTGATTAAGTTTTAATATTATCCAATATTTGGTATGGTATTGTATAAGATAATTAGAGGTGGCAAAGTGGGCGGCCCGCTTCGCCCCGTCATCAACTCTTCAAAAAATGAGTCAGTCTGCCCAGTCCCGTTTGGCGGGTTGGCCAGGTTGGCTTGCCAAGCCGAGCCCGTTTTGCCGGCTTTAAAGATAATATCCTCCGATATCTTAAAAATTAATATATTAAAAAAAATTATTTTAATATATTAATATTGAAATGATATATTGGTCATTGAACTTGTAAGTAATATTAATACATCAATCCCTTATTAGGCCTAATCACTCCCTCTTGGCATGATTAAGTTATACATCATTTTAATATATTAAGGAATTATGATGTATAAGCTTATACTATACAATATTCACATTAAATAATTAAAAATGTGATAATGTTTAATATAAAATTATACTGTCAAAAGCGTTATGCAGGCTCTTGCCGCAAATAACTTATCACTCCAGACAAAACGAACTCTTGAAACTATAGATATAGTTATTTTTCGTTGACTTAAAAAATTATTTTTCCTTTGAAAAGGCAAGTACATTTTCCAAGAAAGAAAGAAAAAGAAAAAAGAAAAAGGGAAGTACAGAGAAAGCTTAAGGTTCTAGAAAACACTTACTTCCTCTCATCAACGAAGATCTTGAAAAGCTGCAGCCTCTTATCTTTAACCTCATTACAAATCTTCAAATACCCTTTCAAGAAAGGCCTCAACATTGGGATGAATTCCCCATAGTTATACTCAAAGCTCTGAGCCAAACGGTTCCTCTCCTTGTTCAAAGCCTTGAGCTTCTGGAACAATGGGTCCCTCTCGCTCTGGAACCTTCGATCGAACATGGTCCTATACACGATGTTGTACATCATCAGTTTAATCCTCCGATACAACACCATTCCGCCGGAGGTCGCGTAGAAGTTTCGCTTTACGTCTTCAATGACTCTCTCAACCTCATCCTCCCACCCTAACCTGTATTTCTGAACCACCTGGTTGGTGAAGAAGGGCACCGTCATGATCCTCCTCATCTTCCGCCAGTGCTCGCCGTACACGGTGAACATCATGTCCTGTCCCTTCCCGGTGAAGATGTCGAAGACCACGTTGCCGGTGCGAGAGCCGAACTCCACTCCCTGAGTGTGGAGCACCTCCTTGGCGAGCTCCGGGGAAGACACCACCACCAGGTTGCGCTGGCCAATACGGAGGAGGAAGATGTCGCCGAACCTCTTGGCCAGGTTGGTGAGGTTGCGGGGACTGAGGTCGCCGTCGACATGGAGCCAGTTGCCTAATATGGGAACGGGGAGGGGACCGGGAGGCAGCTTGAAGCGCTTGCCGCGGAGCTTGGAGACTCCAATGGCGACCACGGCGGCGATGAAGAGACTAACGAGGATCTTCACCAAAAGGAGGAGATCCATTGCTGTTGTGAATGAATGGAAATTGGGTTTTTTGTGTGTGTGTGTGAGTGTTTGTGAGTGTGTTAAAGCTTAAATGTAAATTGTGAGCATTCGAAAATTGTTTCAAAGATTGGAAATTGTTTTTTTTTATGTTGACTTAGGCGTCTCAACTTGGTCGGTACGCAGTTACGTGTATCAGTTTGATATGTAATTTATCCTTTCATACTTTATCTTATTTAAAGGGCTTTTTGACCCATATGGCCCTTATTTAATAAATAATTACCAATTTGACCCTCATTTTAAACTAATACGAAAATTTAACCTCTCCCACAAACATAACACCAATCTGCCCCTGTTTGACCGTTGACCACACTTCCTACCCGGGTACACACTCACTTACCCGGGTAGATTTTGAAATTTCTTACCTACCCGGGTAGATAGGTGTGTACCCGGGTAGAGTTCTTCAAAACTGGGCACACTTTGCATTACTTACCCGGGTACATAAGTGTGTACCCGGGTAAGTGTCGATGGTTTATGACCTCCTAAGGCTTGGCCTGTACTGAAAGTTTTGTAGCAGATAGGGCACTCGTGTTCCTTGCTTTTCTCTGACTTCAACTTCTTCTTGGCCTTATTGCTGGATTTCTTTCCATTGAGAGCCTAATTCTTAAGAGAGTTGGGAGCAGAAAAAGAATCAGTATCTGAACTGTTTTCATCACTCTCATCGGTTGAATCATGAGAGCTTTTGTCCCTTTCACCTGCCAAACAATCATACTTCCGACTTTTCCTACCATTCTCATAGATTTCATCATTGGTAAAACCATTTGATGTCGACTTGCTAGGAACGCCAACTAAGTTGTTATCAGAAGACTCAGTAACAGTAGCAAAACGACCCCTGTGGCTAGAATCTTTGGACAACATCATCAAACACCTAGCCACCTCCTCTTGCTCCTGTTCAACCTCTGACACAGGTGAAGAAGAAGAAGGGTGATTGGCAAGGGTAAGGGTCTTGGACCTGGTTCTCTTGGATTTCCTAGGATGTGTTGTATCACATTGACTATCCATAACCAGTTTCTGCTTCTCACTCTCTTCAGACTTGTTGTTTCCCTTTTCTTTCTCGGAATGACAAGCCATGTGACCACAGAGAGCTTTCAATGATGGGAAGATATGTGAGTAGGAGAAGAGTTGGGGTGTATCTTTGGGTAGGAGAAGAGTTTCAATGATGTTGTTTCCCTGATTCTCTCTCTCTTATCTATGTCCCTTTACAGTGCTGATTGCTATACAAACAGAAAGAAGATATCTTTGGGATGTATGTGAGTAGGAGAAGAGTTGGGGTTAGATACAGTGTGGTTGCAGGGTCAGTGTGGGAGAGAAGGATGAAGAATGATGAAATTGAAGGTGGAATTAAGGTCTTCTGTGGAGAAGAAGATGATGAAGAAGATGATGAATTTTCTTGCTTCCATGATACCCGGGTAAGTGTCAAAAACCATTTCTCGGGTAAGTTTTCTGAGACACTTACCCGGGTACACACTTATGTACCCGGGTAAGTAATGCAAAGATTTTCCAGAAATGCATACATCTACCCGGGTACACACCTATTTACCCGGGTAGGTCAGAAAATTCAAAAAATACCCGGGTACGTAGGTGTGTACCCGGGTAGGCTGCGCGGTCAACGGTCAAACAGGGGCAGATTGGTGTTATGTTTTTGGGAGGGGTTAAATTTTCGTATTAGTTATAAATGAGGGTCAAATTAGTAATTATTTATTAAATAAGGGTCATAAGGGTCAAAAAGCCTATTTAAAGTGAGTCTAGAATTAAGGTGTTAGTTAAATTTCTCTCAAAATTCATATCGGAAGAATCAAACGTATGTTCTTATACAAGTAGTAAAAATTAGGATTTTACCTGAACTCGGTAAGGGAATAAAAAATGAGTTTTATAAGAATTATGTTGTAGGAAAAGTGATTGTGTAATGTTATAGAGATTCGTTTTGCGTGCATTAGTTTTTTTTTTTTTGCTTTAGAAAGTGTGGGCCCTACAAAATGTTATGTGTATAGGAAAGTTGTTGGTGTCATATGTGACATGATAAATGTAAATCCCATAAAAAATCGTAAATCGTAAAATCGTAATACAAATCGTGGATTTTACATGCACTCTGAAATTAAATTTTTATATACATATGCTTATGTATAAAAAAATTTAAGAAAAAAATGGACTACCTGCCACCATCCTTATACATTTGCATACAATTGTCACATTTTAAGGGTCTAAGCTAATAAATCATTCAAGTTATTATCATCGAAGACATTCTGTTTCACATGATCTTCAACTACATCATTCAAAATTTTCTTCATCTAAACTTTCATCATGAGATAAAATTCATTCATTTTCCACAATTCATTTTTTCTTCGGATGAAACATCAGCAATGCTATATTCAATAGTTTTTCTAACTTGCTTAACATCATTCTAATAGTTAAAATGGACTTAAGTAAATGTCTAAATCGGAATTTTATATTGGAAATGATTTTAAATAAAATCTAAATCGTTTTAGCAAAAAAAAAATTTGTTAAAATCGGAATTTTAAGATTTAAATCCAGATTTTAACTTCCATGTTCTTATCCCATTTACTCAACTTTTATAAGCTAACTCTAATATATTATTCTTATATTTTAGACGTTGATTGACTTACAATCTATTTGACTATCCAGATTCCAAGTTCATGGCTTATGGCTCTTAATTCGGGCTCATATTACACCGACTAAATTAAATTGTATTGGGTCAATTGAAGTTATGGCGGATTAATCAACCATACATAAATTACTTGTAAGGAGAGATACAAACATAATTTTTAGATGAAAATTTAAACATGAAAAGATCTATTCTCCAAATGGATTATTATGACATGTATTATGTATTAACCACCGGGTGCGCACCATTTATAAAATTCGAAGGTACTACAATATTTGAATTGATTTTATATAACTCCAAAAAAAAAATGAATTGATTTTATATTTATTTATTTTTTGTAACGGGGAGGGGCATGGCCCCATATATGAATTAAATTAAATATGTTTAATCTTAATTGCATCAACTAACATTTTTTCCGATCAAAATCATACATAATTTGCGTCGATAGTTATAATTTTAGTTATTCTAAATTTCTGTAAGAATAATTTCATTTCAGATCGAACACAAATTAGTCTATTATTTCTCTATATTAAATATTAGTATCATATATTAAAAAAAATTAAAAAATAAAATAAAAACACTTACGTGGTTGTGGATTAAAGTTAACAAGTAACAACTAATGGTTTCGGACCTAAGATAACCACCACGGTTTGAGACCAAAATTTCATACTCCAATTTTTTTTATTTTAGTCAAACACGTTAGTTTAATAATGCCTTTGTTTCACCCATTAAATTGAGGTCCATACTTTTAAGTGTGCAACAAACAATTTTCATTTTATGCAAAATTATGTGCGTACGAACACACCAAAATCTACATAAGATACTTGGGACATACGATGAAGATCTTTACATCGACGGTGATACTTCGATCGTGGGCGCTTTTGGTGTCATATGCTTGAATTCTAGATATTTGTAATATGGATAAATTAATCTTATGTTAAAGGGAATAATTTCTATTATGTGGGTGACACAAAATTAAAGTAGTCACATTTTGATTTTTTTATTTTTTATTTTTTAGTGGGACTCATATTAAATTATTTCACAACATGAGAGATACTCTCTCATGTAACATGTGATTAATTTATCCTTTTGTTGTAATAGAAAACGCAATACGCGTTCATTGTATTGGACAGAGACACGGAAAGAGACAAGGAAGAATAATATAGTAATTGAAGTGGAGGGCATGAATAGTGTTATGCATCAAATTAGTCTAGTCTATAAAGTGCACACATATAACGAGTTTGCCACCCTTCAATTTTTCTAAAGTTAAAGAGTTTATATCTGCTTTTCTTTTATTTTCTTTAGGGGACGTTTGGTTGAGGAAATTTTTTTATGAATAATAGGGAAATGTGATTACTAGGAAAATGGTTGGAAAATGAGTTTGATAGGAAAATGTAAAAAAAGTTGTTTGGTTGAATAAAATTTTGATGGGGAAATTAGGTAACTTTTATAAAATCTATGTTTGGGTGTAGGTAAAATATAGATGGAAAAAAAAATTATTTTTACGAAAATAACCCCGTTTTATTTTTATTTTTTTATTTTTATTTTTGTAATCTATGTGTTTTATTTTTATTGAGAGCAAGGTTCTTCCACAAGTATACTTTCTCTTGCTTCTTGCTTCTTCCTTCTTCATTCTTTCCTTTCTCTCTCACTCTTCCATCAATAACAAGTTAAATCATCTCAAAGCCAAGCACTTTCTTCCACAACCTCACACCCTTTTTCTCTCACAACAAGCAAAACATCTTACGAAACACTTGGGCTGCACTCATTTCTAACGTTTTTTTCCTTCATTTTTTTCCTCTATGTCTTGTTGATTCTGAAATAGTAAAAAGTGTCAAATATTGTGGCTTTAGACAAGGAAATTAAAATGGTTCACTATCACCGCTACCATCAACCCAGAAAGGCTTCACAGATTTTATCAAAGATGAAGAGTCACAGAATCTTGTGTTGGTCCGGAAGAAGGGTATAATGGTATGCAAGAAAGTGATTTAGCCTGCTTTCCAAATAAAACCACCTATCTTTTGTCTTTCTAAACAGTGCAGAAAGCTATGCAAATTGAAAAAATTGAAAAAGCAATGCAAATTAGATGGACGGGGATTTTGAGTAAATCTCTTGAACCAAACAAGTGCAAACTGAAATCCTTCCTTCATTTGCATAGGAAAGTTTCCAAAAGCCATAAACCAAACACCACCTTAAGATCATGTCATGACCTTCCAAACCCATCATTCTAGAATAGTCTATCTCCGCCTCGGTGTAACATATTTACGTTAAACGGAAGCATCTCTTTATAAATATTTTTTATAAATTTTTGCAAATTACATTATGTACTCCTGGAAATATATAGTGTAACCTATTATATTTTCAAAAATACATGATATAATTTATAAGAATTTATAAATAAAAAATTTATAAATATAACTCTCCATGTTGAAATACTCAACATTTTATGATCTAGGGAGCGCTTAGTTGCTTTGAGTAAATTTCGAATATTGTCAATATTTATAGACAACTCATCCTGCTTGTAATGTAGTGTCACTTACTTACCCTTTTTGCATCTTGTGTTTTCATTGACAAAGTTAAAAGAATGTTGTTAGTTTGATTAAGTAATCTTGCGACATGTGTCCAGAGATTCAGTTATATATAGACAACTCATTCTGCTTGTAATGTAGTAGGGATTTATTAATCTCCTTTAATAGAAGATAACTTGCTTCATGCATAGACATAAGTTATGTGGATTCCATTATTTTTTTAAAATAAAAAAAGAATGACACAACTTTTTATGCCCCACTAACACGAGATACTTATCTTCTATAAAAGGAGATAATTTAAACAATATAATATCACTTTCTTTCTTTCATGACGGTGATCAAGATGTGAATGCTACTTTTGGTTTTGTGGTTTGTTGGAATCTAATTTATTTATTCAGAAATTGAACTAACTTTGATTAGTACGTAGGCCATTGAGAAATCTGGAAAGTTCTCTTTCTACTACTTGTTTGCTTCTTTTTTCAAGTAAACTTGTATTGACGGCTTCTTATAAACACATTGTGTTGTGTGGCTGCAAAAGTATATATTTCTCATCTTGTATAAAATAAAATTGTTTTATTAACACATAAGAAAAATGGATGTGATTCATTTTTTTTTTCTTTTCTTCTTAGTAGATCTCACTTAATTTTTTTATATGTTACATGAGATAAATTATCTTATATATACGTATATTTTTGTGTTCAAAGAAACCAAACTTGTATAAAATTTTATGCTTCTACATGTCCATTCATGTTTATCCTTCCACCATGGCATAGATTATCCATGGTCTAATTCTTATCTATTAAGTAAGGAAAAAACTGAACTATATATTCATTTAATGTATATTATATTCCAAACGCCACAGAGCTCGTGGCACTTTTATAGTTTTTTTTTTTTTGGTAAACATTTTATATTCTATATACAACATTAGCAACGACTCTTTTTTGTGACAAAAAAAAAATGGGAAATCATACTCTTATGTCATGTCACTCTCACTTCAAAAAATGCGTCTCTTTTTTCTTTTTTAAAATTGGTGGGGCCCATTTTATTTATCTCTTAACATGAAAAAACTTCTCTGATACTACATGAGAGAATATATGTATAGATTGAGGAGGGATATTCTTACTACCAAAATTTTCTACTACCAACTCACTACCTATCTAATCACCATTGGATCAACATTTTTTCTTTTTTCAAAAACTTTTTAGCATTCTCTCTCATTTATTCAATGGTAATTAGATAGGTAGTAAGTTAGTAGTAAAAAATTTTGGTAGTAAAAATATCATTCCTCGTATAGATTATAGAAAAACTTATTTGATTGGGACCAACATTTTGTTTAGTCAGAGAATTTCGGTGGGGAGTTAGTTATTGTTTATATTCTTTATGATAGGTGGAGTCAGATGTTGACCCAGTGCTTAGTCTTCCTCGACCTGAAGTAAGTTTGCACCTAACCTATGTGCATAATGATGGTGTAATTATGTGTAAATTTAATTTCATATAATAATTTTGTGTTAATCTTACATTGATTACCTGGAAAAAAAATTATATTTAGCTCTTCTCTTGATGAATATTCGATACGATGCTATCTATGTAATACTTGTAAATAGAGATACAAACATAATTTTTAGATAATCATATTATGTGAAATTTAAACATAAAAGTATCCATCCTCCAAATAAATTATTATGACATGTATTATGTATTAACCACACTGAATGCACACCATGCATATATACAATTTGTATGTACTACAAGATATGAATTAAATTAAATTAAATATGTTTAATCTTAATTGCATCAACTAACATTTTTTCAGAATAAAATATGCATAATATGCATATTAACTGACGCATGAAAATTGATCATATTGGGTGAATCTTACATTACCTGAAAAAAAATTATATTTACCTCTTCTTTTTATGAATATTGTATGTGGTTTACATTTATCATTTCACATGATATAAAAAAATCTCCTACACTCACACAACATTTCTTGGAGAAGCCACCGGAAGCACCAATGATAGAGCGTGGCACTAAGAAAGAGTAAAGGTAACAACGAAAAAGAACCAACTAATTATTGAGAGGAGGGATATTCTTACTACCAAAATTTTCTACTACAAACTTATTACCCATCTAATCACAATTGGATCAACATTTTCTCTTTTTTTAAAAACTTTTTAACATTATCTCTCTTTGATTTCAATGGTGATTAGATGAGTAGTAAGTTGGTAGTAGAAAATTTTGATAGTAAGAATATCTCTCTTCTATTATTCAATACCCTTTTCTTTACGATCAGTTATGTATATACCGATACAATTGTAAAACCAACTATCTTTTACTTCCTTATGGTCTTAAAGGGCCCAACATCATTGGCCCATTACATCTCAAAACTATGCACGGTAGTCTAAGGCCCAACTTGGAGCAACATCATTGGCCCATTACATCTCAAAACTATGCATGGTAGTCTAAGGCCCAACTTGGAGCACTTGTTAATCTCTTTGATTTGCCTCTAATCGCATCACAAACAATTTTCATTTTATGAAAAATTATGTGCATTCGGCACACACCAAAATCTGCATAAGATACTCGGGACATACAATGAAGTTCTTTACATCAAATGTCAGTATGAAAACCTATCATTTCACAATAGTCTATCTCCGCCTCTATGTAACATATTTTATGTTTAAGGCGGAATGATCTCTACAAAAAAAAATTTACAAACTTTTACAAAGTACGTTATGTATTTCCAGAAATATATAATTTAACCTAGTACATTTCGAAGTATATAATATAATTTGTAAGTATTTATAAATAAAAAATTTGTAAATATCCCCTAGGTTAAATACTCGAAACATTTTATGATCTAGGGAGTGATTAATTGCTTTGAGTAAATTTCAAATATTATCAATATTTATAGACAACCCATCCTGCCTGTAATGTAGTATCACTTACTTATCCTTTTTGCATATTGTGTTTTCATTAACAAAGTTAAGAGAATGTCGTTAGTTTGATTCAGTAATCTTGCGACGTGTCGAGAGATTCAGTTACACACACACATATATATATATATAGGGGCAGGATCATCTTACACCGGTGTAAGAGTTAGAAGTTTTTCACTCAATCTTGACCATTGATCCACTTGTATCCAATGGCTCACATTACTAAAAAATTTGAGCCTTAGATATAAGTGGGATCAGTGGACAAGATTGAGAGTGTAACTTACACTAGTGTAAAATGATCCTAACCCATATATATATAATTTGATTTTCTCATGTTGTGACTCAACTAGCGATGAGTCCCATATTTATTAAAATATAAAAAAGAAAAGAAAAACTTTGCACGCAAATCGAATGGTCACTAACATGATAGTTGAATTATCATGCAACATGAGAAAAAGTTTTCCCTATATATATATATATATATATATATAGGGGATTAATTTTCTCATTTTACATGAGAAAATTTTCTCATGTTACACACTCAATGCATAAGTGGAGTCCACAAAAAAGTGAAAAGACAAAAAAATAAAGATGGGACCCACATTTTAACTGTGTGTGTAACATGAGAATCTTTTCTCATGTAAAATGAGAAAAGATTAACCCATATATATATATATATATATATATATATGAGTTTTCATTTCCTCTTTTAACATAACACAACAAACTTTCCTAGACACACAACATTTTGTGGGACTCACATATTTTAAAAATATATATATATATGGCACGCAAAACGAATCTCTATAACATTACACAATCACTTTTCCTACAACATAATAAACATAAAACTCATATATATATATATATATATATATATATATATATATATATATATATATATATATATATATATATATATAGGAAAAACATTTCTAAAGCTGCTTGAGATATGTTACCTTTGAATGGTTACGATTCCCTTTTTCCTGTTTGTAATGTAGTATCACTCCCTTTCTTTCATGCCGGTGATCAAGATGTGATGCTACTTTTGGTTTTGCAGTTAATTTATTTATTCAGAAATTCAACTAACTTTGATTAATAGGCGATTGAGAAATCTGGAAAGTTCTCTTTCTCCTAAGATTTGTATGTTACATGAGATAAATTATCTCCCGGTAGGATGAGACTAATCCCCCAATTGAGGAGGAAGGCACATCCTCTGGTCCCAAAGATTTTTCAAGAATTTGCTTGAGACAAAGTTTGAACCCCCTGACTCAAGTAAATCCTTGGAATTGTACACTAAATTAATATACAATTTGTATGTACTACAAGATATGAATTAAATTAAATTAAATATGTTTAATCTTAATTGCATCAACTAACATTTTTTCAGAATAAAATATGCATAATTTGCGTCAAGAGTTATAATTTTAGTGATACCAAATTTTTGTAAGAATAATTTCATTTCAGATCGAACACAAATTAGTCTATTATCTCTCTATATTAAATATTAGTATCACATATTAAAAAAATAAAAACACTTATGTGGTTGTGGATTATGATTAACAACTTAAGGTTTCAGACCTAACATAACCATGGTTTGAGACCAGAATTTCATACTCCAATTATTTTTATTTTTGTCAAACACGTTATTTTAATAATGGCTTTGCTTCACCCATTAAATTGAGGTCCATACTTTTAAGTGTGCAACAAACAATTTTCATTTTATGAATTATGTGCATACATCGCACACCAAAATCTACATAAAGATACTCGGGACGTACAATGAAGTTCTTTACATCGTTGATAATGATGCTTCGACTTTGGACGCTTTTTGTGCCATATGCTTGAATTCTACGTATTTGTAATAGAAAACGCGTTTCATTGTATTGGTCAGAGACACGGAGAGAGACAAGGAAGCATAATATAGTACTTGAAGTTGAAGGGATGCATAGTGTTATGTATCAATATATACTATTAAAATGCACACATATAAGTTCTATGCCACCCTTCAATTTTTCTAAAATTAAAAGAGTTTATATCTACTTTTCTTTTATTTTCTTTATGATGACCCTCCAAACTATCATTTCAGAATAGATCATTTCAGAATAGTCTATCTCTGCCTCTATGTAAGATATTTATGTTAAAGACTCAAACATTTTGTGAACTAGGGACTCCTTAATTGCTTTTGAGTAAATTTCAAATGGGAAAAATGTTTTTACTTTTAAATGAACAACTTATATTATTTTATTATCACAAAAAGGTGAGACCCGTATCTAAAAAAAAAAAACGTGAGACTCACATTTTTATTTTTATTTTTGTTCACTCTATTCCCCAAAATCTATCTATTTCTCTTATTTGAAATGACACAACTTTAACTCGTTTAAAATTAGAGTAAATATATTTTTTGTCCTCAACAAATTTTACGATGTCTGCTTTAGTCCTTAGCAAATAAAAAGGCTATTCATGGTCTCTGATAAATTCAAAATGGACACATTTAGTTCAAATCGTATATAGTACCTCACAAATTCAAAAAAGAACCACATTAGTTCCTCAAAAGGACTGAAATTGGTCCATTTTAAATTTATTAGGACCACGAATAACTTTTTTATTTGCTAGGGACTAAAGCGGATATCATAAAATTTGTAAAAGATCGAAAATGATATTTACTCTTAAAATTATACACACTTTTCTCATTTCAAATATTGTCAATATTTATAGACAACTCATCCTGCTTGTATCACTTACTTACCCTTTTTACATCTTCTGTTTTAATTTCAACAGGGAACAAAGTTAAGACTTAAAAGAATGTTGTTGGTTTGATTCAGTAACCTTGTGACATGTGTCGAGAGATTCACGCGGTTTCATTAAAAGCAGTTATAAATTACACCCCTTAAAATGTTGAACAAAATAAGACAATGGCAGGGGAAATATATTTAAAGAAAACTTTTAAAAAGTATACTTTTTTAGTTGTTAAAAAGTATACTTTGAAAAAAAAAATGTAAAATATCTTTCAAACTAATAACATGTTAATAAAATGAAATATATGAAAATAAAAAAGAGGTGATACATGTAGTAGCTCATTGAGGATAATTAAAGTATCCTAAGATAATACCCAATTTTTAAAAGGGTATTATTTTTCCATGTATGTTACATGATATAGAAATATTCTCATATGTAATGCACAAGGGGATTGCACTTTGTGTGTATATAAGGAGATTTTTCTCTCATTTAACATAAAAAATAATAATATCCTTTTCAAAAATAAGAATTCAATTAAGGATAAATAGAAGAAGTATTAAATTTTTCCAACAAAGACATAGCATGGTTAGGATGGAAATATAATCTAATTTATTTTCTTCAAGGAGGTGTAGTATCTGATTTTTTTTCATCTTTATGTCTAATGTACAAAATATATATGTTTTTGGAACAGCAATTGAAACAACTCTATAGTCAATTGAATGGGGCATTGCTGAGCTTGTGAACCACCAAGAGACCCAGAATAGCGTTTGGTCCAAGAGACCCTGGAATTATTCTTGCATTGCCTATCATTGGTATTACTTTGGTACGTTTGGTCCAAAATTTTGAGCTCTTGCTACCTTCTGGACAGTCCAAGATTGACACTAGCGAGAAAGGAGGGCAGTTTGACATGAACATGCTAAAACATTCCACCGTTGTGGCATCGCCAAGATCATTCTAGTTTTCATCTTATGGATTGGATCAATGGTCAAAAATATGGATATACATATATAGTTATACATAGAATATTACACAACAAGTGAACAAATAACATTGTGTTCTGAGTTTTTTTCTTCTTCTTAAAGAAATTGTTTGTAGAATATTTTTTAAAACATTTTTTTTGTATTTTTTGTATTTTAAAGTTTAAAATCAAAACACAAAACAAAAATAACTCAGACATATTTTTTAAATTAGATTAAAAAAATAAAATAAGAGTTACAATTTTTTTTAACAAAATAAATCTTATTAAATGATTTTTTTTTGAAAATAAAAAATTATTTCTAGAAACAGTATTTTAAAAAATTATTTTGCCTCTAATGATTTATGTTTCTTCAAACCATCCTAACCTTCATCATTACCACTTTTTCAGCCTGAAATTAGTCTGGTGGCCATTGCCAATCTCTCGTTTAGTGACGGAGCCAAAATTTAATTTTAACCGGGGTCAAAAAAATCTGACATATTAAATTATTAAAAAAAATTCATGATTACACAAAGTGATTAGGAAAAAAATTTACTTAAAATTTTCAAAATAATAGGATCGATGTTATTTTAACAAATAATAGTTATTTATTTAAAATTTAGAATATAATATAAAATAAAATTAGTAATGAAAGTGCAAATTATATATACATATATCAAATTTTCATATGATTTGTATGCACATTTTCATGTGATATTTGATAACATTATTTCATGTGATGTTAATGAAAGCTTATTTCATGTGATGTTTATGAAAATTGATTTCATGTGGTCTTTGTGAATACAATTTTTTATTTTTTATATTTTAATTTGATTTGGGCCTACAAACTTTAGTTTGCAACTTGGCAGGCCTTACAAGTCGTATTCGGTTTTTTACGTTTTTTATAATATGGCAGGCCATAAATCAAGTATTTAATAGGCTGATATGTCAGTATAGGTTCCAAATATTTTACATAGGCTTAGGCTATCAAAGCCAAAGTTTGGCTTAGCTTGACCCATTTATACCCCTTGCCGTGACCTATGAAGAACATTAACATAGAGAGACAACAAACTTCACAACTAAAAAGAAGAGTTCATTTTTTCTGGAGTTACTGCAGATAAGTTATCTGCAGTAAGCCCAATATGACGTCGTTTTGGGCAAAAATCATGGTGTTTTTATAATTTAATTTATTTCAAGGTTATAATAGTCTTGTATTTATAATTTTTTAAGATTTCAATAACAAAACGACATCGTTTTGTGAATAAATGCAGATAACTTATCTGTGTTAACTGCAAAAACATTTTTTCCTAAAAAGAAACATGGAATAATCAGCGACAAATGTCTAAAATCATTTAAATGACATTGGATCCACATAAATCATTTAATTAGTGTTTAGATATTTTAAAATTTTTAAAAATATAAAAAAGAAGATGTTGTTAATGGATATGTATAAGAAATTTTCATACTCCATATATATACATATATCTTCATTGATTTTTCTCTTTAACAATTTTCACTAATTAATAACCAAAATTCACATTCTTGTTGTGAAATAAAATACAAATAACACAATAAACAATTCAATTACATTACCAATAGCAACTGTAGCTCTACATTAAAATAATTTTTTTAAAAATGGTAAATGTAAAACAACACTCCATTTTTTCAAAAGAAATAAAATCAATAACTACAACCACAAAAAAAAGTTGTTAGTAAAATAAAGGGGGCGTGAATTTCACTCATGTTAGAAACACCCAATAGGTCTTTTACCAAAAAAAAAAAAAAAGAAACACCCAATAGGTCAACTAATCATTTTTGTGATTAAGTTTAGAAGTCTTTCTTTTTTAAAATAATAGGAGTATCTACTATTCTAAAAAATTTCTAAAATTAAAAGAGTTTATATCTACTTTTCTTTTATTTTCTTTATGATGACCCTCCAAACTATCATTTCAGAATAGTCTATCTCTGCCTCTATGTAAGATTTTTATGTTGAAGACTCAAACATTTTGTGATCTAGGGACTCCTTAATTGCTTTGAGTAAATTTCAAATGGGAAAAAAATTTGTATTTTTAAATGATACAATTATATTATTTGATTATCACAAAAAGGTGAGACCCGTATAAAAAAAGAGTAAGACCCACATTTTTTTTGTTCACTCTATTGCCCAAAATCTATCTATTTCTCTTATTTGAAATGACACAACTTTACCTCGTTTAAAATTAGAGTAAATATCTTTTTTGGTCCTCAACAGATTTTACGATGCCCGCTTTAGTCCCTAGCAAATAAAAAGGCTATTTGTGGTCTCTAATAAATTCAAAATGGACACATTTAGTTCAAATCGTATATAGTCTCTCACAAATTCAAAAAAGATCCACATTAATTCCTCAAAAGGACTAAAATTGGTCCATTTTGAATTTATTAGGACCACAAATAATTTTTTTATTTGCTAGGGATTAAAGCGGATATCATAAAATTTGTAAAAGATCGAAAATGATATTTACTCTTAAAATTATACACACTTTTCTCATTTCAAATATTGTCAATATTTATAGACAACTCATCCTGCTTGTATCACTTACTTACCCTTTTTACATCTTCTGTTTTAACTTCAACAGGGAACAAAGTTAAAACTTAAAAAGAATGTTGTTGGTTTGATTCAGTAACCTTGCGACATGTGTCGACAGATTCACGTGCGGTTTCATTTTGTAATGAGATATGAAATTTTACGCGTATGAAATTTTGTTGATGAGAAATGACTAGGTTTTTTCTTGGATTTAGTTGATGGGTTAATAGGTTTTGGGTTTAGAAAATTTTGGGTTATGATTGGGGAAAGGCCCAAATAGGTAGAAGGGAATTAACATATTGGATCGGTTTGGATTGGATTGATTTTCATCAACCCTTCCGAAAATCGATCCAGTCCAATTAAATTTTGCGGCTTTTTTCGATTTTCCATTTTTCAGTTCAGTTACCGCGGTTTAAATCGATTTGGATTGGTTAATGAACACCCTTAATATTTACTCACTTTAAAAGCAAGTTTACTTAGATCTTCCTAGAAAAGAAAAGAAAAGAAATCTAGGAAAGAGAGAAATCTAATACTTAACATCAAATTTCATCTAATAATAAAAAGAAGGAAAAACAAATATCCTTTTAAAGATATAATCATACTTCATTTTAGATCCTAACCGTTAATTTTTGTCCATCAACAGTTATAATTTATTGGATCAAGTTTGACCCAATAAATTATAACCGTTGATGGACGGAAATCAATGGTTAAGATCTAAAATGATATATGATTATATCCTTCACAAGAAGTGATATTTTTCCCTAAAAAAAAATAGGAAAAAGTATAAGTGGCTAGCATTTTCTAATGGAGAAATGGTGATGCCTAATTAAATTATTAAAAATAATACTAAACATAGACGTGTTCGTAGAGTGTAGCCACCCAAGGACTATTTATTAAGTATGAATTCAATTAAGAAAAATTCAAAGCACGTGGTCACAATGGTACATTCGTCTTCAATGTACTGCTAACTTAAAGGAAAGTGGAATCGTTTAAGCATCCTAGGTTAAATGAACATATTTCTTCATCTTTTTAGTCAAAGAATTATTCAAAGGCACGTAGCTAGAAACACACACAAAATAAATAAATAAATGCGTGGAAGGTTATATTTATTATCTCTTTTTCTTACTACTTCTTACTATTAAATCTTAACCGTTGGTTTCCGTCAATCTAACAGTTAAGATTTATTGGATCATATTTATTAATTAATTATTAATTTCCAATAAAACACACACAAAATAAATAAATAAAAAAATAAAAATAAAAGAAGGTTCGTAGAAACTAATTCCCAACCAAAGCCCTTGAACGTTCCAAGTTACAACATGACATCATAAACATGATAACAAACGCGTTTCCGTTCCTGTGTTCCATTTATATAAACTTGGTCTTTTCTCATTGCCTTGTTGAATCCAATATCTCTATTCTCTCATCTTCCCTTTTCTTCTCTCTCTTTTTGTTCTGTTAATCAAATTGTTTTTGTCTAGATTGAAAGGTTGTGATGTTTCTCTCAAGATCAATTCTTTTTGGGGTTGTATTTTCAGCTTGTCTTCTTCTCTTTCAAGCCAATGCTATTAGATCTTTTGGCAACAAGATCACACACAACAAGGGCTATGAAAATGAGGTTAAAGTTGATTCCTTTATGCAATTCAGAGAGGCCCCAGAATACAGAAATCAACAAAGGTGCACTGTGATTGACACAAACAATGTGCAATTGGTATGTGACCCATCACTTGTTCATATTGCCATGACCATTGACTGGGACTACTTAAGAGGATCTATAGCTGCAGTTCATTCTGTTCTCAAACACACTTCTTGTCCTCAGAATCTGTTCTTTCATTTCATTGCATCAGATGCAAGATTGGAAAGCAAGGATGATTTTGCAAGGATTGTTAAGTCCTCATTTCCTTGCCTCAGATTCAAAGTTTATATGTTCAGGGAAAGTCTTGTTGGTAATCTCATATCTCCTTCAATAAGGCAAGCACTTGAGAATCCATTGAACTATGCAAGAACTTACCTGGCTGAATTGCTTGAGAACTGTGTTGAAAGGGTTATATATTTGGATTCTGATGTTATAGTTGTTGATGATATTCAAGAGCTATGGAAGGTTTCATTGACTGGGTCAAGAGTCATTGGTGCTCCAGAATATTGTCATGCAAACTTCACAAGATATTTTTCCTATGAATTTTGGTCAAGTTCTGAGTTTTCTGAGAACTTTTCAGGGGAAAAAAGGCCTTGTTATTTCAACACTGGGGTTATGGTGATGGACTTGGTAAGGTGGAGAGAGGGTGATTACACAAGGAAGATTGAGAAATGGATGGAAATTCAGAAGGAAAGAAGGATTTATAAGTTGGGTTCACTTCCTCCTTTCTTGATGGTTTTTGGTGGAGATGTTGAGGCTATTGAACATAGATGGAATCAACATGGGCTTGGAGGGGATAATGTTGCTAATAGTTGCAGGACTTTGCATCCTGGTCCTGTTAGTTTGTTGCATTGGAGTGGTAAAGGGAAACCATGGACAAGGCTTGATGCTAGAAAGCCTTGTTCAGTTGACTATCTATGGTTACCTTATGATCTCTACATTCCCCATGATCATACAAATCATAACCACCACCATCACCACCACAGAACTGCTAGGGGAACAACAGATTCATCACTATAGCAAATTACAAATTTAATTTGGTTGATACTGATTCATTTGTATTGAACAAGATTTTTTTTAATGAGTGTATATACAGAACAATCAGATGATTTTTTACTGTTTTGTTCATGGGAAAAGTGAAAAGTTTTTATCCTCGCTCACACAAGTTATATCCTTTCACTGTGGTGTGTCAGGTCACACTTTTATTTTTTTTGTCAACTCTGCCTCCTCCTTTATCTATCTCTTTCTCTCTCTTCCAGGGATTTCATAATTGAACCCATTTCATATGATGGGAGTTGCTCGTGTATTGGGCGCTGCCCTTCTATGCGCTATCCATGGTGCTAATGGGAAAAGTGTTTATTATTTGAAGATGGCGACAACTTATATCCTTTTTAACCGAACGTAAGCCGAAGAAACTTATATCCTTTCACTCTAACCGCTTTTGGTCTCAAATCTTTGGGGTTTTTTTGTAAACTCTCTCTTTCTTTATCTATCTTTTTCTCTCAGTAACTGGTTTAACTTTACATCCTTTAAAATGACATACACTTTAGCCTTTGTTGATACATGTTTATAATGAAGTAACAAGGAATATCATGTGGAATATGTTGATGCACAATTGCACATAATTATTTTATTAGAGGATGTTAAGGCAGAATGAAGACACAAGTGTTGAAGATCAAGAATGATCATACAATTGAAAATTATAGAATGACACAATTTGTTTTGGTTCTGCAAAATAAAAGCTAAGTAGTAATTGGTTAAAGAAAGTGTATATTACGTGCTACATTTGAAAATTATCAAAGTTCTCTGTGCACGGATGAAGTTGGGATACCAGAGTATAATTGAGATGAATTTTGTTCCGCACATAAATAAATTCCAATATTTAATCACTGTAAATAAAGGGCCGATCCAACACACCCCTTCACACGATACTCATTTCGTGAGTGTCATCACCTGGCTAGCTAAGGTGGGAGTGTCCAAGGTCTTGTAAAGGCCACATTAATTGTTCATCCAACTAATGTGGGACTATATATCTCAATAGAAAGTGTATATTACGTGCTACATTTGAAAATTATCAAAGTTCTCTGTGCACGGATGAAGTTGGGATACCAAAGTATAATTGAGATGAATTTTGTTCCGCACATAAATAAATTCCAATATTTAATCACGGTAAATGAAAAAAAAAATTAGTATATGACCTAAAAGGGTTTATCTAATGTTGAAAAATGTCGAGTTTTTTTATACGCTTTGGTTTGGAAAACATTAATATGATATTACAGAAAAAAAAACAAAAGGGTAAAAAAAATTAAGAAAGTTAAGCTGGGAGGCACAACCCTGAGAACAATGAGACATAAGATAGTTTAGTTATGCTTGAGATTTAATTCTTCATTCATTATGATCAAATAATCACTAGACATACAGACTCCGGTTTTTTTTTTTTTTTTTTTTTTGTAGTCTTTTGTAGAACCAATTATAAAATGGACCATGAACATAATATGATGGCTTGTTTAATTTTTTATGGTTATAACGTGCGCTATCCAAAAACTTGATTGGATGATCCTATATGATCTTCTACACTAGTGTCTTCATTTACGTTCAGTTAGTTAAAATTTAAAAATTACAATTCCAAATTCCAGGTAGATGATTTCAGGATGCATAAACCAGAAGTCCAGAACTGCACGTTGCTAAGTTAGAAATTTTAACCGTTTGATTTCTGTTTTGTAGAATAGTTTTTTAATTTTAGAAATAATAAAACAAAAAAAGTTGTTTGGTAAGAGTGTTCCGTAGAATCAATTTTAAAAAAGTATATGTTTTTATAGTTTTAAAAACTAAAAGAGCAAAACAATCCAGGAATGTTTTCAAGAGCTGTTTTCTTGTTTTTGTTTGTTTGTTTGGGCGGTGGCATTTTTGTAAATACGAGCTTTGCGGTGTCAATATTGTAATTATGAAACTTCATTAATGATTTTTTATAAATAATTAAAGGGTTCTTTGCCGTGTCGTTTACGACGAAAATATTGTTTTTGTAATTTTAATTTATTTCATAATTATAATAGTCTTTATATTTATAATTTTTTAAGATTTCATTAATGCTTTTTCATAAATAATTAAAACTTCTTTATAATTTTAAGGGTTCACTTTTTCTGCAGTCACCGCAAATAAATTATCTGCAGTAAGCCCAAGACGACATCATTTTGGAGCGAAAATCATAGTATATTTGTAATTTAATTTATTTCAGAGTTATTATAGTATTTATAATAAGAGGAAGGTTATAGTTATAATTATTTTTTTTACAACCATACCTTATTACCGTTGATTTCCGACAATCAACGGTTATCAATTATTGTGAATTAATAATTAATTAATGAGTTTAATTTGCTAAAATGATAACCGTTGATTGGCGGAAATCAACGGTGATAAGGTATGGTTGTAAGAGATTGTAAAAAAAAATTGTAACTATAATCTTCCCCTTATAATAATTATAATATTTTAATTTTTCAATCCCAAGACAACATCATTTTAGAATAAATGCATATAACTTATCTGCAATAAATGCAGAAATATGTTTATGTAATTTTAAAGGGAATAACATGTGTTATTTTAAAGGATATAAGCTTATATCATTTTAGATCCTAACCGTTAATTTCCGTCTATCAATGATTATAATGTATTGGATCAAAATTATTAATTAATTAATAATAAATTTGGCCCATTAAATTTGACTCAATAGATTATAACCGTTGATGGACGAAAATCAACAGTTAGGATCTAAAATGATATAAAATTATATCTTTTAAAAGGATAGATGTTTTTCCCAATTTTAAAACTAACAAGTTTTATTTTTCTTTTACACTCAATCAGTTTTCAAAATTTATGTTCAAAACAGTTTTTAAAAACAAAAACACATTCAAACACACCCTTTTTTTTCTTTTTCTTTTTAAAGCTTGAAGCTTAGATGGCCTAAATTATGGTGTTGCTCTTGATGTTCTAACAGTAGCACGCACGGTTATTATCATGCTATTGCAAAATTATCCTAAATTTGTATGGAATAGGTACATATAAAGCTTGAAAAGCCGTGAAGGGCGTATTTTGAATATGCTTCGAAGGTTCCAATTCTAACAATGATACTTATAACGATATTGGAATAAATTTCGTCCTCAAGTTCGCTTACAACGCGTAGAAATTCTATACAAAACAAACTTGTCAATGTTTCCCAATTCTCAATGAAATAGTGTACCATAAACTCATTCTAAGTTTCTCTAAACTAAATTTGTATCTAAAATGAATTAAGTTATATCAACCCTCAAATTTTAATAATCGTGATAATACTTTAAATTACATCCAATCTTGGTTCAAATGTATGGCGTGATGATATTATTTTCCATAACCACATTATCCATGCAAGTGCATAACACAGCACCAGAATTTTATAATATGGTATGCTTTAATGCTTGGTATGATGAGTCAAGAAAAAAAGGTGCTACAAGCAAGGAGTGAACGTGATTATTCCATACGTTCAGTTTTTCATTGAATAGTATTACTGTTATTATAGACAAAATTTTATAGGGAGGGGGGGAGGAATAAAAAGAAAAAGGAGGAAAGAAAAGAATATACATGCCTTCCACTTTGTTCTCTACAACAATCCAACAACACAACTCAAATGCAATCTGTTTTCCAACCCTCTCAAGTGATGACCCAATAACATACACCTGCCAATGGAAAGAAAACCTTAATTTCATTAGACAACAAAAAAGGACTTAACTGACTAAAAAAATAGGGGTTCAATTAGGGAGAGGAAGAGACATATGTATATATGTGTAGATTTCTGTAAAGAACCAATTCAATCCAAAAGCTTAAGCTGGTGGGTGAAGACTTTTTAATAATTTTATATATCTCAACACGCCCCTTCACAAGAGAGCTCATTGGACTTGAAGTGTGGACAATGCACAGGCCCACCTACCTGTGCTAAGAAAGAAATTTTACTAGAAAGAAAATAGGGGCAATGAGTATCATATCCGGGACACGAAGCTCTGATACCATGTAAAGAACCAATTCAACCCAAAAAGCTTAAGCTGGTGGGTGAAGATTTTTTAATGGTTTTATATATCTCAACAATTTCAGTGATAAATTTTCAGTACTTCTATAGAAGTGAGTATTCAGTGCTACACCTATTAAAATTATAAACACATGACTCACCTATATGCATTTATTCCATCCACTTATTCATTTTTAATGCCACATGAATCCACATATTTCTAATTTTAGTGGGGGAGTATGTACTACACTAGCACTATAAATTTACTCAAACTTCACTATTTCAGGGTCATGTATACGATTAATTAGAGGATATGTATAACTATGAAAAAAAATTTGAAGGGCAGTGAAAATGAGATGTACTAACCAGAAAAGCAACTTTGCTAGGTAATCACGAGAAGTGCCTACTGTATCACTAAACCCATCACCACTTTCTGGGTGATTGTCTATGCTTCCTGCTACTGATTGTTCCATAAAATTAGAGCTAGCATCATCCACAAAGAATCTTCTCAACATGTTCTGAACAAGCTGGTTAATTATATCCTCCACTTCTATTGATGAAGGCCGAGACAACTCAGTGACCTGTCAAGACAAGTTACTCATGAAAAGATTCACAAAGTAAAACAAAACTCAGTACCTACATGAATGGAAGTAAGCAAGAGGGAGAGGAGAGGAGGGAAGGACTTTTTGCAATCTAACTTAAAAGCACTACTTTCAATTGCAAGGGAATACAAATTAAATATAAGTTGTGAGGCATTTACCATATCAGGATCCAGAGACCGAAGATATTCCAACAAATTGTTCCGGTTCCCCTTGTCATATTCTAATTTCATTATTTCCTGCTTCTGGGCATTAAGCTCCTGAAAGAAAAATGAAATTCCCACATTAACTCTTTGAGCTTGCTTTTTAGATGATCTCATATGAGTAATGAAACCACTTCTTTGAGAGCACAGACTAAGTAGGGTGAAAATAAAGTCAATCTTTGGACTACACAACAGGAGTGTTGCCACCTTACCATTAGGCCATTGCAAGGCACCATAATAATGTGGCATTAAGCCTTGATAAGACATAAAAGGCATTTCACTTCATTCTTGCGGAAAGAATTTTCCTATGTTCTGCTTCCTTAAATAACTTTCAAGGATGTGTAAGCAAAATCACATTATCTATACTTTTAGTTAAGGGTCTGTTTGGATAGTTTGGAGGGAAAAGGAAGGAAGGATAACTTTTTTCATCAATTTTAGTGGAATTTTTCCTTTACAGGTGGTGGGCCTATGCAGCAGTGGTAAGCCCAGTGGGCTCTCGTGTGAGGGAGCGTGTTGAGATATATAAAATCATTAATGTAGCCTCACCAACAGCTTAAACTTTTGGGTTGAATTGGTTCTTTATAACTTTCAAGGCTGTGTAAGCAAAATCACATTATCTATACTTTTAGTTAAGGGTCTGTTTGGATAGTTTGGAGGGAAAAGGAAGGAAGGATAACTTTTTTCTTCAATTATAAGTAAATATTCTCTTTATATGAGAAATTTTAAAAAATGAGAAAATGAGAATGAGTTATCATGTAACGTTCCAATTATCCATTATTCATGTTTTATAAACATTTTATAATTTTCTCAATTTAAAAATGAAAACTTATCTCCTCCAAACTCGATACCCTTAAGAGATAAAATCACAGTTATGATACAATTGAAGTTAAACCAAGATTACTGTTAGTATTAGCGGAAACCATACTGAGCCAAATCTACTTGGCAAACACATAAGATGCAAAGATTTTACAAGCTCTAAGAACAGTTCACTCGTTAAGGTGAGATCTTTGTACCAAATTCCAATACACTGACTCAAAATTCAACTTACTTGGCATACAAATAAACAGCAAACATTTTACAAAGGTGAGGTATTTTTTTTAACTATATCCCCAACTATGAAGCACCGATTCCGACCAGCATTTTCGATACGTTCTCGATACGGGACGTCGATACGATACAACACGTTTCCGATACATTGGAAACAAACTTGAGGAGTATCGGAGCTTCATAGATCCCCAACACAAACTCAAAATTCAACTAAGGCACCTCCTTAGCATAAGCAAACATTTCATATACTCTTAAAACTGCAACTATTCCACAATCATTGCATCAAAAAAAGTGAACTAAACAAAAAACAAAAAAGAGGGTTACCTCCTTCACGTTTGTCAACTCAGACTGCAACTGCTGGATGTAACTAAGAGCCTGAGGAGGCAAATCACCAAACACCCTCGGGCTGCAACTTTCCAAATCGTTGAACCCCAAATCAGAAACAACCTCAATCTTCCCATCATCCTCTCCTCCACCCTTCACCTCCAAAACCTCCGAACTAGCTTCCAACTTCGATCTTTGAGCCCCACAAGGCGATATATCAAAATTCCTCATCAGGGACATCCTGTACTCCGCATTCCAAAGAGTGTACCTAACCAAAACACCAACCCCAAAAGTTCAATTAAAAAAAAAATCTCAACTTTGCATAGAAAATAAAAAAAAAAAAAACCAAGCACTGAAACCAGAAAATTTTCAATTGAGTATCCGGTAACCCCAGAAGTTCAATTAAAAGTAAAATATCAACTTTAAACACAAAAATCTCCAATTTGCAAAGAAAATCCAAAATCAAGCACTTAAACTAGAAAATTTTCAATTTTGAGTACCCAATAACCCCAAAAGTTCAATTAAAAAAAAATTAAAAAATCTCAACTTTACATAAACCAAGCAACGAAACTAGGAAATTTTCAATTGAGTACCCGGTGATGATTGAAGAGACGAGAAGGCGATGGAGGGGGTGCTTAGAAACGGTGACGGTGACGGAAAACTGATCGGAGGGTAACAATCCGAGCATGGTGGAGATAGTTTGCTTCATGGAGTCTCTAGCGGAATCAGAGACACCCTTTGAGATGACGGAGTTATCAAGGGGTTCGATGCGCTTCAGCATGTTGGCGATGACGGTGAAGCCACGGTCGAAGGTGGATTTTCGGGTCGAAACGACGTCGTCGGAGAAGCCGTCGACGCCGGAGACGAGGCAGGCTGTGATGAAACAACGGCGGCGGCGGAGGAGGGAGGGAGGAGGTGGTGGTTTTGAAGGGTGGAGAGAGTGGAGTGAAACGTCATTCAGGCGTGAGATTATGAAGGGTCGACATGAAAGCGCCATAGAAATTGGAATGAACAACTCAAACAACGTTGCACTCTGCAACCTACGACCAACCTTAGCCTTAGCTACTATACTAACAACTCTTTTTATGTTTTTGTCTGTGTGGAGTGGTACAGTATCTTCTTACGGTTCAACTAGACCGAACCGTTTTACTAGTGAACCGGCTATGTATTAGTGCTTGTTAATTGTAACTATTCCATTAAATTGGGTGTATAATGTGTTAGACTGTTAGTTAACATGATGATATTATGTCAGATAATTCTAATGATACAAGGTTGAATTAATGGTGATAATTTTATAATTATCTATTATAATATTTTTTTATTACCATTAATTTAGTTTTGTATGATTACGATTCTTCCACATATATAATATGATTATATTAAATAACACATGAAAAAATCTACTCCCCATTAAATTCTTATTTATTTTTAATTTAAAAATAGTTCACATGTTCATTAGTTATTATTATTAGTCATAGTTATATGCAATAAACACAACTGAATAGCGATATTTAGTTGAAAGATAGATAAAATAAAAATAAAAGAGAAAGAGGGAAAAGTTTGATTTAAAATATTATATGATTTTTTTGGATAAATCATATGTATCTTTTATGGGAGGCAATATTGTTCGAGGCGGGTTTAGATCAAGACTTTAAATTTCATTAAGTACTAGTTTTATCACAGAATTCATCATAAGATTTTGTTTTTTAAATAACTTGTATTTAAAAACTAACCAACCTATACTTAAATATCTATTTTTTATAAACATGTCATTAATTTATCATCATTCAATTTTTTCGGGTCACCTTATCTTTTAGGTACAGCCTCGAAGGTTATCTCATTATTGAAATAGTTGATGCATTAAGTTTTGTCACCGGAGGAACGATGAAACCAATCTCTCATTCGAGAGAGAGGCATGTCCACTGACCCATAATTTTTTTTCAAAAATTTGCTTGAGACAGTATTTAAACTCCTGACCCAAATAAATCCTTAGTAGCTCAATTGCCAATTAAATTGCCATTTGGGGTTATCTTACTATTTTATTTTTATTTTTTTGGTGAAACATCTTACTATTTTTATTTAGAGGCAATGTGAATGAAATCATCTAATTTATCTCAAATTATATAAAAATGAGATGAAATAGTTGACTCATTTTATAAAATAAGTTAAAAAAATCCAACTCATCTTCTTTTATAGCAAATCAACTAATTAAGATTTCAATCCATGAAGAACTTAAAAAAAATGAATTGGTGAGTTATGCAAGCCAACTAATTTAAATAAATAAATAAAAGTGTTAGGTGAATTGATCAAGAAGTTGATTCGCTAACACAAAATAAAAGAAAAAGTAACGTGATGAGCTAACCCGTGAATTATCACGAACGTGGGTTATGCAAGGGATCAAAAATAACTCATCTAAAAGAATAATTTACTGGATACAATCCAAGACATATTTTTCTATTTTGTCTGTGTATTAGTAAATGATAAGTGGTTTGGCTTGGTTGGTTGGTGCTATTTGGTTAAGGAACAAGGATTGAGGATAAGGTAATGTGCCCTTGACTTTTGACTAAATTACAGATTCCCTATTGTACTGGTCCCTTTGAGTTTGAGAAGGAGAATCTGAAGACGTTGCTCTTTCTTACCTTCCCAGCCTCATATCGCAAACACCAAATCAGAAAAACAAATGGGAGTACAATATGTTGAGAGTGGAGTCTATTATATCTAAATCACTTATTGATGATGAGATAACAAAGAGAAAAATATATAATTTTTAAATGAGTGATTATAATCAAATAACATAATCACATGATCACTTTTTCAAATGGGAGGATCCACTCCCTTAACAATTCATGTCAACACGACCTCGCATTAGTCGTAGAGTTATGTTGTGTATGAGGTTTTGATCTTAGTTTGTTTTTAAAAATTAAAATATGACTAAATAATTGTGTCTAAATTTTTGGATAAAATTTAATATTAAGTCTTACCTAAATTCTTGTTAGTCCTAACTTGGTGAATGGGCTAACTCTGTCACTTTACTACACGATATGACACAAATATGATATGAATTTGAAATCGGGTTAAAATTTTTGACACGAATCCGATTATTTTGGCTGGTTGATATTTAAGTTAAAATCTAATATCATAATTAATGTGATATAAGAAAAAAGATAATACTTTTATTGCAAAATAACTAATCAAAACACATTTTTTTTTTAGAAATATTTCAATCGATTCATTGTTTCGCAACTAATCCGATTCAGGGCGGATCCAGGATTAAAGCTTTAAACCCATCCCAAAGGTAGTACTAATCAAAACACCTTTTGTTATATCTTCTTAAAACATTTTCTTGATGTAAGATTTCTAATACTTAATAAAGAACATAATATTAAATGTAAAAATATATATATTTAATATCTTGAGAAAATAAAAAATATTCAATACTTCTTTTTTTAGTGATTCAGAGAATTATTATGAATAATTAGTTATGTGAATTCATTAATTACTCAACATAAAATGACCATAATAATAATAGAACTATTACTACTCCAACTTAAATGTCATGTTTTAATTAGTCATAATTTGAATTAATAAAAGAATTCTGATTAACATATTATTCAAAATATAAACAACATCATTAATTATATTTAGGGTTCGTTTTTTCTACGGTCAATGTAGATAAGTTGTTTATATTGAGTTCAAGATGACGTCGTTTTGGGACAAAAATCAAAGTATTTTTTTAATTATAATTCATTTCAGGTTTTTAATATATTTTTTTATATTTTTTTAATCTTTTAACTCAAAATGATATTATTTTGAAAGTGGATGTAGATAATTTATCTACTATGTATAAACATTGAAGCCTTATATTGAATATGAATTTGCCCATATCATTTTCATAAAATGAATGGTAATTATTATCGCTTTAATGAAAACCTATGAAGCACCGACACTTCAAAAATCTTGACGTGTCGTGTCCGACACTTCTCGACACTCTCGGACACTCCGACACTTCAACATGCGTTATAAAAATTCAAAAAAAAGTTAAAAGGTTGCGTTGCGTTGAATTTTAATTCCAATTATTAGATTCGTTGGATTGCGATTACCATTTTATTGAATTTAATATAAATATTTGGGATATCTTATGTTTCTTTGTAAAATTTATGAATATTATAAGTTTAGATACATTTTTTTTTGTTAAATTACTGAATATTAAATATAATATACATTACATAAATGTAAAATATTATTTAATATCAAAACGTGTCCTAACGTGTCGAAATCCAACATTTTTTAGAATTAATGTGTTGGAGTGTCGTGTCGTATATCGTGTCACATGTCCCGTGTCGGTGTCCGTGCTACATAGATGAAAACTATTTAATATCAAATTTATTTTTCCAAAAACGCGTAAACTATAGAAGGAAATGGTAAGTGTGATAAAGTGATAACACATCAAACTGAAGATGACACAAAACAAGATGTTGGGTTATATAGCCTATAAGAGCATGAAATGTTATCTAACAATGCTAGAGGGATCTCACATTCCAAGGATGGCCAATCCTCAGCCAGAGAAGAGAAGTACAAGGATAGCAAACTAAAATGACATTGACAAGGAAACAAAAAGTAGGCATCTAAGGGAGGGTCCCCATTCCAATAAGAAACACTATAAAACTCACTCAACACTGGAATCAGCTGGACCCGTGTTCCAATGCTGAGTGTGTGGCTTAGGCTTAAACACCACAAAATACGACAGATTTTAACTCTTCTTAGTTATCATGTTCGTCCTGATAATTACTCGCCCCGGACAATCATATCAAGTATCAACATTGTGTATAATACTATATTGATAAAGCGGCAAGTGAACATCCATTAATAATATTATAAGGTAAAAAAGAGTAAATGAAAAATATTGATTTCATTAATTGTGATAAATTCATCTATACATATGAGCTCTTATATAGAAGAGCGTGAGGAGAAAATAGAAAGATCTAGAATATTGAAATTAAAATAAAATATTTAATCTCTAATACTCTCTCTCAAGATGGAGGGTTAATAACATGAACACCCCATCTTGGGAAGAAAGAAAATAAAAACTTCACGGAATATCAACCGGAGAAATCGGTAGCATAACAAATCAACTGGAATGGTCATCAGTCTGAAGAGCTGGTAAAGAGAATGTGCTGGAATGAACATCAGCTAAGGAAGAAAGGGCTGGGGTGGACATCAGCCACCAAATATCGGCAAAATCAAATGTTCTGAAATGAATATCAGCAACATGAACCATGATCCCCTGAATAGGAAGCCAAAATAAAAGTCAAACAATGGAAAACCAAATACAAGCCAAATTAGACTTGAATAACACCACAAACATATTTGAGAATTGTTGAGAGGTATATTTTCAAAAAGAAAAGAGTTATCGTTCTCAGGGAACAGGTTGAATTATTTTTCCTTCTATTAATCTGAATTAATAATCCTTTAATTGGGTTTATTTGGTTTATGGTAAAAAGAGATCTTTATTATATTCTAATTAAAACATCAAAATATGATCTAACAGTAAGAAGTTTTTAACAATGTAAAAGGCTTCTGAGTATGTTAAAATCATGGATGACACAAAAATACTTGCATTCCTGCAAATTCGTTCAAAGCCACATCAAGTTTATCCCAAATTCCGAAGCACTACCACTAGTTAGGTTGAAACTTCCCAGAATCAACATTAACATTCAAGATCATCTTTTTCCAAAGGATCTTGAATCTTTACAGAAAATTATCAGAATTCACCCTTGATTATCCCTAATCCAAAGGGGTTCAATCGATTCTTAACAGAAACGCATTTCCCAAATTGCTTCTGTTGAAGAACTCAAGGTTCATTCCCATGAATCTCTTGAGTTGAAAAGTTAAAGAATCATTCGAATAAGAAAAACGCAGCAATAACAAAGAACTAGTTAAGAAATATTCATCCAGTGATCTTCACATACCCAGAAAAGAAAAGATTTAAAAACCCATAACAGAAATACTACAATATCCGAAAAATAAAAGCAAAGATACCAAGTATTCAGAAAATAAAACGGGTTCTTCAAACATTAAAAACCCTAACTCGATCTATCTACAGTAAAAGACTACCAGAAATCTACCGCTACGCAAGCAGATCCGCGACTCCTCTCCCTCGAAGATGCGTTGTCAAGGCCCTCCAAGGTCAAGGATGATAGACGAACGATGCAAGCGAACAAGATCCACACAAAAGAAAAGAAAAGCGAAAAAGTCTCTCAAGAACAGAGAGTAATACGGAAGCAAGAAAATAAAACTCAGAGGAGACTTTTTTTCTATTTTTCTAAAAAGAGTAATTCTAAAACTATATCTAAAAAATCTGCATCTCTCGCTAATATATCATCTTTTTCTTTTTCAAAATCATCAGCTTAGCCCTCTTTCATCACAGCCCTTCATTTCCTCCAATCCAACGGTCCAGACTGCTCCTTTCTTTTACATGTGATCTGAAGATAAAAATAAATAAAATAAGTGAGTAACAAGACAAATATTACCATTTTTACTTCTTACCTTCAATTTTTACAAAGATCCTTACTTAACTCAATTGGGCTTAATTTACCTGCAAAAACACTAATTAACAACCCAAAGACATTTAAATATCATAAAATAATATAATATAATTATATATAAATATGTGCTAACAAGAATAAAATCAAAAGTGGCCAAATACAAGCCAGAAACAAAAATTAAAAAAAAAAAGTAGAACCATTCATTAAAATAACTTCAATGGAGACTTTGGTCGAACACTTGTGCATAGAAGGCACTCATCCAAAAAGTAGAACCAATCAGCCCCAAAAATCCATTAGCAAAATTATCTTCGTAAACCTGTATAAAATATATATATATATATATATATATATATATATATATATATTAGAAAGTAAAAGAGAGTAAATGGAAAATATTAATTTCATTAATTGTGGTAAATTCATATATACATATGAGCTATTATGTAGAAGAGCATGAGGAGAAAATAGAAAGATATAGAATATTGAAATTAAAATAACATAAAATATTTAATCTCCGGTATATAATACTATATTGATAAAGCGGCAAGTGAACATCCATTAATAAATTTTATATTTCTTTAACATATTTTTTCATTTAAATTTTTTTTGAGTTTAAAATATGCATATTATATAAAATCTATAGTTTTATATTTTTGTTATACCTTATACTGACTTGATTCCTTTAAAAAGTGAGATAGATCGTAACCTTATAATCATGTAAAGAATTATCAATATATATATGGATAAATATTTCTTTATTCATATTATAAGAAATACAATTTATAAAAATATATTGGGCTTATGTGAAAAAAAAAGAGAGAAATAAAAAAAGGTGAATTTCATATACTTTTAGCATATGCAGGAGATAAAATTATTTCTTATAATAGGATAAATATTAATCCCATATATATATAATAGAGTTATATTGACAAACTTTATATATGTGTAATTTGTAAACGAATTATTCCCCTATATATATATATATATATATATATATATATGTGAGTTTATCATCTATCATTTAACATGATCATGAAAAAATTCCTACATATACAACATTTTGTGGGGTCCGCAGCAAAACAAAAATAAAAATAAAAATTCGGCACGCAAAACGAATCTCTATAACATAACACAATCACTTTTCCTACAATATAACTCTTATAAAACCCTATATATATATAGGGTTTTATAATTCTCATGTAACATGAGAATTGAAATTTCATGTTGTAGAGATAAAAAAGCATGTGGGACCCATATGTTAGAAGAAATTATATGTTGGATCCACATTAACACGGAAATCAAAGGGTGTGTAGGAAGATTATAATTCTCATGTTAAATGAGAATTATAAAACCCATATATATACACCAGTTTTGTCAAATGTTTTCTTGTTTTTATTCATCGGTTAAAGTCGGATAACATTTTTCCCGTGAAATATAAGCGATTTGTAAACGTTAAATACTCACGATCGATTAAGTAGCATGTTGTCAATCTCATAATTTTTTCATTTATTTTATTTTTCACGGTTCTGCAGCTAGCAACAAGGTCCATCGGAAAGCCACTTTTAGTTTTAGACTTTTAGCTGATTCTGTACACTAATAAAATAAGATATAATAAAACAAAAAGTTAATTAAGCTCTAATATGAACGGTTGATTGTTTATAGTGTCATATATTTCTTCTTGAATCTTGAGTAGAAGATCAAGACAACGATAATGATGATGGGTGATTGATATCAATATGGTAATAGCAATTATGATAACGTTAATAAGATTATGTGGATATGGTGGTGATTATAACATGTGGAAATTGAAGGTTAATAAGGGGTCAATAAGGTGATCATAATGGCAAATTGGTTTACAGTATATAGTTTCTTAATTAATTCTTATATAATGTAGTTTAATTCACAAAATAAATTATATGAGAAACGCTGAATATAAATTGACATTCTGATGTTTATATTGTATGATATGATGGCCAAATATTATATGAAATCAAATATGATTTGGTTTAATTAATTTTATGTGATAAAAGTAGGGGAAAGACTTCCCTTCCCCAGACACTCACGAAGTGGGTAATTAAACTGGGTCGGCCCTTATGTCAAATGATAAAGTGTGCCGTACATCTATGAAGCACCGACACTCTAAAAATCCCGACGTGTCGTGTCCGACACTTCCCGACACTCTCGGACACTCCGACACTCCAACGCGTGTTATAAAAATTCAAAAAAAAAGATTTAACGGCTGTATTGCGTTGAGTTTTTATTTCCAACTATTATATTCGTTGGATTACAATTACTATTTTATTGAGTTTAATATAAATATTCGTTGGATTACAATTACTATTTTATTGAGTTTAATATAAATATTTGGGATATCTTATGTTTCTTTGCAAAATTTATGAATATTATAAGTTTAGATTCATTTTTCTGTAAATTATTGAAAATTAAATACAATATACACTACATAAATTACAAATTTTATTTAATATCAAAACGTGTCCTAACGTGTCGAAATAACATTTTTTAGGATTAACGTGTCGGAGTGTCGTGTCGTATCGTGTCACGTGTCCCGTGTCGGTGTCAGTGCTACATAGCCGTACATCCATAATTTTTATTTTTATTTTTTTGGTAAATATACATCCATAATTTCAGCACTGGTGATTATGTAAACATATATGTTACTTTTTAAAAGTTGCACATAAACATAAACTACATCTATTTTTCTTCCACTTGAGTCAGTGTCAAAACCTCTTCCAAAAGCTTCATTGTCACAAGCTCATAACAATAAAACAAACATGAAGACATTTGCTTCCAAGAGTCCAACCCATGGTTGGGTGAGTCGATGTAGTTTGAGCACAAACTACATCATTCCATGATATAATACACAACTCATAAAGGGAATGCTCTTAGAGAAAGGTGATCTACAAGATACCTCAAAATGCAAAATGGTAGTAATTACATATAAATATTGCTTATGGTGCAAGTTGTTACAATAAAGCAAAATTGCAATACCCCACTATGATGCTTAGTAAGGAGGTAATGAAACTATTTATGGAAACTTCTTTAATTCTTGATCTATCAAAATCCTTGTCTCAGCAATGCCTAGTAATGGGCTTATATATACAGTACATTGGAGACATTTCTCCTTTCCAACAGTTTCATTGGGCCGGGCGGCTATGGTGCTTGCTTCATGAAGCAAAAGTTTTTCTAACACTTAATTAGTGGATTGAACCACTAATTCAAAAAACAATGCTTAGCCTTAATTCAAAAGGCTTTATGAAGGAAGACCTTTTGAATTTTGCGTCTCTCTCTCTTTGTACTAAGTTGGTGGAGTGTGTTTAAAGTTAAACAACCATCACATTTGAACTTGAAATTCAAATTTCCTTGTTGTTTCATAAAACTTCATCCAATCTTATTGGATTATGCTTCATATTTTACTATTAAATTAAGGGTTTTATTAGTCTCATTTTGCATAAGATAATTATCTTATGTTGCAGAGAAAAAATGGGTGGGTCCCACCATTACAAGAAAAAAAAATGTGTGGTACGAAAATCAAAGTGAGAGAACATGAAATAAGTTATCTTATTTGAAAGGAGAGTAATATTTCCCTTAAATTAAAACTAGAGATAATTCTTAACTCATTTGATCTTAATGGATAATTAGAATTATCCATAACCTTATTCTCTCAACAAGATTTAAAGTTGAATTTAAATCTAATCTTATCACAATCCTTATTTTGAATTTGAATTCAAAATTAGAATTTCATCAAACTAAAATTTGACCAAGTCAATTCTTTAACTTTCTAGTATACATGACACAAGGCCTTATTAGGGCTTCTTATGCATCTAGGCCATTAGTGAAAAAACATTTTTGCCAATAATGACTTGGATGGGCGCATGCTTATGGGTTTAGAGTTTCACTCGACCCATTTTATGCATAACCTTATCCAGGACCAATAACTCATTATTGGCCCAAATGTGTTATATCGTGCCATTAAAAACAATATTGGTGTGTGACTTATTAGACTCAGTTAGTCATTGAAATATATAATATTTGACTAATTAAACTTCTTTTATGAGTCTAATATATCTAATGACCACATAAGACACTAGCAATACTCTCGATCTCCATAAATAATTGAGTTGATCAAGTGATCTATTTTTCTTGATTTGGATACCATGTCGACATTATCCCTCATATCATCATTCATTTTTAGTCAGAGCAATTATACATTATCATCTATCTTGTGTGATTAAATGAAGCTTTTCATAAAGTCAGGAGTCTTTTTTTATAAAACTCTAAGGCAGATCCATGACTTTTCATGTTTTCTTATTATGCACAGATTCTCAAGTTTAATAGAAGTTATTTAAGTCCTATCAATCTTGTGAACGACTTATCCCTTGTAGGGAACTGTGAGTCCTTTTAGCATGTTCATATATATTCATGCCTTCAAGCCATACCCAAGCGTACATTGTTCTCCTTATTTCTAGGTGGACAGAGTTATATAGACAGTATAACCTTAAGACATAGTGTTCGATGGCTTCCTCAAGTCAAGGACGATCTGCACTATAGAACGATGAGAGACATTACAAATCCAATGATAATTTCTACAATGAATCCTTTTAGATTCACTTGGCAGGTCAATTCACCGCCATATATTCTCTAACAGATCCACCCATGACATCATTTAAGGCATCTCCGTACCTGCATTCCATAAGGTCTTTACCATGTATCTTCATACAAGTAGATGATGTCATGTTAGTCTTATTAAGACAACCAATGCTCTTTCTTGGTGACTCAAGACTTGGAACAAGTTTCAGACAATAAATATATAGTGCACTTAAATCCTCATGATCATGATCACACCATAGATCCCCAAGTATGTTAGGAATGTGCTTCCATACTCGGGGATGAATTGAGTATTATAGACTTTTTGTAAAAGCCTTATTCTTATTTCTAAATTAGAATCTATACAAACTTAGACATATAAAAAGCTAGTCGATACATTCAAACAAATCATAATATACAATATAATCTAATGATATATAATCTATACTTGCACATATTAGACATTAAGGAAGCAATTAAAATGCTAGAAATAAATGGTGAGGGTTGAGAAAAATGCAAACTCAATTTATCCTGATTTAGTCATCACCAATTTATGTCCTGCGTCCGGCCTCAATCAACAATTCTTCACTCTTAGTCAAGCTTAACAAGTTCTTGATAAACTATTACATCCTTAAAGAGCCTGTGAGTGCTTAAAAACCTTACAACCTATTGATAAGTTATCAAAACTTTTTATATTTTAACTTTGTGAAAAATGTTTATCCTTTTAAATGACACAACTTATATTCATTCACTCTCACAAAGAGTGAAACCCGCACCTTTATTTTTTTATCAACTCTCTTTCCTCCTTTATCTATCTATTTCTCTCTCTTAAAATGACACAACTTTACCTCCTTTAAAATGACACACAGTTTACCCTTTAATTTATGGGAAATATTACTCTCCTTTTACATGAGGTAACTTATCTCATTTTCCCTCACTTCGATTTTCGCACCCCACCTTTTTCTTCTTTTTCTTTTTTTATTTAATGGTGGGACCCACTCATTTTCTCTCTACCACATAAGATAGGTATCTTATGTGGAAGGAGATTAATAAAACCCTTAATTTTTCCTTTGTACGTTATATTTTAACTTTTTGATTAGCGTCTTTGGCACTCTAGAAAAATTTCATAATTAATTGGCTCTCCTTCAACCACGTTATTTATACGTTTTGAAAGGCATCAATTCAATTCTCCTATTTTTTTTTTTTGGTTTTTTCAGTTAAAGAAATTAACTATCATATACTTATATAAAAAAATAAAGTAATAGATTTTCAATTAAAGATTAAAGTAGTCCACCAATGGTTTCTTTTTTATCTAGTTAATTTTTCAGAAATATGGAATGATGACCAAATTTATTCACTTAAAGAACTAAAATAATAATAAAAAAGAAATATTTAATGACACTTTTTTATGATTTAAGGTTAATGTGGTAAACATTCCTTTTAAGAACTAACAACACTTTAATTTTTAATATATTTTTTTATATAATGATAATTCTAAAATTGGAACCTATAACTTGATGCAAACTATATAAATCTATTTCCACTAATTCAATCATAACGGCTTAATATAATTTTTTTACGAGTAAAGTAAATAAATATCATATGGTCGAATTTAATTCTTAAGAAAAAAGTCAACTTATGATATTCTTAAAATTCAAAATAGATCCATATTAGTTCTTTTGATGGACTGTGAATCTTTTAAATCTAAAAACGACTACTAACTGAATTTATTTTAAATTTAAAAGAAATCACAAATCAATTTTGTTTCTAAAAGAATAAAATCGGCTCTATAATTTTTATTAAGATCCAAAAATACTTTACTCAAAATTTAACAATCCTAATTCTTTGAAAGAAAACTTGAGAATCCATAAAAACAAACAAACAAAATTGAGAAAAATTGGCTTTAGCCTTTACTACTTTTCCAATGTCTTTGTTCCAAAGAGAGGTTCCGTTCCCACTAAAAAAAACATTTGACAATTCCAAAGCCCCAAAGAAATATCATATCCCACACAATGTCCATGATCCATCCTTCTCTTTCCACCTTCAATCTCAACCTCAAGACTTGATTTTGAAGACTCCACTTTGTGAACCTCACCAATCCCTATCTGGGTTTTGTTTTTCTTCTCTTTCCTTTACCATCGATCTTCACCATTTCATGTGAGTAACAAAAAGTTCACATTTTTAATCCCAATTTCACATAGAAAGAGAGAGAAAGCCAAGCATGGCCTTCTCTTCTAGGCGTGGAGGAAACTGGGCACAATCGACCCTTCCATCCTCAAATCCAAAATCAAAGATACCCAGAAAGTCAAGAAAGAGAACATGGCTCAAAGATTTGATCTTTGCGAATTTCTTCACTTTTGGGCTCTTGTTCTCTCTCTTCTTGTTCCTTCTCATTCTTATCAGATTTGGGGTACCAAAACCCATCACCACACACTTCAGGAACCGTTCCTCTCGCTACAGGAAAACCCTCAGCAGAAAACCCTTCTCTGTTGGTGGGAGTGGGAACTACACCATGTTGAGTGCCACTGTTGACATCACCACCAAGATGTTGTATGACAAGGTTGAGTTCTTGGATGTTGATGGTGGTGCTTGGAAGCAAGGTTGGAGTGTCACTTATAGAGGGAATGAGTGGGATAATGAGAAGTTGAAGGTCTATGTGGTGCCCCATTCTCATAATGATCCTGGTTGGAAGCTCACTGTTGAGGAATACTATGATAGGCAATCTCGCCATATACTTGATACCATTGTTGAAACGCTAACGAAGGTGAAGAATTCTGATCCTTCCCTTTTCTGGGTTTTGGAGGTTTTTTGTTTTGTTTTGATTTTTTTTTTGTTCCTTCATGAAATTATGATTAATGTTTTATGAATAAGTTTATTGTTGGTTAATTATAGGAAAATTGTTGGTTAAATGAGTTTGATATTTGGTTAATGGGAAGTGATCTGAAGAGTGTATGTGTATCCATTAGTACTCTACTTTATTGAATAGTTTGGAGTGATTGAGTAAATTTATGTTTCTGGGTTGTGACTTGTAAGTGAAGAATGGTAAAGGTTAAGTGGTACAAATTTGTCTTGATTGAACTAGTTAACTTACTCGAGGAAACAACCTCTTTGCAATTATGCAAGGGTAAGGTTGCGTATAAGGATTTCCTCCACCCCACACTTGCTAGTCGGGTTTAAGGGTTTAACGGGGAGTGGTTTTTTTTTTGAACTAGTTAACTTGCTGCTTCAGAGCTGCAAAATTTATATTTGGGCACTGCATATGATATCAAAGGTGGTACACCTTAAGGTAAGTATTGTTTTATTAATTTAATAATATTTAAATGTTCATAGGAGACAAAAAACTGAAAAAGCCTCTGAAATGGAGAAAATATTGATTGTAGGCCTGTCAGTTTCATAGACAGCTCTTTCTTTTATTCTTCTTATTCGTAAGTTTGAGAGCTATTTGAATCATGACATTGACCGGATAACTGGGATATGTAGGATTCTCGCCGGAAGTTCATATGGGAAGAGATGTCATACTTAGAGAGATGGTGGAGGGATGCCTCAGATGTCATGAAGGAATCATTCATCAATTTGGTAAACAATGGGCAGTTGGAAATTGTTGGAGGTGGTTGGGTGATGAATGATGAGGTAATGTGATGTTGATCTAATGACTCTTATCTTTCAGCAATGGCATTTGTATATATAATCTATAACTCCAGATGTAGCTTTTTCCTTTTGAAGTACTTTTAACGATAATTTTCTGGAAGGTTGTTTCTGGGATACTTTTCATCATACTTGTTTTGATACAAGTTTTTTAAATTTAAGGAGCTCCCAATTTTCTCTCCTGTCAAAGAAATGCATGCTCTAGAAACATACATGTCTATGGAATTATTATATCTAAATGCGAACCTCATCGAAGCTATCCTGTTAGTGAAGTTTATTATTGGTGGCCTCTCTATGCTTTACTTTTGGAATTTTAACTTTTAAATTGTTTCATCCTTCATGCAGGCCAATTCTCATTATTTTGCTATAATTGAACAGGTATGCTGAAAGCTTTGTCTATTTTTTTTGCGTTTGCATTTATTATTTATTTATTTCTTAAAGGTTTTTTGGGCCTGTATTCGACATTTCCATGCTCTATCAGAATATAATCTTTTTGCTCTAGAGTTTTGTATATTATTTTGTGATGGTGCTTAATCATAGGACAATTATGTATCAGATAGCAGAAGGAAATATGTGGTTGAATGACACCATTGGGTTTGTTCCTAAAAATTCTTGGGCCATTGATCCATTTGGTTACTCATCTACCATGGCATATCTTCTACGTCGCATGGGTTTCGACAACATGCTTATTCAGAGGACCCATTATGAGCTGAAGAAGGAACTTGCTTGGCATAAGAATTTAGAATACATATGGCGTCAAAGCTGGGATGCACAGGAAACCACTGATATATTTGTCCATATGATGCCCTTTTATTCGTATGATATACCTCATACGTGTGGCCCAGAGCCTGCTGTTTGTTGTCAGTTTGACTTTGCACGCATGCAAGGTTTTGTTTATGAACAATGCCCATGGGGACAACATCCGGTGGAGACAACTCATGAAAATGTTCATGAAAGGGCACTTAAATTATTGGATCAATACAGGAAAAAATCTACTTTGTACCGAACAAATACTCTTCTTGTTCCTCTTGGAGATGATTTTCGCTATATTAATGTTGCTGAAGCAGAGGCCCAATTCAGAAATTACCAAATGCTGTTTGATTATGTCAATTCAGTCCCCAGTTTGAATACGGAGATGCAGTTTGGTACTTTGGAGGACTACTTTCAAACCCTGCGTGAGGAAGCAGAAAGAATAAATTACTCATCTCCTGGTGAAGTAGGATCTGGCCTAGTTGAAGGATTTCCTTCTCTTTCTGGGGACTTTTTTACTTACGCTGATCGGCAACAAGACTACTGGAGTGGTTATTATGTTACACGTCCCTTCTTCAAGGCTGTTGATAGGGTATTAGAGCAGACACTTCGTGCCACGGAAATGATGGTGTCTTTATTACTTGGGTGCTGTCGGAGGTCACATTGTGAGAAATTTTCAATGGGGTTTTCCTATAAGTTGACTGCTGCTAGAAGGAACTTAGCTCTTTTTCAGCATCATGATGGGGTAACTGGTACTGCAAAGGATCATGTGGTTATGGACTATGGAACTCGAATGCATACTTCATTACAGGACCTGCAGATTTTTATGTCCAAGGCAATTGAGGCACTTCTTGGAATCCGCTATGAAAAATTAGATCACAGTCCTTCCCAGTTTGAGCCAGCAATAGCAAGATCTAAATATGATGCTCAGCCATTGCATAAAGTGATTAGTATTCGTGAGGGTACTTACCAAACAGTGGTCTTTTTTAATCCTTTGGAACAAACCAGAGAGGAAGTTGTGATGGTGGTTGTTGACAGTCCTGACGTTACTGTTGTTGACTCTAACTGGAGTTGTGTTCAAAGCCAAATTTCTCCTGAGTTGCAGTATCATAATAGCAAGATCTTTACTGGGAGGCATCGACTTTACTGGAAAGTTTCTGTTCATGCAATGGGGTTGGAAACATATTATATTGCCAATGATTTCGTTGGTTGTGAAAAGGCCAGGCCTTCAAAGTTGAAAATTTTCTCTAAATCTAGTTCAGTTGCCTGTCCTACACCATATTCTTGTGTGAAAATAGAAGCTGATGTGGCTGAAATTGAGAATGAGCATCAAAAACTAACTTTTGATGTAAGGCATGGTTTGTTGAAGGAGATAATCCTCAAAAATAGTTCCCCAAATGTTATAAATGAGGAAATTGGCATGTACTCTAGCTCGGGTGGGGCGTACTTGTTTAAGCCCAATGGTGATGCCCAGCCGATTATTGAAGAAGGTGGGCAGTTGCTTATCTCGGAGGGAACTTTGATGCAGGAAGCATACTCTTATCCAAGGACAGCTTGGGAGAAATCGCCCATTTCTCATAGCACCCGCATATATAACGGAGAGAGTACAGTCCAAGGGTTTGTCATTGAAAAGGAATATCATGTTGAACTTCTTGGCCATGATTTCAATGATAGGGAGTTGATAGTTAGATATAAAACGGATATTGATAACAAAGGGATCTTTTATTCAGATTTAAATGGATTTCAGATGAGCCGAAGAGAAACTTATGATAAGATTCCTCTGCAAGGCAATTACTACCCCATGCCCTCGCTTGCATTCTTACAAGGATCTAATGGTCAGCGGTTTTCTGTCCATTCCCGGCAATCATTGGGTGTGGCAAGCCTTAAAAATGGATGGCTAGAGATAATGCTGGACCGCCGTTTGTTAAGAGATGATGGTCGTGGTCTCGGTCAAGGAGTGATGGATAACCGTGTTATGAATGTTGTCTTCCACATTACTGTGGAAACCAATATTTCTGCCATTTCAAATTTGGTTTCCAGCTCTTTACCTTATAGCCCTTCTCTTTTCTCTCACCTTGTTGGTTCTCACTTGAACTATCCATTAAATGCATTCATTTCCAAGAAGCCGCAGGAGATGTCTGCGAAGCCACCACCTAGATCCTTTTCTCCTCTTGCTGCTTCCTTGCCATGTGATTTGCACATAGTGAACTTCAAGGTTCCCAAGCCTTTGAAATTTTTGCAGCAACCATCTGAAGGTTCTAGATTTGCTCTGATCTTTCACAGGAGACATTGGGATTCTTCATACTGCCGGAAGGGAAGATCACACTGCACTAATCTGGCTAATGATCCTGTGAATCTGTTCAGCATGTTCAAGGATCTTACAGTCATGAAGGCTAAAGCAACTTCATTGAACCTTTTGCATGAAGACCCTGAAGTAATGGGATTCACAGACCAGTTTGGAGATCTTGCACAAGAGGGGCATGTTGCCATATCTCCAATGGAAATTCAAGCCTACAAGTTGGAGTTACGGCCACTACAATAGAGTACACTCATTGGTGAATTGTTGCTGCTGATTTAAGCTGAACAAAATGTTTTTAATGCTCCATTAATGGTAGGGATGAATTCATGGACTGTTTTCTTTTCTAAACACTGAGTTTAAGGTGGTGCAGGTAAGAGGATATGTGAGGAAACACGTCCAAACAAAGAGTAGTAACCTTGGTTGAGTTGAGGAAGTGTGAAACATTGGACTTTTGTAGATTGCTGTTATAGAAACATGGATGAGGTTGTAGCATCTGCGGCTCCTTGTTTGTTTACTATGTTGCTGTAGCATTTGTTTACGTTTTCCCAGTCATGCAGTTCAAAGACTAGTTTTGCTTTATTGACTTAACATGTTATTGTATAACACTTCTCTTAGAGGCTAGTGATACATGTACATATCTAATACCTCTATGATCCTGTGAATCTGTTCAGCATGTTCAAGGATCTTACAGTCTTGAATTCACAAAGTTCTATGCAAGGGATTGTATTCTTCTTTGGATGTTGGCTCAACAATTTGCCAAAATAGTACTTATTCTGAACTGTGAAAATAAATTTGCAAAGTTAGCATTAAAGTACAAGTTCTAGATACATGTTATTCATGTTAGTGGTTTTCTTTTTATTTAATTTTTTCATCTAGGTCTTGCTTTTGATCTCATGTATTTATTTTATGGGAAAGGTGTTTGTCCTTTCGAATGTCATAACTTGTGTTATTTTATTTTTATAAAGAGGTGGACTCACATTTTTTTTTGGTCAACTCTCTTTTCCATGATTTATTTTTTTTCTTTCACTTAAAATGACACAACTTCACATCATTTAAAATGACACATACTTTTTCCTAATTTTATTTAGGTTCATTAATTGTTAATTCCAACTAGTTTGGAATCAAAATGATGTCAATATTGATCCACGTCTTGTTTTATGCACGAAGTAGTTGGCATAAAAATGATGTTAATGTTGATCTAAATTGAGAAACACAACTACTGCTTTGGAAAATCTCACTGAGAAATACAACCTTTTTTTCTTAATTTTTCTAAGCTAAAAAAAATCATATAATCACTAGATAGTTTTAACTTCAAAAGTAGCTTTTAAGTTAAAAAAACAAAATATTTACTTATTAGAATCGAAGCAATGGCGAGACTTATAAATTCAATCATTTAAACTGATTGGTCAAATTATGTATCATGAAAATAATTCATATACAATAACATGAAACGTTGAAAAAGGATAGTTTTTTTTTTTCTTTTTAATTTCATGATTGGTTGGTTTAACTGTTTAAAGTGATAGATTCAACCAAATTTTGATTAGTCCAAAATGATATGATCGTAAATATACTTAAGAGATTAAACCATAACCAGTTAAATGTTTGGTTTACGGACAAATCAGTCCTATCATTAATTCCAATATAGTTTTGATAATAGTGGATAGAAGTAACAATATAGGTCTTGGATTCACCTAAACAAAACATTAGTTTTGATTTACATTTTAATGATTGGTCTATTTGTGGGGAACAGTGACCAAAATGTCACTGTTCCCTAACTTTTTTTTCTTAAATATCATGCCAAGAGTGTTAATTCCTAATATGCCACGTGGACAAATTCACTGGCACTATAGCGAACTTATTTTGCTGATGTTGTCACGTTCATGGTGGACACCAAGTTTGCTACCCCAGGTAGCGAATTTGGTTGCAATTAATGCACCTGCACGTTTCCACCTGCCACGCCACGTGGCAGACATGCAACGAAGTTCGCTGCCCACTCCAGCGAACTATGTGTAACGGCTAGGATGACACATGGCAGACATGCAACGAAGTTGACTAGGGTGGGCAGCGCTGCATGTCTGCCACATGGCGTGGCAGGTGGAAACGTGCAGGTGCATTAATTGCAACCAAGTTCGCTACATTGCCCAGCGAACTTATTCACGTGGCATATTGAAAATTAACACTGTTGGCGTGACATTTAGGGAAAGAAGTTGGGCAACAGTGGCATTTTAGTCACAGTTCCCCATTTGTGGACATTAAATTAAATACGAAGGATAGAGAAAAAATATATATTGAAATGTCCATATATAAGCCAAAAATTCCAGGCACTTCTTGCATGAGTAGGTATTTAAAGTGAATATTTCCTTGTTCCTGGAACTGAACTTTAATTTATCACACTCCTAGATGAAACAAATTCGAGATAGAAATGGGAAAACCAATGTGCTTCAAGCCTCTCCTTTTGATGAGTAACCAGTAAAACTCACTTCTTAGGATTATAATATGATTTCTTCTTGCACACTGACATTAAGAGTCTTATGGGGAAGAACAATGCTGTTGATCACCACCACCTCATCTTCAACTGTCACAGATTCTCCTAAATTATTATTGGAAGGGAAAAAAAAGGAACTAGGGTTAGTATTGACAAATGCAATAGGACATCAACTTTGAGAACCAGTGATATGAAATAAACAAAAGACACTCAAGTGGGCAAGGATGTGTACCTAGGATGGTTGTGCCAAGCTTTGCATTGTAGTCACCATCAGCCTGAAACATTCAAATCATTATTGGTCAGGCACACTAAGCTTGAGTAGTTAAAACCTATGTTGCACCAAGTTAATTCTAAAAAATCTTAGATTTCAACATGTTAGGACATATTTTGCTATTAAATAATAGGGGAAGGATATTGTAACAACCAAGTTTGTGTTACTACCATGTTACTACCAGTCAATCTCACCGTTAGATCGCTTATGTTGAAACGGTTATATTTATTTCCATCTTTGTATGGTCATTTTTAAAGTAAAAGCATTAAATATGTCATGACCATACAAAAGTGAAAATAAATATAAAATATTAAATTTGGGGAATCATGACCATCAACATCAACATCAACATCAACATCAACATCAACATCAACATCAACATCAACATCACCTTTATCCCAAATTAATTGATATTAGAGATATAAAAATGTAAAAAAAAAAATAAAATTAATTAAATTTAAAAAATATATATATATATATAAATAAAAAAAATTAAAAAAAATATAAAATTTTTTAAAAAATATAATAATAATAATAATTATAACCGTTGGAAAAAAAACGGTGAAACTAAACTTATAATACTTGGTTGTTATCAATTTTGACAAATAAATTTTTAATTTATGTACTTTATGTTATATTTATATATTAATAATTATATTTTAATACTTATCAATTTTGACAAGAAACATAAGATGTAAATATTTACTATTATATTTTCAAATTGAAAATCTCTTATACACTCCGGTGAGATTTATTCAGTATTCTTTTTTAATTTTTATTATATCAATTTGGTAAAACATCGATCAATTTTTTCATGATATGTAATGAAATTTCAAATATTATACATGTTGGAGCGTGTCACAGTGTCGGGGAGTGTTGGACACGATACTTTAAGTTTTTTGAAGTGTCAGTACAACATAGGTTAAAACCACAAAGGGTTAAACAAGTTTTTCATTGGCAATTAAAATTGAAAATCTTTCTCCATATTTTTGCTTTATCCTGTTTAGCACTGGTTTTAAAAATGCACTAAACTTGCCTGCACCCGTGACCATCTTCCCATTGATGACTTCCATCCAACAATAGAATTTATAACTATAGCATTTTCCTGTCAGGAGAAAAAAAACATATTGTTTATACATTGAAAATATCACACATCTTAGGCATCCAGTTCCTTACCTTAAGTTCAACATCATCCAAGATGATACAACTGATTAACCTGACGCCAGCACTGACACGAACATTTGCTGAGATAGAAACATTTGGACCAATCTGTTCACGAAAGAAAAGAAAAACTTATTTTGTATTTCATGCAAAATATTTAGATCCATATAACCATAAATATTGGTTTTCCCTACAATTTTGTTTTAGTTTACTTACACTAACATTTATAAATACAATATGCACTGTTCATCCAACCCTCAGGTTGAAAATCTGAATAAAAATCAAGCCATCATCATCATCATTTGTCCATGAAACAGCCCACTTTTAGACTTGCATAATGGCATCAATGCACCCATATAGAACTATTTGGAAATATTGTATAATTCAAAGTTATCAAATGCAGATTGCGGCATGTCGCGGCCAACCCCGAAAAACGCTATAGCGGGTTACGGTTGCGGAAATAGCGGAATAGATATATGATAGAAATAATGACAATTTTTTTTTTAAACATAAAGATTGCAGAAGTGACAGAGAGAGACACAGATATACTAAAAAACCCTTAAAAATTTTTTGTTACATATTTAAATTTAGGACAAAATTGACATTTTGCCTTATAATAGCAAGATGGTCGCGATTTGGCCACAAATGCGATCGCAATGACTGTTATTGCATTCCAGTGTAGCGCGACGTGGTTTCTTGCAGCAAGGCATCGCAACGCCCATACGGCGCGACTCACGGTGCTATTGCGGTGCAATTAACTACTATGGTATAATTCTAGTTAAGCCTTTTAATCTTTCTTCAGCATTTCAGCAGGTTACTACCGTTCAGTCTTTAGTATTTTACAGTAGAAAATGTATCAATGAAATATGTCTCTTGTCCAAAAGAGGAAAGGATTTATAATCTTGTATAGGCAAGAATGGAACTACCTTTGCAGATGGATGAACTTTAGCAGATGGGTGGATATATACATCACCAACAATTGTGGCATTTCTTTTACCATCTCCACTGGCCAAAAGATGGGGTGAAGTATTTCTGAACTGAGCAAGATACAACTCTGAGCATCTCAAAGATATTCTGTTCATGCCAAGTGTATACTATTAGTAAAACCCGAAAACAGTCGAACATTAAAGCTTAAGGCAGTTAAGATACTATGAAACCCTACCCTGGAGTTTTAATTTGCTCCCAGAAATCCATTGTCTCATATGTATACAGTTGCTTCTTTCCAGCTAGAGGTGATAATATATCTTGATCCAGTCTTACAAAATCTATAGGAAGAGTCCTGAAGGAAAAATATCTCCATTAGTCCTTGACAATATTGCAGTTTTCAAAGGGGAAAAATCTGCAATGCTAATGACGACTACGTGACACGTGTCTGGATTTTCATTGAATCACCAAGTACTCAAGTAGTATAGGAATAAAAAGCAATGGGGGTCAGATATTTAATCTCAAAACGGGAAAATTCAAGTAGTTAGGTGCAGAGACTCTTTCACATTTGACTCATCTAAACCAATACATTGTTTGGGATGAGTTTCCATGCATGCCATCGAGAAAATTGTCTCGAATTTCGTTTGAATAATTCAAAATGTTAACCAACCTTGTGGCAGATTGGAGTGCTTCAAAGCTGGAGAGACGACGTAGATTAGCTGCAGTGCAGTCAATAAAATCAAGTCAACTTACAATGATGAATATTTTTGTATTTCTCTATGTAAAACGGATAAGGATATATGGTATATTTTGTAGGTAACTCTGAAGGAACTAGTGAAGTTAAAAGAGCTAGAATAAATATTCTCACTAGGGAATATGAATTGTTAGCAAACAAAATAAACTAAGCTGATATAGTGAAAAACCTGAAAGCAAAATCATGCACATTCTCTACTTCTAAGGCATGCACATATCATAGATACAACGATACACCAAATAATATGCAACAGAGTTTTAAAATCAATTATTATTATTTGACAGCTTTACTATGAAGAGAATCTTCTTGTCATATTAAAATACGGAGCATCCTGTATTTTCTTCCTTGATTAACAATTAAGAGTTCATCATGAAATTAGAGAAGGGCTAGGTCGACATGTTTTTTCCAACTAGTATTTGTGTTAATTTCAATCATAACCAGTACTAAAATAAAAGCTACATTTGATAAGACATTTGTCTACATGTTTGCTTGGCAAATGCACTATTTGGGCTAGCCAATATATTTCTTTGGCATAAGCAAAACAGATAAGACCACTTAAACTCCAGTGAGCCAAGAGATATAATTGATTTGGATGCTTGGAATTTCAAAGGTAAATTGTGCATGGCCACTTAAACAAATACCAGTGAGACCCCAAATTTGTTTTGGCAGAGATAGAAATTTGTGGCAAAACAGAATAATTAATATTTCTGTATATTAGGGATATCTATGGGGATCAATTAGGATAGTTTCTTTTTCCTCTTAATTAGAATTGATTTAGTTTCCTTATTTCACTCACATGCAATCTGTATATATGCTGTAACCTATCATTGTTGGAATGCAATTCAATAGAAAGAACTCTTTTTACTATTCTAAAAAGATTAGAAGATAGATAATAGAGGATAAAATAAAATGTAAATATTTGTTAGACCTATGTTCTTGTAAAAGAAAGAACTGAATAAGGAGTAGAAGAAGGGAAAAACATGCATCATAATGTTATGCGAGTGTTTGTTTGTTTGTGTATTTGTGCTCTTGAAGATGAAAAGCAGCACCAAAACAAGAAAGAAAACCATACATGTTTTATGCAATACTTATTGTTTAAAATTAAAATTCTATAGGTTGAAGCCAAGTTATGTCTTGTGTATCAGGAACCAAATCATTAAACACAACCCTTTTAAGATTGACACTTTTTGAATTGTGATGGAAAGAGACCAACCTCTTCCTTCTCGGTTCATAGATACATCTTGGATGGCAGTAAAAATATCAGGGGTGAAAATGTAGACACCACAATTTATCAAATCACTAACCTGCAGGTTATAAAATGGTTAATCTTGTCTAGCCATGATCATACTAAAAAGAAATATAGCTTATACCAATCAAGCTCCAGCATTGGAATTTATTTTTTCTAGGAAAGAAAATTTTTTAAAAAAAATGAAGAGAAAAAAAAACCAAATTTAATACTCACAAATGTCTCAGGTTTCTCAGTATAATGCAGCAATTCATTAGTGGTTGGATCAGCAACCAACTCACCGAATTGGCTAGCAGATTCAGCTGAAACCTACACATGAAATTCACAACATCAGAAGGAGAATGAAAAAAGGGTTTTGCAAAGAAACACAAGGATATGCATCCAATTTTTTCTATGTACCAACCTTGATAACCAACATTGTCCCCATCCCACCATATCTTTTATGCGCATCTGCAAAAGGAAACAAAAAAAAATATTTCAGTAGCGCCATACTTCTGAAGAACAACCATGACTTAATAGCAACATACTTACCAAGCAAGGATGGTAGCGGAAAACTACAGCAAACATCACAATTTAGCAGAAAGATATGTGACTGCAATCAAAATGTACTCTATCCATTAGAACCTAGACATTCAAAAAAAAAAAAAAACCACTAAACCACTCCCCGTTAAATCCGATTAGTGAGTGTGGGGTGGAGGAAATCCTTGTACGCAGCCTTACCTTTACATAATTGCAAAGAGGCTGTTTCCTGGATTCGAACCCATGACCTTTCAGTCATGAAGGAACAGTTTTACCACTGCTCCGGTTCACCCCCTTAACCTAGACATTATGCATTCTAAATTTAATCCACAATATAATGCAAAAGCAGTCATAAGAGCAGTGTTTCTAACTGGGTTGTCTTCCATGATAATATCTCTGAAGTAGTAAAGACCACCAGCTGAACCATGTGGTTTATCCTCCTTCAAGTATCTAGATTGATATTAGTCACACAACCATGTCAGATCCAGCATTTAAAAGAGCTTACAAGCATAATTATTATTATTTTAATTAAAGCTTCATATTAATGCTGTAGTCACCTTACTGGTAATTTCAGCTCATTTGAAATTGAAGAGACATATAGAGCGAATTCTCGCTCCTCATAGAACCCAAGAAGATATATTTGAGCCAAATTGGGTATCTGTAGAGTTCCAAACTAGTAAGTTAAGTAAAATACTCCACACCTTTTAAGTTATATATATCATCCCTTCTCCTCTTCACCAGTTTCTAAGCTGAGATTCAATTTGAATTTTAGACTAATGTTGACCACATATCATATATCATATCAGTGACCAATTTTTACAGAGAGACCTTCTAGTTTTCTCAATTTGGTCATAAACAAGGTAGTTAAAATCGAAATTTTAAGTAAAATCGGAATCAAAACGCGGATAAAAAAAGGGAATTAATTTTCTCATGCTACACTCACAATCTATGAAGCACCGATACGACATTTTCGATACGTTCTCGATGATACAGATGCCGATTACCAAACAATATGTGTCTGATACGTTTCATAAAAACCGATAAGTTTGAAATTTTTTTTAAAATCGTTTTGTCATTACAATAGATTAGTTCACAAAAAAGTACAATCAGGTGTGTCCTATTTCATGTAAAATGCACTAAAAAAAATCATAAAAACGTAAAGTCCTACAAACATAAGTTTGGAATATAGGTAAAATTGTTTTGATGAAAAAAAGAGTAAAATCGTAATGATAAATCGAGATTTTAACAACAATAATCAGGAATAGTGTGAAGGGTAGTTGAAGAGAAAAAAGAAGCAAACCTTTTTACAAGCAGAAATAGGATGATGAACCATTGGCTGACCAGCCAAAGGGAAAAGGGGTTTAGGAGTATTAAAGGAAAGAGGTCGAAATCTGGTTCCTGCAAATTAATAATTGAACAAAGGCATATATAACAGATGAAACCCCAAAATCCAAAATGGAAAAAAGACTCAAATTTTGATCAAAAAACAAGCAAAGAATTCAAATACCTTTAGTGGGTCCACCCACCATAATCACAGCAACCACTTTCTCCGAGCTCTCCATGACCAAAGCACAGATCTTTAAGCTCAAAAACCAAAATGCTTGATTGAAAATTATGGGAATTGATACTCAACTCAACTCAGCTTTGCTCAAAGTGAAAGTGTTGGTTCCAAGACAGAGAGGTTTGGTTAGCTTTTGGGTATCTTTGTGCGTTATGTGTTTGTGTTGAGTGGCTCTAACTTCACAGTTTCCCACGGTTTGCAGCCAGATCAGATTCCTAGTATATGCCAATCCCATAAAGTGATAAAACGATATAACATAGTATAGTAGTCGGTGTTTTAATTTTGATTCAGTTAAGGTTAAAGAGACAAAGCAGACAGAGAAAAAAAATTTCTGAGAAAAAAATTTGTAAAACTTTATGACAAGTCAAAATATATTTTGAATTTGAAAATTACATTATCATATTATTTTGATATATATTTAGTTAGAGTTTTATAATTTCCATTTAACATGAGAATTGTAATCTTTCAAAACGACGTCGTTTTCCGACGGAAATCAACACATAATTTTTTCTAATATATATATCCCCATATTACTTTTTGTCATTATAATTTTTTAATTCTCATAAAAGCCTTTTAGTTATTAATGGATTTGTTAGAACTGAAACAATCACACGCAAATCAGAAAAGAGAGAAAAGCAAAAAAAAAAATTTTTTTTTTTTTGTTAAACAAACTATTTTGAATTTAAAAATTACATTATCATATTATTTTGATATGGTTTTAGTTATTAATGGATTTGATAGAACTAAAACATGGGAAATAATACTCTCATTTTATAGAAATAAAGATATATCTTATATGAAAGGAGAATAATATTTCCCTTTATTTAATCACATCACTTAATCCAATGTGGATTATGTCAAGCAATATAGATTGTATTCTCTTGAGTTATAAGACTCGGTTTACAGGTTTACAAAGGGGATATAAATAGTATCAAAAAACCTAAATAAGAGTAACTTTTATGACACAAGTCCAAACTATTAAGAAAAAAATAAATAAATTTGGTTTCCACAATCAAATGTGGCATTATCTCATGCTCTAAGAGTTATGTCACTCTTTGCAAGACTCAATTTACAAAGGGGATATAAATAGTATTAGAAATCCATAACAGTAATTTTTATGGCACAAGCCTAAATTATTAAAATAAAATAAAATAAATCACAGGCTCATAACAGTATTAAATTTCCACAATCCTATGGGTGTTGTGTCCGGCTAATAAGAGTCATCGTATGAATGTGAATTCTAGAATTAAAACCAAAGATAAAAAAATGTTTTAGGTGTAGCATTTAAACAAGTTAGGTACTCGAGCAAAATCAGCTTAATGAGGTACCGCAATAAATTCTGGCCCATGGAACAACCTCTTCGGCAAAATAAATGTAGTAGGTAAAAATGGAAATCTCAGTAGTCCGTTAATTAAATGGCTTTTTTTGGTCCAGCCCAAACCCATGAGCTCTTGAGTGTTAGCCCATTAAGAAGTACAAATGTTGGGCCTCTCAAAAGAGCCCATCCCTTATGAGCAAGGCCTGTAAGAGACATCATCCTTGTAGCCTTACAAAATATGCAGCTATAAAATTGTTGATAAAGCATGTTCCATTTTATTTTCACTTCCAAAATATCATCACTTGAAGTATTGAGGTTGTTATTTTTTGTAAAGTTTTATCCAGCGGGATTTGAAACCTTAAAATTATCTATAAAGTTTGTCTTATTGTGGAATTAGCTTACTTCCTAGTTAAACTATATATTAGGGATATATCTTTCTCATATTACATGAAATAAAATACTTCTCCTACTCATACTTTAAAAGTTAAGCTAATATTTATTTATTTTTATTTTGTTTTTTTTTTAAAAGTAGGCTTCACATACTTTGTATCTATAGCATGAGTTTACAAGTCCCATATGATATGAGACTTGTATTTGTCATAGTATTAATGTTAATTTTTTTTTGGTGAAAAAAAAAATATTAATGATAATTTTATTTATGTTTCATTATGGTAATTTTATCTTTATACACACATAATTTAATATGAAATATATGAATTAGATTCTATATTTTTATGTGTGTATAAAAAATAAAATCATTGAAAAATTAAACCCTAATTTTAGTGTGTCAGTTTGTAACATTTTCCCACCACTGACCGGCCATGTTAATTTATTGAAATAAATTATGAATTTTTTAGAGGATCTTCAACAAAATCTAAATTGACATTATGAACTGTCACGAGTCATGACCATGTATAGAATCCAGCAAAATGGAAATTCGTGTTGCTTCAGCCTTCAAATGTTTTTAGACATTTAATTTAATAGTTTTTATTATTCTTTGGTGCATATAATATGAGAGTTGTATTCCTCATAGTATTAATGTTAATTTTTTTCAAGAAAAAGGAAATTAAATAACCGTTTCTTTCAAAATCATTTGATGGTTAATGCTAGGACAAAAACCCGTTCCATCCACCAAATGGGATGAGATGAGTTGAGTTTTACAACAAATCTCAAAAGTGGGTAGGATATCAAAGTTTGAGTGACCACGAAGTGACGAGTTCGATCCTCACCGCCTACAAAGCACGGACACGCCAAACTTTTAAAATATAGATCGGACCACACACACGTTTACCTGTGTATAAAACAATAAAATAAACACACTAAACGCCTAATTTTACGTGTGTCACGTTTTTCCGACACGCAATCAACTTTTTGGGACACGCGGTCAACATTCGGACACGCTCGGACACGTTTTTTTTATTTTTTTATTTTTTTTAATTTTTTTTTTATAAACATCTTAATTTTATTTTGCTAACTAAATATAAAAGAAAAAATTTATAAATTGATTTTTACTGTTATGAAATTTGACATGAAAAATTATTTATATTTATATTTATGTTATGAAATTTAAATATTTAATTGGTTATATGCTTCAAATGTTTTATATGTATTAAATATAAATTATATTATATATATTAAATTTTTTATTTAATATCAAAACGTGTCCCAACGTGTCCAAATATGACATTTTTTAGAATTAACGTGTCGGCGTGTCGTGTCGTGTCCCGTGTCTCATGTCCGTGTCCGTGCATCATAGCTCACCGCCCCCACTTGTGGAATTAAATAAAATAAAAAACACAAAAAAGGTAAAAAAAAAAAATTGGACCTGTACAATATCCACACTTCAAGTCCAGAGAGATCTTGCAAGAGAGGGAGTGTTAGAGAATATAATATAAATCATTAAAAAGGCCCTCACCTAACACCTTAAGATTTTGGGTTTAAGTGATTCTTGACATGCGAGCTCATTTTTTGGCAGGTGATGGTGGAAATAGATAGGATGAGGTTAGTCATCGTAAAACAGGCTCGGGCTAACCCGTCCAGCCCGCTAAATAGGCCGGGCCAGACTGAGTTTTTCAGCTTACTTTCAAAAGCGAGACGAAACAGACTCATTCATTTTTTGGCGGATTGATGAGATGGTGGGACGAGCCGCTGTGGTTCTTTTGGTTCCATTGTTTTTTTAGTCACATTTGAAGGTAGAGAAAATTATCAAAGAAAGAATTTTGTTAAGTATTTTTTTATGAGTTTAATTTTGATACAATTTTGATAATTATATTTTAAAATAGTCTAGTATCTTATATAAAATTTAATGTAGAAAAGCTTTTTTTAATACAACAATACACGATTAAATGATATTATGAATTTAACACTAAGCATGCATTAAAATTAAACCTTTTTTATATTACTTCGAAATTTATTTATAATACATATGACAGAAAATCATAAGTAATAAATATGCATTACCAAACGACATTTCTCTATCTCACTAGAATTTGTTTTCCATTTTATATACAAATATAATATAATGCCTGCCTTCATGATATATCTCATGTTAAATTTTTAAGAGGATAACCAATGACTCATTTTTTTTTTCCAAAAAATAAAAAATAAAAATAAAGAAAATATTAGGCAACAAGAATTACTAAATTTTGTCAAATTTTTCTGGTGGTATAGCATCAATAAAACAACAAATAAGGAAAACTGAAATTGAAAGAGGTTGAAACAGATCACAGAACTTGAACAATTCCAAGTAACTTCAGCATTCCTTGGAGATACTTTAGCAACTACCCTTAATCACAATCATCCTTCATCAATGTTAAACAAAGTTTTCTGTTGTATACCACAAATTTGATGAGCCTCAATCTTTTACTATGCCGGTCACCAGATAGAGAACTGCCATGAGGTTGTGTGGATCTTGATTTTGTGGATTCAAACGGAGCTCAATATTCTTCCAAGAACTGTCTCTAGAGGTAACAATATTCTCTTTGTTTCAGCTCATAATAATCATCATTACATTTGCTTTAGTTAATTAACATTAGATAATAATTTTACCAACCTTTTTTATTATAAGTGTATGTTTCCAGACCTTATTATACATATACTGCCCCAAATGAGACAATCTGTGTCATAATTTATTTCAATTTTTTTGTTCTTTCTCACTTCTTTTCGGAGCTAATATTTCACATAAAATTATGTGCCTTTTTATTAAGGGTTTTTTTGGATATAATCCATCAATCCGTCGATTATTCGACTAATCCGATTTGAGTCAGGTAGGACTACATGACCGGTAAAGCTCTTCCTAGCTATTTTTTAACAAGTTTCATTTCCAAGATTTTGAACTCGAGATCACTCTTGAGTTGATACTCATGTAAGATTATTAAAGCAAGGAGAACCCTTAGGCCAAAACTTTAGTGGTCAAGACAAGAGGTGGCAAAGTGGGCGACCCACCTCACCCCCGCCAAAAAATGAGTCAGCCCGTCTCGCCCTGCTTTTGAATGTGGGCTGAAAAACTCGGTCCGTCCCGTCCCGTTTGGCGGGTTGGCTCGCTAACCTGAACCTATTTTACACTGACCCGTCTCAGTCCACCTATGCCAGCCATCAATCCGCCAAAAAATGAGCCGCCTCGCCCCCACTCCGCTTTTGAGATGGATTAAAAAACTCTGCCCGTTCCGCTCGATTTAGTGGGTGGGGCGGGTTGACCCGCCGAGCCGAGCCCGTTTTCCTCGGTCACTCAATCAAAGATGGAGAATCAATCCACAGATTCTCATATTCTTGTCCCTTTCAAAAAATAGATCATTTGAACCAAATTGCCAACTTAAAGACCACCTAGTGGAAATTAAAGATGGTCTTTCCATGAATCCCTTTTTGAACATATCTCGATAATGTCAATCACAATTATTTGATAAAAATCTTGCTGGGCATCACTTTCTGCCTTAAAAAGCCTTCCCATCACATACTCCATGCATGCTGGTCTACTTTGCCTGATTAGTATGTCATTGCTTTCACTAATCTTTGCACCTTTCATGCTGAGCTTAGTAATTTCATTTTCTCACGAAATACAGTTTATGTTGTACACATGCATCCCATAACATGTAGATAATGGAGTTTCCTTTTTTGAATGTTTTTGTTTGTGTGTGGATAATAAAGCATTTTCTTGTGCACACAGTATACTTAGAAAAAAATGTTTGGACTATGCAGCTTTTTCTTTTGTTTATGGAACACCTTTTCCTTTATGATAAAAAGAAACAATGGGCTAGTTGCGTAATGTTAATTAGTTGCAGATTCCATATTGAGACCAGGAGTGGCATGAAAGAAGGAAAGATAAGGTAGAAATGCCATTAACACATAATTACAACACACGTATAATATTGTAGATATACTCAAGATAATTTTCTAAAATAAATTCTAAAATGTGTGTGGTGTATATTGTTGGGAGTAAGATATTTGATAAAAGGAGAAACACTTAAAAAAGGTTTTGATGGAAGAGGATATTATTTTTTGGGAAAATAGTTTATCCTTTTAAATGATCTAAATTATGTCATTTTACCGTTTTATAACTGTGTATTCCGGGAAGTACATAGATATAATATTAAAGTTGTACTTTTTTTCTCTCTTCAGAAAGTGTCGGCTGAACACATTTATTTATACTAATGACACCTCTTTAACCAATAGCTAGGATTATGATTTATGCCAACACATTTTTCATCTAAAGACTATATAAGTATTTCTCTTGGATTTTCTATAATCTCTTAATCTGAATATTTATTTTGGTAGGTGCAGCTAATCTCGAGAATTCTCCTATAGAAGTTTAGAGTAGATTATTCTAGATTTTGGGTTAAACAACTCCTAAAGATATTTAGATCAAATAACTATTAAGTCCAATGAATCAAAATCAAGATTATTATTTAACACATAATAAAACCTTGATAGAACTATTGATATTTTTATCATTGCATGTGGAAATTATATGTTTGATTCATGTAATTGTCTCTTGCAAATGCAAGGTAACATCCTTGTGTATAGCAAAAGCTTTTATGCAGCACTATGGTGTCTTTTTTTTTTAATATGTAGTGTAGATAGCTCGTAAGTAATAGACATCTCACTAGTAATTTGAATCGGATAATGACAAAAGTATATGATTTGATATGTAGTTTACAATTTGCAACCTTAGTTTCATAAAAAAAAAAAAGACTTTAATAAAGTGATACTACCCATATTTATGAATAGGAGTTAACATTGGCCAAGAAAAAACATTTCGCCCCCCAATTTGCTGAAAGGCAAAGCAAAAGGTTTGAACAAATAGTACGTAAGCGCACTATGCCAACATTGTGTTCCTTGCCTAGGTGTCAACTGAGGAATTCCAACAAAAACAACAGTATCAGTCGCCATGCTATGACAGTGAAACTTTGACCCCAGAAATCAAATGGAATATGTGTCAGTCTGAATTTGTTACTTATTATAAATATAATTATTGGCCTGTGACCCTATGTAGCACCGATATCGGCACGGGACACGTGATACGATACGACACGATACTCCGACACTCTAATTTTAAAAAATGTTAGATTTGGACACGTTAGGACCACATTTTGATATTAAATAATATTTTTAATTTATGTAGTGTATATTATGTTTAATATTCAATAATTTAACAAAAAAATGAATATAAACTTATAATATTCATAAATTATGCAAATAAACATAAGATATCCCAAATATTTATATTAAACTCAATAAAATAGTAATTATAATCCAACAAATCTAATAGTTGAAACTAAAAAATCAACACAACACAACCTTTAAACTTTTTTTTTTTTGAATTTCTATAACGCGTGTTGGACAAAAAATAAACAGTCAGGGTTTTTTGAAGTGTCGGTGCTTCATAGCTGTGACCTGACTTATTTACAAAAATTAAAAGCCTGGTTTAGCTTGTTTAAAAAAAGTAAGACAACAAAAATTTATCCAAATAGAATATATAATCAACAACACTAGTAATTCCATAAATATTCATAAATTCAATATATATCCAAAAAGCAAAATATAGAACAAAATCATTCAAAAAATCTGTGTAACCAATAAAATGGGATAAAATGAATTGAGGAGAAAGAGAAGGCTATTACAAGTAGTATTAAAAATAAAAATAAAATAAAATAATAATATACCAAGCCAGCATGAGAGGCTCTAAGGCCAAGCTTTTGAATTGGAGCTTAAGACCTTTTTATTAAACGAGCTTTTATATGAGTTCAAGCCTGGTGCCAACAGTCAATTTTAGACATGTAAACTCATGCTTTCACGAGCCGAGCCAAAGGCCCCTAGTTCGTTTAGCACCCCTAATTGCAAGTAGTGTTTTAAAACTTCATTCAGTTATCAACTCAGTTGAGATATTAGGTTACTGAGTCAGTAGCTCAATCGAATTTAACTGGATTCAACCTGATTTTAAAATAATATATAATAAATATTAAATTATGAACATTATGACTAATAAATAAAAGTGGTATGGCCTTTCGATCCTCAAACAAGAGGACTCGCAAAATGTATATATTTTACATAATTTAACATAAAATTGACACTGGTTGAACCCGATTTTGGTCCGGTAAAAATCCGGGTCAACCGATTCGAACGAATAATCGATCTGATTCCTAGCTCGAACCTGTGAAGATATCGGGTTACCGAACCAGGTTTTAAAACACGGATTGTAATTTGAGGGATTATTGAGAGGAAAAATTCTAGAAAAACACTCACTTTATATTTATTTATTTATATTATTATTATTCTAGACCTACTAAGCTCCATTTAAGGGTCACTTCTCTGTATCCCTAAACTAAGACTTTAAATCCTCATATAGATGATTTTATTTCCTTGCAACAGGGCGGGCCTGTTGCTTGCCTTGCGCACATAATGGGGTCCATTCGACAAAATGCTTATGGCTCTCCCCTACTCATGATTAGGAAATCTTCCACCTATAAATACCCCCTTCAACTATTAAAGAAACACATTGAATACATTGATTTATGAGCTGTTAATGTCCTTAACACCATTCCCCTTCTCTCAACTTTCGCCTAAGACACTTAGGGTGACTTTTACCACATAATTTTGGTTTATACCACTGTTTCTTTGAATACTATTATATTGAGATGCTTCACTCTATCAAGCAGAACAAATCGAATCTCACCATCCAACATTTCACCTATATATTTGTTCTATGCATATAAAATATAAAATAAGGGTTTTATAATTCTCATTCAATATGAGAAAAAATTATATGTAGAATCTCATTTCCGACATCGAAGGGTGTGTAGGAAAATTTTAATTCTCATGTTGAATGAGAATTATAAAACCCATAATCTTTTTCTATGCAATAGAACTCGACGATTATATATAAAATAAATCTGAACTGTTGAGTTCACAAAGTAAATATAAACAATGTTTATATGAAAATTAATTCAATGAACAATGTTATGACTTATGAACACATTATTTGGCAATTTTAAATAAACACATAGTCTGTCCCCCCACTGTGTGACTAATTCCCCACTTCATTTTGTCATAATAAATAAACAAAGTGGTGTCCATCTCATTGAAGCACCAACATTAAAGAGAGAAAGAGGTATGCATGGCGATGTTATCTTCTATCTTTTCATTGGGTAGTTTGGAAAAGTATCGATTTTTTGAATCGTACTCATCACATTTTCCTCTGTTTATTTATCCTCCCACTTGGCCTTTTTAGCTTAACATATTTTTACTCCTCAGTGTAATGATGGACATTGAGCATATAGTACACTTCCAATGTGGTTGTGACTAGTCAACTCTCAAACTTTGGTATAGGACAGTGATGATGGAGTCAGCTGGTGTTAAGGCATTAGTTAATTTAAAAAAATGGTATAAATTTTCTTTAAAATATATGATACAATTTTAATATTGGTTGTTTAGGAAGTATTGGATTTATGCGGAAGCAATTTAGGACCTAGTACATTGGTATGCTTACCGAATCATCCTCGTTTCACGATTACCTCTTGGTGCGCAGATCTCGTGTAGAATCTTCCCTTATATGATTCCTCTTCACGAACCGCTCACCTCAGCGCCACAGCACAAACAAATCCCTTGATGCTGGACTGTGGCCGATCTTCCAGACTATGGCTCAAGGGGAAACGAGAAGTGTGTGAGCACTTTCTCACTTTCAGGGAGATGACCATAGATCAACCTCTGCAACCACCAAGTGAAAACCCTTACGGAGGCTAATGACTAAACGTAGAATATATATGGGTTTCAAGAAACCCTAACCCTAAACTGAATGGGCTTTGGGTTTCTTGGGCTCTTCTTACACTCTTGACCCTATTGGGCTTTAGTGAAAGAGCAAAAACCCAACATGTTGAATTTTTAAATAATACAACCTTGACACGCTAAATTCTACGTGATTGAGTCTTTTGGTATTGATTGAGTTTTTCTTCCGGCTCTTCTACTCATATACTTATTAGGGAAATGATCCGTTTACAATTTTTTTTTTTTTTTTACAAATTACATTAAGTATGACTGATCATACACTCTTGATTGAATCGGTCATACTTAGTGTGATTTGTAAGAGTTTATAAACAAAAAAATCTGTAAATATAAACTTTCTTGGATTTGAAAGGCAATTTAATGAAGTTATAAAAATGGCTAAACAAAAAGAAGATAACGGACATTATGATAGCACAAAAAGGCAGCCACGCCATATCGGAATCTTTTTTATTTTTATTTTTTCAGCTTGATGTTGATGGAGTAGGACATTCATTTTTATACCGAAAATGCTTATATTATATTTACCTTTTGATTCCTCGTATATGTGTAGGTAACAATAAGGTTCAACAATAATAAAATGATAAAAACTGCAAGGGTGTGATATGATGTGTCACTTGTGTGCACATAGCATTATTTATTTATGTACCTCACTACTAGCTAATAGATCGTTTTTATATACATGCACAAAGAAGGAGTAACCTTCCAAAATCCCAATTGGCTACCATTAATTCAAGCTTCTAGTAATGAAGCATAGAAAACTGAATATCCTAGGATTAGTGTAACCCTTCTACAAATTTTGCGGGTAAAGTTTTTACCTGGGTAGTTAAGTTAGGTTGGGTGACTTTTTTTTGAGATACGGACGTTAGTTATTATTTTTTTGAGACGAGTAGGCCCATCCGATGTTTCTATAATTTTTGAGTTAAAAGTAGGGATTAATCATATTTAAAACTCTTCACCTCTCTCCAAATATGTATTTGGTGGGAATCGAACTCATATTCTCTCTCCACCTACTCAGCTGTGTCGTCAACTGAATTACATCTTTTCGTAATTTCTTTTTTTTAGCTAATGTCATTCACATACAATTTTATACAATCATATCAAAGTTGATAATCATCTAGCATCAAGTTACTTTATGATTATGTCTGGCTTAAATCTGGAATAGTCGGGTTCTTTTATAAAAGAAAATTGACAGTTGTTCACCATATTTTTAAATTAGCTTATTTTTTGATTATTTGTTAGTATAATTGATCCAACTTTTAAGCAAGGATTCATGAATTTGTAAAGTTACTTAAAAGGTAGTTACTATATAAGATTTTAATGCCAAAACTTCACTGTGTAAATAAAAATATGTCTTTGGCATGCATTTGTGACAATAAATCCATTTAACATTCTTGTTGCCATTAAACACAGGGAACTCACTTAATTTGTATAGTTCTGCTTCTGCATATACTTTACAAGTAGCTAGTATACTATACAGTGGCGTAGCCACCTTGTGGCTAGATGGGGCTGGTCCCTGATTTTTTTTAAAAAATTATTATTATATAAATTTATAAGTAATTATCATTTGGTCTCTTCTAAAGTTAAAATTTATTCCCATCTATGCTCTCTCTCAGCTAATAGCCTAATGATTTACAAAAAAAAAAAAAAAAAAAATAGCCTAATACGTTCCGAGTGGAGTTGGAAACCCTAACAATGTCTTCTTATTTGTTTGCTGTTCTCTCAAAGTTAGAAATCCCAACGATATTTGCTCTTAAATTGGTGCTTTTTTATTCTGAAATTTTTTTAGTTTTCCCTGTGATTGATTTTATTTTGTGAAGATATGCTTGTTAGAGTGGAGTGCCTTTAAGTGTTTTGGGCTTTCATTTTTCCTTAAATATTTGAATCTTCTTTATGATTTTATACACTCTCTTGATAAATTAAGAAATTATGCAACATTTCGATGGTTTTTTAGATAAGTATGCTAGAATTTATGGTAAATTTTTTTTCTAATAAATTTGTGTAATTATGATAAATATCTTGATAATTTAATGTGTCAAATTTTTTTGGCTCAGCTAAGATTATATAATTTTTTTTATTCATGTGGAATATTCCAGTCACATAAATTATATAGCATCATTATGTGAACACCATCATGTTTCATGGTTTATCATATTAATATGCTATATTCTCCATTGGATTACGTGGATCAGGAAGTGGCATTGGACGTGTCAAGCATGCATAAGTCTCGTGTCAAGCAAGAGTAAACTACGAGATAAGAGAGTGTTTCACAGAATCCACCTGATGCTATACACACACGATTGGTTTTATCCCTTGTGGGACCTTGGTAACGCAATTATAACATCAATCTAAAACTGAAAGTGCGCTTTAACTATTTGCACTTATCATGTGACAAAATAATATAATATATATATATAGTTTTGAAACAAAGCAAGTAACGTTGTATAGCTATATATGTATAATACAATCTCCAAAGCTATTTATAGCTAAGCCTTGAGGGTTCAAACAGGGAAGAAAAGTGGTGCTGTTGTTTGGTGTTTGGTTTTTGATGGTGGTGGGGATGAATCCACAGTGATTTGTGATTGAAAAGGCCAAAAAAAAGAACATGAGAAAGCAGAACTCACTTTGGTTTATATTCTTGTTTTCATCTTTCCTGTGGCTCATTTAGTAAACTTCAGAGTGAAGGATTGGTTTGGTTGCTTCAATTTTAGGTGCATTTGGTGTCTCTTTTTTTTTTGAGTTATGGCTGGTGGACAGAGACTCCAGAAGCTCAACAAGTCATGCATTCTCCTCATAGGTAAACATGTTTATATATCTCTGCTTTCCCATTTTCAACCATGTTGCACATGAATTTGCTCAAGATTTTAAGCACATGCTTTGTCAAAGAACCTGGGGATACACTACCCCAAAAGCTAGCTCAAAGGGTGGGAGTGCCCAAGGCCTTAAAAACTCCACATTAGTTGTCCATACAACCAATGTGAGACTATATATCTCAACACACCCTCACACGAGAGTCCACTGGGCTTGAAGGGTGGACAACATACAAGCCCACCTACATGTAGAAATTCCACTAAAAAGAAAGTGGGAGGCGGTGAGATTTCGAACGGTCTGATACCATGTCAAAAAGTAGATACACACAAACTGGGATAATAGTTTCTTCCATTCATATATTAGTTATAAAAGGGGAGTATCTTAATCTCACTTATGATTTTGTCTCCTATTTGCATCTTAATGATCATCTTTTGAGAGCAATTGAAAAGCAAAAAAAAAAATTAACTTTTACTTGTTTTGGTGTACTTTGACAGCCATTGCAGGTATAGAGAGGTTTGCATTTAAGGGGGTAGCATCCAATTTAGTAACTTACTTAACTGATGTTGTGAACTTAAGCAATTCATCTGCAGCAAAGATGGTTAACAGTTGGGTTGGATTCACCTCCATAATGCCATTGCTGGTGGCACCTATTGCTGATGCTTATTGGCACAAATATTCCACCATCATGGTGACATCTTTCCTCTATGTTATGGTGAGTCACCCTCCACAAATTTACTTTCCCTCTTTTACATTTATACATATATATTTAGAAATTCATATCCCTTACTTTTTACTTGGAGTTTTGTTTACAAATAAAAAATTAGTTATATATTATAACTTTCCCATACTTCTTGCGGTTCTCTTTCCTCTTAACTTTATTGTCCACTTTGGAATTTAGATAGGACTCATACATGTGGCTTGTAATTTAGCATCCTTACTTTGTGTGTAACATTATTAGGATATCCATTAAGTTTGTTGGAGTCTGAGTCATAACCACTTCTTATTTGAGGATACTGGGGATTGATGTTCTGGAAGATTTAGGATGCACCTCTTAATTTAATGAGCATTTCACCTTGTGTGTCAACCATAATGCCACGTGTTTAGCCACCTTTCCAAGTCAGATTCTACACTCTTGAGAGCTTTCTGGGTATCATGATAGTACCTACATTTTTTCCAAATTAGTAAACAATCAGGACTTAAAAAGGAAAATATATAAAAATGCATGAATTCAAGTAGTATGAAATTTTTCTTATTTGGAAAAAAGGAGTACCGAATTCGGTGCACCAAAGATTCAGTGCATCCCGTCAATAAAATATGTTATGTCAGTCAAAATTTACTTTTTTTCTGCCAAATTTTTTCTCTCTCTTCTGATGTGCAATGCTTTCATTAATAAGATGTACTGAATTTAGATGCAACAGTAGCACTAAAGATTTATTCGTTCTATGCACTCCACCAGAATATCTATCCAAATTTTGATTAAAAAAGAAAATTGATAGAAAGGTGGTAGATAATAATAATATCCATGTCACCTTCCCAAAAGCTTCTCAAAAATTGATACACATAAAGAATCTTGTTGTATTCTTCCACAAGTTGGAAATAAATAATTTTCATGTTACCTTCGCAGTAGTGATTCAAAAATTGGTACACAAGCAAAAACTTGAGTGCTTAATTAGAAGGTTATCATTGTCTATGTCATCTGTTTAAATTTGTTCTTATCTTTGAAATCGCAACCTCTTTGGCAGAGACCTATTTCTGAATAGAACTGTTATGCCAAAAATAAAAGTAAAAATTGGACTGATATATGCAGCTTCATTGAAGTAATTCAAGTAAAGTCGTCACCAAATCTACACAATACAATTAATAGAAGGCAATGATGCCTTTGTAATTATAAAAACTGTTTATTTCTGATTATAGGGAAGCTACCTTGCTGATAAAAATATTTGTTGCATGATAATGTTCTTCATGTCAAATTATTTTGTGCCTTAACCATTATGTGTGTAAGTTTCTTGCACGGAAAATCATCTTCTTTTGTTGTAGAAAGGAAGCTAGTGTCCTACGTAAGAAGTTGAACAAAAGGATAATATGAAAACCGTCCATGTCTTACTTTACTTTTGAGAAAAAGTATATCTCTTCACCTTTTCAGATTAATAAATTAAGCACTAAAGCACCCCATGCTAGAAGGAAATCAATATTGATAAAATGTTATTTACCAATCATAAAGTTATGGCACCATGATTGTGATGTCTATTTCAACATCATCAACATCAACAACACCTTTATCCCAAATTAATTGGGGTATGAGTTCATCACATAAAAATATAGCTATTTTTTATGGCCGGTTCGTTACACCTGACGTCAACCCTTCTCCTTTATCCTGGCTTGGGATAGACCATGCATGCAAGCACACATGGGCGAAGTTCATTGTGATGTCTATTTGATCTGAAAAATTCATGTCTATAAGGTCATTTATTCACCAAAAAAAAAAAAAAGAATAAGTAAAACCAAATTAGACTGATTTTTGAGCTGTTGATTTCTTCCTATGCATATGATTATCAGTTAACTATATGCTGTAGGTAACACTTTGTGAGTGCTTCTGTTCTTGTTTTCTTCACAAGTTAACAATATTTTCTTATTGTGATCTTTTCTTAGGGACTTGCAGCATTGACAACAACAGCACTAGCAAGGTCATGGCATCACAGAAACAGAACAATGTCTTCTTCATTTCTCTCTTTGTCTCTCTATTTAATTTCATTAGGCCAAGGTGGATATAACCCATCTCTGCAAGCCTTTGGAGCAGATCAACTTGTTGATGAGGAAGAATTGCCTTGTAGCAAAGATGAAAAAAGTTCCAACAAAAAAACTATATTCTTCCAGTGGTGGTATTTTGGCATTTGTAGTGGAAGTCTATTGGGTGTTACAGTCATGTCCTACATCCAAGATACCTTTGGTTGGGTGTTAGGTTTTGCAATCCCAGCAATTTCAATGGCTCTATCTATTTCAATTTTCTCTTGTGGAAGCCCTATATATTTATACAAACATCATGATGACTGTCAAGATAAGAAGCCCTTCATGGACATGTTTCAATCTATAAAAGCATCTGCATTGAAATGCTTCCATTGCAGTATTACCCTACCAAATGTCAAGTCTGAAGTTGTGGAGATGGAGTAAGTTTCACTTTCACATAAAGAAAGTTTAAGTTTACTATAGCTTATGCAAAGTGAAGGGCCGGCTTGGCTCAGCGGTAAGCTTGCTTGCCGTGGTGTGTCAGATCGCGGGTTCTAATCAGCCTCTCTGCAAAAAGCAGGGGAAAGGCTGCCTAGAGTATTCCCTTCCCCAGACACTCACGAAGTGAGTATTTGAACTGGGTTGGCCTTTTATAGCTTATGCAAAGTACTTACATTAGAATATTTGTTTTTCTTGTGATATATATAGGCTTCAAGAGAGACCCCTTTGTGTTGAAAACTTGGAAAGCCTTAAGGATTTGGATAAGAATCCTAAAAGTAGCATGTATCTGCTTGCAACAAATGCCAAGGTTGTGATGAGGCTCTTTCCCATATGGACAATGCTTCTCATGTTTGCAGTGATTTTTCAGCAGCCTGCAACATTTTTCACAAAACAAGGCATGACAATGAAGAGGAACATTGGAGAAAATTTCAAGATCCCACCAGCCACACTCCAAAGTGCTATAACATTGTCCATAATACTATTGATGCCATTATATGACAAGATTTTTATACCAATTACTAAGGTGATTACACGTCAGGACAAAGGTATAAATGTAATGCAAAGGATGGGAATTGGAATGGTCCTTTCAATCATAGCAATGGTTATTGCAGCTCTAGTTGAAATGAGAAGGCTTGAGATTGGTAGGGAAATGAGAACTTCAGGATCAGAATCAGAAACAGTGCCTCTAAGCATTTTCTGGTTGCTACCACAGTACATTCTTCTTGGCATTTCAGATATTTTCACAGTTGTTGGTATGCAAGAGTTCTTTTATGGTGAAGTTCCAACAAAAATGAGAACAATGGGAATTGCCTTGTATACAAGTGTTTTTGGGGTTGGAAGTTTTTTGAGTGCACTTTTGATTACACTAGTTGAAGTGTACACAAATTCAAAAGGAATACCAAGTTGGTTCTCTGATGATATGGCTGAAGCACACTTGGACCATTACTATTGGCTTCTAGCCTGGTTAAGTGTAGTGTGCTTGATATTGTATGCACTATTATGTAAATATTATCACTGTAGTAGTGATTTAGATAGTGAAAAATGAGCTTTTTGTTTTTTGTTTACCTTGAATTTCCTCTCTGTTATTTTGTCTTCTTTCCTTTAGGCTGAAGATTGTTGAACTACTTGACCTGATCTTGAATAATAGTATTTATATGATGTATATATTTTTATTTTTCCTAAGAGTGAAAAACTTAATATATAAAAGTAAAAAAACTGACAAGATATTTTTGACAAAATGATATAAAATAACGGATGTTTTAATATATAATAATACTAAGGGTCTGTGCAATTTTTTTTCGCAACCGATTACATATATGTATTCCCAAAAATACATTATACATTATTATAATTGTAAAACTGTTTCTGTTTTTCTTTTCAGAAATTATCTACTGACATAGGAAGAAAGAAAAAACAGTTTTACGATTATAACTATATATTATGGGTATTCGCGGTCTGGATTGTATCAGTTTTGGAAGCAAAAATCATTCGATCCAATCCCATTCAGTTTGATCATGTAATCATCTGTTTGGATTTTTTTTCAAATCCGATCCAATCGAATTTTTTTCAGTTTGGATGATTTTTTGAAAATCCTAAAATTTGTTTGATGATTATTATACAAATAATATTTTTGTATATATTGGCTTTGTATTTTTTTTTTTGAAATACAAAAGCACCGGTGAAGGATAATATAGTTTTTTTTTGGGCAATGAGATATGAACCTCTACTCATGTAAAATTTTGTTGATGAAATTGATTAGGTTTTTTCTTGGGTTTAGTTGATGGGTTAATGAATCTTAGGTTTTGAAATTTTTGGGTTATGATTAGGGAAAAGTCCAAGTAGGTAGAGGGGAATTAATATATTAGATTGATTTGGATTAGATCAGTTTTCATCAATCAATCCGGAAATTGATCCAGTCCAATTAAAATTTGCAGTTTTTTTTCGATTCGGTCACCGCGGTTTAAATCGATTTGGATCGTTTGATGAACACCCTTATATTCTCGGGAATGCATAGTTATAAACTGTTGCTGCATTTTTTTTTTTTTTAGCAATATAAAAAGTATATTTCCCTGGTACTAATAATAAATTCCAAAGAAATATTAACTGAGTAGTTTATAGGACGTTATTAAAAGCAACAAATGTAACATACTGGGTACATAAATACCAACAAATGTATCACACTGTGTACATAAATAGCAAGAAAGGTAACATACTTTATACGTTTTATGAATTTGAGAAGCGAAACAGAAAATGAAAACAAACAAACGATATATGAATAAGCATATTTTGTTGGTGTTGGACTCAACATGGATTTTAAGAGGGTAAGTTTCTTAGTTGGGTGTTTTGTTTTTGGTTTGGTGCGATTATTCACCGAAGTGAAGGGGGGAAATGTTTTGCATCAATCTAAATGTAACTACACAGCAATTTACAACTTTGGGGACTCAAACTCAGACACAGGAACCATTTCTGCAGCATTTACAGAAATTTATCCTCCAAATGGTGAAAACTTTCCTGGGGATTTCCCTAAAAGGATTTGTGATGGCCGTCTTATAATAGATTTCATTGGTAAGAGCAAACCAAGCTCTACCCCATATCGTATTTTTCACAATTTTTTTGGTTGATCTAATTATATTATAAGATCAACCACATATATTCATGATTGAACAACATAAATTATTGGATATGACTTATATTTCGCTTCGCATTGGGCCTGGATGTTGTGGGCCTCTGACTTGTTTTATTTTTTCTTTCTTTAAGTTTGCGTGTTTTGACTCATGAATAATTGTTTTTGCTTAGAGAAAATTTTGGGTTTGGCCTCATGAGTAACTGTTGTTCCTCAGAAAATTTTGGGTTTGGCCTCACGAGTAACTGTTGTTCCTCAGAAAATTTTGGGTTTGGCCTCACGAGTAACTGCTATTGCTTAATGTTTCTAAGTTTATTTATATTTCCTTCCTAAACTTGGTGCTTTAACGAGTGCTGTGAGGAAAATATAATACATGTTGTTGGACGTAGCCACATTGATAATATGTTTCTCCACTTTTCTTCCCTTACTCTTTTTTATATTTGTGATTGTGTGTGTGTTTTGGTCCCAACACAATGATTAAGCTTTGTTTCTCCATTGAAGTCTCTCATTTATGTGTATTTCAATATGTGTCTATTTAGCTGAAGAATTGAAGCTGCCATACTTGAGTGCCTATTTGGATTCAATTGGATCAAGTTATAACCATGGAGCAAACTTTGCAATGGGAGGTTCATCCATACGTGAGGGTGCCTTTAATGCAGTCTTCCTTTCACTTCAAATATCTCAATTCAAACAATTCAAGTTCAGGACTATGGCTCTCTATAATCAAAGCTCTAACAATTGTTAGTTATTGTTCCTCTGTTCATGTTCTTTAATGTTATGCCGCATGTTTATATCCTCTAAAATGTTCCTCTAGACATATTCTAATTTCTCATGCATTTGATGCCCTAAACAAAAAAATCACTCCCCGTTGAACCCGATTAGCGAGTGTGGGGTGGAGGAAATCTTTGTACACAGCCTTATATTTACGTAATTGTAAGGAGGCTGTTTCCTGGATTCAAACTCATAACCTTTGATGCCCTATTTAGTTATAATTTATAAGATAATATGATGTATGAAATACATATATATCATCATGTTTATATTAAAAAAAAATGTATCATAACATTTGATATCATCTCATTTCATGAAGAATGATAATGTATATGGTATATGTACATATATTTTGTTGCAGCAGCAGATGCATGTTTCAAAAGCAGGTTACCGAAGTCCATGAACTTCTCCAAGGCACTTTACACCTTAGACATTGGTCAGAACGATCTAAGTTTTGGTTTCATGAAGTCAGATCAACACTCTGTCAGAGCATCAATTCCTGATATATTGAGTAAATTCTCCCAAGGAGTGCAAGTAAACATCCAAGCTTTTTTGGTTTCTTAACATTTTTTTATTATTGGGAGTGTGATTAATTAAGAAGAATGAAATCCAAATTCAAAATATTGAAAATAGGGAAGTGAAAATGAAATTAGGGAAGTGAAAATTCGGCTTTGTTTGATTATTGTTATTGTTTTTGAAAATAGTTTTTTAGTTTTATGAATAAAAGAACAAAAAAACTCGTTTGATCAAGCCTGTCTTGTAAAAAAAATTTAAAAACTGTAACTGTTTTTTTTTTTTTTCAAATTTAAAGAACATGTATCAAACAGACCTAAGTCTTATTTTAATGGGAAAAGTATTTCGGAGATAACTTTTCCCATTAAAATAGAAAACAACTGTTCCATGATATAATGATAAAGACTAACATAATTCTGCAATAAATTAGAATTACAAAAATATTTTGATTTTTGATTTTCGTCCCAAAACAATGTCATTTTGCATTCACCGCAGATGATTTATTATCTTCGTTGACGGGAGAAATCTTTACCCTTAATTACCTTATCAGTTTTGGTTTCACAACTACAATTCCTTTCACTTTTTCTCATTCACTTTGTCTTTGGTTTTGCTTCAGAAACTATACAATGAAGGTGCTAGACTCTTTTGGATACATAATACAGGCCCAATTGGATGTTTGCCACGAACAAACCAGCAACACAAGCCGAATCCTCAAGAATTGGATTCTGCTGGTTGTAGAAAATTGGAGAATGAGATTACTCAGGAGTTTAACACGCAGCTTAAGGACCTTGTGTTTCAGCTAAGGAAGGAGTTACCTACAGCAAAGTTTACCTATGTTGATGTCTACTCAGCCAAATATGAATTAATAAAAAATGCAAGGAATCAAGGTGACTTTAGCTTTCAATTATTTCACCACCATATGCATGATACATATGCTATATGCTCTTCAAGAGCCACACTGGTCCAATTCATTGAATTAGCCTTTTTAAGGTTTATAAACTATTAGAGATTAACATAAACCACTAAAAAGACTCTCACCTAACACATTAAGGTTTTAGGTTGAAGTGATTTTTTATATGATATCAGAGCTCCATCCTCACTACCCCTACTAGTGAAATTAAATAAGCACAAGGTAAATCAAAATTGAGCCTATGCAATAATTCAGTCTCGCCCCGCTTTTGAGGGGGTATATTAGATATTAACATAAATCATTAAAAAGACACTCACACTGAGTGAGGGGGTATATTAGATATTAGATATTAGATATTAATTTTTTATTTTTTATTTTACTTTAACATATTACACCCCACAAAATATTGTGGGTAAAAAATTTGTTTCCACCAAACTAACAAAACAAAAACCCATATATAATTTATGATAAAGATCTATCTTTTTAGGCCATAAACTTATGCAATAAATGGTGTAAAGTAAAATCAACGAGCAAATATAATTACCCTAACTTGAATTATATGCTTTGTAATGTGGCAGGTTTTGTTAATCCAAAGAAATTCTGCTGTGGCACAACCAAAAGTATAAAGGTTGATTGTGGAAAAAAGGAAATTAAGAATGGAAAAGAAGAATACAATAAATGTAAAACTCCATGGAAGTACATTAGCTGGGACGGGGCTCACTACACTGAAGCAGCAAACCGGTGGCTTGCTACTCGCATTCTAAATGGCTCATTCTCTGATCCACCAGTTCCTATAAGCATGGCTTGTAATTAAGGTTGAACGAAATCTTTCACCCTAGTTACATAAAAAGGAGACATTGGAGTTAATGGTGGATACAAGAAATTTTATTGATGTGTGCACAATTAGTGGGGGTTGGCGCCCTTGAATTTTTTTTTTTTTTAAAGTTTAAAATGTATTAAAAATATAAAAGAATATAAAGTTATTAAATTAAGAGTCAACTAAGCTATTAAATTATTTGAGTATAAAGTTATAATTGAGAGTGCATACCGTGTATTGTCATCGCCATCAGAGCTATTTTTAGAGTAAAATATTTTTCAAGTATTTAACAAATATTACGGGACCCAATTTAATTTTTTAATGGAAAAAAAGTCGGCTCATAGTCTATAATAACCCTCTATAATAACCCTCACTAGTAGATGTGGATTTAATATGGAAGAATAATTAGAACTAAAAGAAATAAAGTCACCTTTGGTGAAAAATGAGTTAAAATGACAGTTAAGGGGTAAAAATACGGGTAAACAAAGTTACCCGAAAAGTAAAAGTAAAGTTAGTAATATGACTAGAAAAATATTCTAGTCTATTGGGTGAAGTTTGGTAATGAATGGAGGTATGTAGATATATGAGCTTATACCCACTGGTATAATGAACTGATATAAGTGACTCAAATGAGTCACTATTCACAGTTCTTCTTCACGGCAGAGACAAAAACGAAAAAGGAAAGGAAAGAGGATTTTGGTTTTAAATCTTCCAAAATTCATAACTTGAGCTAGAGATCTCCAAATCACTCCGTTCTAAAGCCAAACCTGTGAGAAATTTCAAGAGGAACCCATTGGTACTAGTATTTCGGGGTGGGTTTTACTGTAGAGAGAGATCTTCTTCCCCCAAAGATTTCGAATTTCATGGAAAAGATGGATTTTGATGGAGCTTGAGGTCATGTGAGCTTAGAATCTCATCTCTAATTTGTTCTAGAGTGCATTGTGGTAAGAAATTCCCTTCCTTTTCATGTTTTTATGAAGATTGAATTTAGGTTTTCATTTTGAAAATTTGGTTTGATTGAACATGTTAGAGCTTGATTCAAGTTTAGCTCATGTTGAGAAAAGTGTTTAGATGAGAATTTTAACGGTGAAAATGTATTTGGAAAATTAAAGATACTGTATTTTTGAATAGTGTCGTATACGTGAATAGTGACGTATACATGAGTAGTGCTGTAGAGGTGAACAGTATCGTATATATGAATTAATGAATCTTAGATTAGAGGTGTGTGATAAGCTTGAATTTGATGGACTAAAGCATTGGAATCATGAAGTTGGCATGATTTCCTTTATGTGCCTCTTAGCCATTTACAAAGGAAGTATGTGCTATGAGTTACTGTTTTACAAAGTGAGCATCTTTTATGCGTGGAATAAAATTCTAAGGTATATGGACCTTTGCTTTGGTGAAATAAAAAAGAAAATAAGGTAGCTCCTTTGTATGGCCCTAAAATGAGTTTTGGTCATTTTCAAAGGAGGTATATGTTCGGAGATATTATTTCGCAAAGTGAGAACACTTATATGAGTAAAATAATTTACATAGGTGGCTTAGGCACTACACAAAGAGAAATCTTATAGCTTCTTGGTAATGGGCACTTTGTCTTAAATTGAGAAAAATAGGCCTTTAGGTGCTAAGAGGAGTAATGAGTGTTCTGAAGGCCTTTTGGGACTATCCTAAGACTAATCGAATATGTGGAATTTTGTGGGGATTTGTTGAACAAAGAACCACTCACTCATGACTTAATATGATTAAGTAAAAAGAAAATAAACAATAAAGTTTGTGTCTTGTATATTTACATGGCATTATATCATTTTATTAAGTTTTGTGTTGAATTACTTCTCTAGGTGTGCCTAGGGATTGTGAACGTTTGGATTCTCGTGGAGCAAGATAAGTAGCTTGTTCTTCAAGTAAGCAAATTGTAAAGCTCCGAGAGGTAAGCTCTATGTTTATGGGGTTCACTCCTACTTTGTGTTCCGCCATAGTGTACGGACTGTGGTCAGGTTGTATGATATATATGAGATATATGATATAGATGCATTCATATAGAGCTATATGATGATGTGATATGATATGATAAGACTGATTATGATATGATTTCTGTATTGACTTTTGGTACACGGATGTCTTCTTGGGTTTTGCCTGAGATTGATAGTGTACACCTCTGAGTTACTCTATTTCCGTTGTGCACTGCTTTCCGCTTGGGGTCCTCCCTTGGGATTGATTGTGTACACCTCTGTTATGTGATGATCTTTGGCCATTGATCCTATGTACACTGATGTCTTCTTGGGGTTTCCCTGATATTGACGATGTACGCCTCCGATATGTTCTGGTTCCGCTTGGGGTCATCCCTTGGGAACACGTACGTTGATTTCCGCTTGGGGTCATCCCTTGGGAATGATTGCGTACGTCTATGAGATAACATGTTTTGTTCTGATGTGAGTATTGTGATGATTTTTGTAAAAGATATTTGTTATGTGCGTTGATTTCCGCTTGGGGTCATCCCTTGGGAATGACTGCGTACGTCTCTGATAAGTTTTGTGTATATGCTTGGTTTAGTTATGATATTGGATTACATGATATGTTATATGAGATATGTTCAGCTATGATATTTGCTTATATGATGTTTTGTATATCATGTATCTGACTGTCATGCAGGAAGTGAGCCCAGGGTATGGAGAGTTCTCTATAAACCTGGAGCTTACTAGAGATTCGTCTCTAACCCCGTTTGGGGATATGATTTCAGGAACACAGTTAATTGAAGAGCCCTCATGGGACAAGGACACTACCCGTGGCTAGAGGTACTAGTATGAGGATATGGAGTTCTGGGTAGCCGGAGGCTACTATTTATTATAGATGTTATTTTTGGAGAACATATATTGTTGTATAGTGTTCTATTCATTTGGTGATCATGATGTTTGATCCATTATACAATATATGGTGCGTATATGTTTTGTATATGTGTTCATATTTGATGCATGTTCATTTGTATATTCAGATACATGAATGTGCTGAAATTGCATGTTGTTAGACATAGTGGCACGGAGCCAAGTTATGCATGCGCCCATGGATGGGTATATGATCCTATATGGATATCTGGTATGTCTGAAAATATATATTGTAGAAATTGTCTATCAGGATACCTTGAGAGTGGGATTTGCAAATCCCCAGTTGTCCAATTTACAGAGGTTACTCTGTCCGATTTTCGTCTCCGTCAAATAAGAATTAAATTAGAAGAAGTATGCAATGTGATATGTCATGTTAATTAAGTTTAAAAAAAGAAAAAGAAAAAGTTAGCTCGTATTTTCGTAAGTTAAGTCTTCTGCTGTTTCTGTTTGTATCATATGTATGTTAATTGAACCGGCTCGAGACGGGGATGTTACATTTATGGTATCAGAGCAGTTTCTCTAGGGAGTTACATGATATATAGCATGAGATGTTCGAATTTGGATGTTCTCGAGTGTTTTCTTGGAGTGCTGTATAATGCGTGTGTGATCACTAAGTGTGAGCGTAGCTAACTCATTCCTTAGTGTAATATATGCAGAGATATGGTTCCTCCAAGAAGGACTCGTAGGACATTTAATAATGATGATCCATCACCGGATTTTATTGTAGCAATTTTTACTGCACTAGAACAGACTTGGATTGCAACTAGGCAGAAAGAGCTTGAATTAATAATGAAGCATTCAATTTGACTGTGATAAGGATGAGATTCCCTATGTGTATTATTACGGCTGTTGGGAATGTTAGTGAGGAATCATTCATATGGAAGGATGTGAAGTTTAAGTATGATGACAGATAGTATTTTGCTGACTTTATTGTCTGTCATTTTGTCTCTGTGAATGTAATTTTGAGAATGGATTGGTTATCTAAGTACTGGGTAAGGATTGATTGTTGCAGCAAGACCATTTCTATTTCCTCTAACGATTAAGTGAGAGAGTCTCTGGATATGTTTGTCCTTTGGGTTGCAAATGCCTTGAAGGAAGGAGATTCAGAGTTTATTCTGTTGGGAGGTCTGATTGGCGTCAATAAGGAGCCAATTTCTGATATTCCTACTTTCTTTGATTTTGTGGATGTCTTTTTGGATGAAATTGTGAATTTTCCATCAGAGAGGGAAATTGAATTTTCAATTGACTAGTTGACTGGAGTGAGGCCTATGTCTCTAGCTCCATACCGAATGTCACCTCTGGAATTATTTGAATTAAAGAAGAAGAGTGATGACTTGTCCAGTAAGAATTTTATTAGACCGAGTATGTCTCCGTGTAGAGTCCCAGTGATCTTTGTTAAGAAGAAGGACGAGTCTATGAGATTGTGTACAGATTACCGGCAGTTGAACAAGGTTACCGTCAAGAATTAAGTATCCTTTGCCGCGTATAGATGATTTGTTGGATCAGTTGCGTGGTGCGACTGTATTTTCTAAGATTGATCTCCGGTCCGGGTATCATCAGATCCGGACAAAGCCGGATGATGTTCCAAAGGTAGATTTCAGGTTCTGATGTGGATACTATGAGTATCTGGTTATTCCTTTTGGGTTTACAAATGCAAAGGTCATTTTCATGAGTTATATGAATCGGATCTTTAAAGCCTATCTGAATTCGTTTGTGGTTGTCTTTATTGATGACATACTAATATATCCAAAGAGGAAAGAAAAGCATTATGAGCATTTGAGAGTTGTTCTGCAGATTCTTCGAGAGCATCAGTTGTATGCTAAGTCATCCAAGTGTGATTTATAGCTTTCTGAGATACAATTCCTGGGCATGTCATTTCATCTGAAGGAGTGGCAGTGGACCAAGTAAGATTGAAGCAGTGTTAGATTGGCAACATCCTAAAAATATTATAGAGATCAGGAGTTTTCTTGGTTTAGCTGGATATAATAGGCGTTATATTGAGGGATTTTCATTGATGGTACTACCTTTAACACGGTTAACCGTAAAGGGAACCCATTTGTGTAGACCCAAGAATGTGAAGTGAGTTTTCAAGAATTAAAAAAAAAAGAAGTTAAGTAACACTCCGGTATTAATTTTGCCTGATCCTGCAGGTAAATTTGAAATATACTGTGATGTTTCTAAGTTTGGATTAGGCTGTGTATTGATGCAGCAACGTCAGATGGTTGATTATGTTTCTCGGCAGTTAAAACTGCATGAAGAGAATTATCCAATACATGATCTTGAGTGGGCGGCCGTAGTGTTCGCATTGAAAATCTGGCGACACTTTCTATACGGTGCCGGTTTTGTTGTCTACAGTGACCACAAAAGTGTAAAGTATCTGTTTGATCAGAAAGAGTTGAATATGAGGCAAGCCGATGGGTTAAATTTTTAAAATATTATGATTTTGAATTGTAATATCACCCAGGTAAAGGCAATGTGGTAGCCGATGCCTTAAGCAAGAAGGCGGTCTGTATGGCTAATTTGATGATTTTAGAGTATGATTTGATTGAGAAGTTTAGGGATCTCAACATTCCTATGATTACAGAGGATAGCCCGTATTTGTTGACTACTACGGTAGTCCAGAACTCATTAGATGAGTGACTTAAAGAGGCTCAGCTACTGGAGAAAGAGATTCAGTCTATGAAAGAACAGGATTTTGTATCCACAGATAAGTTCGGTCTTAAGTTTTATAAAGATCGGATCATTGTTCGAAAATGTCAGATAGTGGATGAGGTGTTAACTGAGGCCCATATGGGTAAGTACATTATCCATCCTATTGCTACCAAGATGTATTAGGCCATGAAATCAAATTTCTGGTGGTCTGGTATGAAGAAAGATATTGCTCGGTTTATGAATAAATGTTTGATATGTTGTATATGTGTATACATTCACATTCATATAAATATTATATGATTTTTGATGTTATGATGATGCAATGATGATATATGTTATGAGAATCCTGACCAGTGACCTTGGTATGTTGACTGCCTATGGCTTTGACCCTGGGAGTCACACTAGACATGTGAGACATGTCAGTTAGCTATTCTTGGGGAGAGCCCTTGAATAGTTAACCAGAGTATTAGTTATGATGTTATGTTTTGCATTTGGTATGTATCAAGGAGATTCCTTGTGTAATTCATAAATGCAGTTTCTCTGGTCAGTAGAATTTGTAAATTGTATTATCAGTGTAAGGACTGATGTACAATGAGATTGTAAATTGTATTATCAGTGGAAAGACTGATGTACAGTAAATTGTGAATTATATCATCAGCAGAAAGACTGATATATTGATGTTTCAGTGGAATTATATTTTCAGTAATTTCAGTAAGAAGATGGATGTAATAAGTAAGTCCATTATATGCTAAACAAGTCATGTTTAGACAAAAAATGATAAGTTTAGAAGTTTACGATTTTGCGTGCAAACAGTGCACAGTTAGTAATTCACAGTGTATTTCATTAAAAACAGTGCAGAAACCCAACTGTGAATTGTTATTACTGTTCCTTAGGGAATCAAAGTGAACTTAAATGAGCTCAGAGAAATAAAATGACGAATATAAATTTGAGAATGAGAAGCCCTATGGATTACACAGCCCTTGAACATTCTGAATGGAAGTGGGTTAGTATTTCTATGGATTTTGTAGTAGTATTGCCGAGGACTCATGCTGGTTTTGATTTTATATGAGTTGTGGTAGACAGATTAGTTAAGTCTGCACATTTCATTCCAGTCAAGATGAGTTTCTCTACTGAGCAGTTGACTCGATTATATGTAAAAGAGATTGTGAAACATAAACCATTGAATTTTATGAAAAAGCATGTGTTTATTAGTGTTCGGTCTCCGACTACAGGTGTCACTTCTCTTGGATTTTGGGGAGTATTGAGTCCTAGGCGTTTGGTACCCACTAAGATAATAAAGAGTACCTATGGCTTATCATCCCCTCCACATTGGGTCAATTTGCATGATATTATTATTATTTTTTTTTTGGCATCAGGAAACTTTGTAGGGTATTGTGCCTTAGACATTAATAATGACGTAAATTAAGATTTGAAGTTTGTTGTGGGACCACTGAAAGTTCTGGCTCGCAATGAGAAAGTATTGAGGAACATGGTTATTCCCATGGTTAAGATACAATGGAAAGTTTGACTTCTGAGGACGACTACTTGAGAGCGAGAGAATGACATTCTCTAGCGTTATCTTGAGTTTCACGTAAGGTATGTGTTATGTCTTATGTTTGATTTTGTGGGCAAAATCCTTAAAAGGTGGGGTGAATATAATAACCCTCACTAGTAGATGTGGATTTAATATGGAAGAATAATTAGAACTAAAAGAAATAAAGTCACATTTGGTGAAAAATGAGTTAAAATGACAGTTAAGGGGTAAAAATACGGGTAAACAAAGTTACCAGAAAAGTAAAAGTAAAATTAGAAATATGACTGGAAAAATATTCTACTCCAGTGGGTAAAGTTTGGTAATGAATAGAGGTGTATAGATAGATAAGTGTATACCTGCTAGTATAGGGAACTGATATAAGTGACTAAAGAGTCACTATTCCCATTCTTATTTGGTGTTTTCCACGGCAGAGAGAATGAGAGAACGAAGACAGAAACAAAAAAAAGGAAAGAAAGCTTTTGGGAGCTTCAATCCTTGATAACTTGAGCTAGAGACCTCCAAATCACTCCGTTCCAAAGCCATTTTGTGAGAAATTTCGAGAGGAATCCATTGGTACCAGTATTTCTAGGTGGGTTTCACTGTAGAGAGAGATCTTCCTCCTCCAAGATTTCGGATTTCATGGATAATGGGGATTTTGATGGAGCTTGAAGTTATGGGAGCTTGAAGTAAGCCTTCCCCTTCGTTCTAGGTAAGTTCATGTTGAGAAATCCTGGTTTTCTTTGAGTTTTGAGGAAGATTGAATTTAAGTTTTTATTTTGAAAATTTGGTTTGATTGAGCATGTTAGAGCTTGATTGAGGCTTAGCTCATGTTGAGAAAAGTGTTCAGATGAAGATTTTAACGGTGAAAATGTATTTGGAAAAATTTAAGATACCGTATTTTTGAATAGTGTCGTATATGTGAATAGTGAATAGTACGTATACATGAATAGTACCGTATATATGAATTGATGATGAATAAAATAGGTGTGTGATAAACTTGAATTTGATGGACTAAAGCATTGGAATCGTGAAGTTGACATGACTTGAATTTTATGCGTGGAATAAAATTCTAAGGTGTATGGACCTTTGTTTTGGTGAAATAAAAAAGAAAATAAGGTAGCTCCTTTGTATGGCCCTAAAATGAGTTTTTCAAAGGAGGTATATGTTCGGAGATATTATTTCGCAAAGTGAGAACACTTATATGCGTAAAATAATTTACATAGGTGGCTTAGGCACTACACAAAGAAAAATCTTATAGCTTCTTGGTAATGGGCACTTTGTCTTAAATTGAGAAAAATAGGCCTTTAGGTGCTAAGAGGAGTAATGAGTGTTCTGAAGGCCTTTTGGGACTATCCTAAGACTAATCGAATATGTGGAATTCTGTGGGGATTTGTTGAACAAAGAACCACTCACTCATGACTTAATATGATTAAGTAAAAAGAAAATAAACAATAAAGTATGTGTCCTGTATATTTGCATGGCATTATATCATTTATTGAGTTTTTTGTTGAATTCCTTCTCTAGGTGTGCCTAGGGATTGTGAACGTTTGGATTCTCGTGGAGCAAGATAAGTAGCTTGTTCTTCAAGTAAGCAAATTGTAAAGCTCCGAGAGGTAAGCTCTATGTTTATGGGGTTCGCTCCTACTTTGTGTTCCGCCATAGTGTACGGACTGTGATCAGGTTGTATGATATATATGAGATATATGATATAGATGCATTCATATAGAGTTATATGATGATATGATATGATAAGACTGATTATGATATGATTTATGTATTGACTTTTGGTACACGGATGTCTTCTTGGGTTTTGCCTGAGATTGACAGTGTACACCTCTGAGTTACTCTATTTCCGTTGTGCACTGCTTTCCGCTTGGGGCCCTCCCTTGGGATTGATTGTGTACACCTCTGTTATGTGATGATCTTTGGCCATTGATCCTATGTACACTGATGTCTTCTTGGGGTTTTTCTGAGATTGACGATGTACGCCTCCGATATGTTCTGGTTCCGCTTGGTGTCATCCCTTGGGAACACGTACGTTGATTTCCGCTTGGGGTCATCCCTTGGGAATGATTGCGTACGTCTCTGAGATAACATGTTTCGTTCTGATGTGATATGTACGAGGGTTTTGTAAATGATATTTGTTACGTGCGTTGATTTCCGCTTGGGGTCATCCCTTGGGAAGGACTGCGTACGTCTCTGATAAGATTTGTGTATATGTTTTGTTTAGTTATGATATTTGATTATATGATACGTTATACGAGATATGTTTAGTATAATTGCTTATATGATGTTTTATATATTATGTATCTGATTGTCATGCAGGAAGTGAGCCCAGGGTATGGAGAGTTATCTATAAACCTGGAGCTTACTAGAGATTCGTCTCTAACCCCGTTTGGGGATATGATTTCAGGAACACAGTTAATTGAAGAGCCCTCATGGGACAAGGACACTACCCGTGGCTAGAGGTACTAGTATGAGGATATAGAGTTCTGGGTAGCCGGAGGCTACTATTTATTATAGATGTTATTTTTGGAGAACATATATTGTTGTATAGTGTTCTATTCATTTGGTGATCATGATGTTTGATCCATTATACAATATATGGTGCGTATATGTTTTGTATATGTGTTCATATTTGATGCATGTTCATTTGTATATTCAGATATATGAATGTGCTGAAATTGCATGCTGTTAGACATAGTGGCATGGAGCCAAGTTATGCATGCGCCCATGGATGGGTATATGATCCTATATGGATATCTGGTATGTCTGAAAATATATATTGTAGAAATTGTCTATCAGGATACCTTGAGAGTGGGATTTGCAAATCCCCAGTTGTCCGATTTACAGAGGTTACTCTGTCCGATTTTCGTCTCCGTCCAATAAGAATTAAATTAGAAGAAGTATGCAATGGGATATGTCATGTGAATTAAGTTTAAAAAAAGAAGAAGGAAAAGTTAGCTCGTATTTTCGTAAGTTAAGTCTTCCGCTGTTTCTGTTTGTATCATATGTATGTTAATTGAACCGGCTCGAGTCGGGGATGTTACATTTGTCTGGTCAATTAGGTACCAAAACAACCGAGTTTTTCCTCAAGGTTTATGTCAAGATACAAATAAAACCATGCAAGAATAGGGCCTGCTTCCTGGCTTGCTCGCTGGAGCGAGCAGTTGCTTGGGATAGAAGAAATCCGTGTTAAGCTACTGCCCTGGAAATATATTGCTCACTAGCTTACTCGCCCATGTGAGCAGCCTAGCGAGCAGTTACCTGAGTCACAAGAAATTACTCGTTGGCTTGCTCGCTTCAGCGAGCAGCCTAGAGAGCAAATTAAATGCTTGGTAGTAGCTACTGCCTTGATCCCATTTTCCTCGCTGAGTTCCTTGCTTTAGCGCGCAAATACGATGTCCTCAATAGCATGCTCGCTTCAGCGAGTAGGGCTAGCAAGCAAGCATAAAGATAGCCATGTTACTGTCTGAAAAAAATATTCCTTGCTGACTTGTTCGCATCAGCGAGCAGTCTAGCGAGGAGCAGCAGAGTTACAAATCATGATATTTAGAGTTTAAATAAATAGAAAATTATTCCTATATCCTTTAGGTTTATGGTATTACTATATAAGGGTTTGTCAGTTAGTATTATACGTTTCTGAATCATGTACACGTTATAATTGTTGTAATTGAATTTAATGAATACGGAAATCAATTTATTATCAGAAACGGAAAGGAAAAAGTTTATCCATCATTTCAATCAATTACTGCGATTGTAGTTGTCTTTAATACCATATGTGATGTTAACAAACCGGTCTAGAACGGGGTGCTAAATTTCCTCCAAGGAAGGTAAAATATCCAGTAGTTAATATTCACTTGGTGCAGCATTGCATCAGTATATGCATCAAGCACTCCTACCTTTTCCCGATGTCCCCCTTAAGATACCCAAGATGAGTTCTATTCCCGCGATGAGATTTTCAATAATAAAATTAAATATGAAAATAACACAGTAAACCAGAAAAGAAAATCAGTTTACTATCAGGTACGATGAAAGAAATTGTTTAAACCTCAAGCTGAGAAGATTCATCCAGAGAACCCCTTATCAGATAGTGAACTCCTTTTTCCCCAGAAAGATATCCATAAGCACACTCAAATTCAAGCTCTATAGTTGCTGAATTGATTCCTCCATTCTTGAACAGACACCTGTCAACAATTCTTCCTTCATAACCTTGTTTTTTGGCCCATTTAAGATACATGCTTTGGAGCTGTTCTGCCCAGAGCTAGATTTATGCAAAAGTAGGTCAAAGACAGCAGAACAAATTTACATAAATAGTTTGAGAACAAAAGATATTGAATCATGCAGCTGACAATTAATAACTCAATCTTACAAAGTCTTGATGAACTATATAGATTCATCATGAGTAAACACTATAAAAATTGGCATATTTCATATGTTTTAGTCCTTGAAGAAAATGCCTCAATACTTAAGCTCACATATGCGTGAGAATGTGCTAGATAAACCATAGGCCTAACTAATGGAAACCTTGTTTGCTTATTCCTGCTTCAGGAAAGAGCAAAACTCCAAGAATGAAGTAATCTTAAAACTTCAACACATACTACACCAGTAATATCATTATTTTAAAGTAAAAATGACACATTCATCCATTAAAGTTGATTTCTATTAATTTTCAGTTGCAGATGGAACTTGATTTCTGTAGAAATGAGCAGGAGCTTATTGGCTGGTACAGCAACAGGACAATGGCAAATTAAACATTTCAATTGTAAATGAAAATAACTTATTTGTAAGAGAACAAAGATGATATTTAACTTCCAAATGTATTTCACAAACAATATTCAATTAATCTTCACAAAGGTTATTTTTTTACTGAATATAGCAACAAGAAATTTCTCATACATCAACCAGATTCGCAAGTCATATTTCAGACAATCATAATAAAGTTCTAACATTATATCATCAAACCTTTGGATAGATGCCTCTAGGTCCAGATTTTATAACCAAACAAGCTCCCGCCAGATCAAATGGCCCCTTAAGAAGCTTAGACATCTCATACTGATCCAGAATCTTACTCACATCCAAAGATGCATCATATGCTTGTTTATAAAGCCCATAATCAATAGCATTCATCTCAACCAATTGCGTGATCAGCTTTGCTTCCTCAACCTGCAGGACATAATAAAAGGCATCACATTCTTTTCAAATAAGACACACACACACACACAAAATACATAAATAAACTGGCATGGCATTCTGTTAGCAGGCCTCTAATTAAAAAGGTCTATGTTAGGAAGGACAGGGGTAGAGTAGGGGATTGAAACCCAAGCCTTTACTATCAGCAAAGAACTGTCTAGCGGATAGGTAATGCATGAACAGTTAATTAGGAATAAATGGGGATAGGGGGTTAGTTAGGGACAGTTATTGATTAGTTGAAGGAAAGAGAAGGAGGGAAGACAGGAATCTAGAATATATTGGGGTAGGAGAATAGTGCTTCTGTTATCCAGCACTAATTTTTATCTTCATCTCTGATTTGGTACCCCATTGATACAAATCCAGAGATAGAAACTTCTGTCAATAAACATTTCATTTTGTTCAACATTCTAATCGAATTCTATGACATTCATTATATGCTCTTAGTGGTGATGGTAAAGATACTTCTTGAGCAAACATATATCATTCATCACTTTTGAGAAGTATGGTGGACCATAGGCAGCAAGAGTGCTCAACTGCACAACTGAATTTTACAGTGGCTAAAGGTAATATAAGGTAATGTCATTCACAAATTCAGGGCTATCTCTGAGCTTTATTGAAAAGCTATCAACCTAAACATCATACTTATAATTATCCCAGAAATAGAAGCATTCATTGTCTGCTTCTTTCTTCGATGTAATTGCCACATTTTATTTTGTTTTTGATCCATGGCCAACACAATCATCACACCAATAAAGCTTTATATAGAATAAAAGACATAATTTTTTCAAATTCAAGTGAAACTGATGGGAACAGAATATCACCTTGTATCTCAAGTCCTTAAGAGAATCAACCACTTTGGCACTGGTAGCCAACTTGACAAGAATGTCGTTGGACTTAGCTGGATCATCCCAAAGATCAAAATCTCGTACCATTTCTTCCTGCTTAGTCCACTTTGCTTCTTCCATTTCCAAGGCTGTTGAGGCAAACATCTCAGCACGAAGAACTGCATCTTCAATTTTCCTTCGTAGGGAAAATAAACCTGAACATATTTGAATGACTGATGATTAAAGGAAATAGTAAGTGAAATAAAGTAGTAGGTATAAAGCTTATAAGTATAATGGTCATTATACCATCAAAAGTCATTATTTGACATTTACTTTGATCTGGCTCATTACAATTGCAGAAGAGTCATTGTACTATCAAGAGTTTTCAATCAACTTATATTTTGCTCTGAGGGCTTGCTCAGGCTATCAAACTCAGAAAGAGGAAGACAAAGTAAACAAGAAAGTGAATATTCGTGCATGACAAAAGCCACCATTATGGCATCAAATTTAGAAAGGGAAAAAAAGATATTTATGGTGATCCCTCATGATCATAGATGCAATTAGCATGAAGTACATAAGTCAACTATAAGGAGAAACATTCTTTTTACCAAATTTACGCAAATAAGTTATTCTGTTTATAGATAATATCATAGTAAACAATGTTTCTCTTCTTTTACTATTGAACCAATTTTCACATGCCTTTATTTTTATCACATCATATATCAGAACTACCGAGTTATCTGAAAAGAGTACATGATAACAGGTCTCCCATTAATACCAGAGACATTTTTTTAGAATCAGATAAGTGGGCCATTTATCCCTTAGGCACAGTTCTTTGGAACTATATTTTATTTTATTTTTTTAAAATTTCTCAACTAATTTGGGTTGACCCGGGCAGGATCACAAGGGAGGCAAGTTCTCTCTACCAAACTTTTATCATAGGGGCGTACGCAGGATTCGAACTAAAAATCACTAGTTAAACTGAAACAAAAGCTTCCGCGTACTTTGGACCTTATCTTCACGTTTTATTGAAATTAGGCATACAATAATATATTGGACCTTACAAGCTTGAAGCTCCCACTATCTCTGACATTGGTGGTGTAAAGAATCATTTCATTTCATCCAAAATCTTAAGCTCTTCGGAGTGACTATATTAATAGTTTTATATTATATTTCTCTAAAAGGTGGAACATAGCGAAGAAAAAATATACCAATTTATCATCATCAGAATTTTGAAGTAACATATTAAAACCAAAAATAAAATAAAAATGTTCTTGACTGAAAACACAAACCTTCAAATAAAAAAGTGATGTTTCTTTGGATTTATTCTGTATCCAAAAACACCTCTTCTAATCTCAATCCTCAATTTTCCACCTTACCATTTTCACTCATATAAAGCAAAAGGGCATTGACATATATATAGGAAAAGAAGCCATACCCACCACAGTAAAACCACATGAACCACTAATATCACTTTATCCCAGACATAACAGAAACAATAAACAAAAGCAGCACATGCTAATCACCAAAAAAAAAAAAAAAAGCATTTTGGAACAGACCCACTTGTTTGTATGCATCCTTATTGTTAGCAATGGAATGACAAGCTCTAATTCTGGAAGAAAATCGAAGCAACTGAACATGTGGCTTCTTCCTCATCAGAAATGATTGCAATTTTGAGTCGAAATAAGATGCAATATCATGAGCTGTTCTTGCACAAGCAGGTTCAGAGACAACCGTTGCCATAATCATTAGAAGAAGCAGAAAACTAATTGCAGCACAATGTGAAGCTGAAGAAAACCTTTGCAGCACAACTGTTTGTGTTAAAAGCAAAATGGATTTGTACCAAAAAAAAAAAGAAAAAGCAAAATGGAAATAGTGAAATACTGTTCCACTTTTTTTTTTTTTTTTTTGGCCCCTTTTTCCGTTGCATTATCTTAAGAGGGAAAATACATTTTAGAAATTCGTTGCGCTGTAAAATAGGACAAGTGGACTATACTACAGCCACAACGGTTAAGACTTCGGGGAAATTTTTTCCATCAGATTTATCCATTTCGGTGTATTTTTTTTTCTAAATAAGCAAATTATTTTTCTATTTATATCTTTTTTTATTTCCACTAAATTTATTTTGATTGTGATATTATACTAAGTCCAACATCTTTGTTCCGTTGATGTAATTAGTTTATGCGTTTATTTTTTTTTTTTAAGTTACTTTAAATAATAATTTTATCTAATGTTCATCGAAACGATGCCGTTTTGGGCGGAAATCATGGTATTTTTGTAATTTTAAATTATTTTAAGATTATAATAGTCTTTATATATTAATTTTTTAACCCAAAATGACATCGTTTCGATGAACCTTAGATAAAGTTATCTAAAGTTATCTAAACCATGTCTAGCTAAAGACATTAAACTAAGCGCTGACGGGGAGGCAACCCAGTGGATACCCTTGTTCTCTGACATAGAGCAAAGTTTTGGGGTGGTTACTCTTAACCACATAGCTCCCAAAAAGGAGGGAACATCTGATGTTCCACTCCAAAAGTCCAAATAAGATATGATCCGTTCCAAGAACGTAGTTTTGGTTCTTTCAGGGGGGGAAGAAAACCCTCCTATTTGTCTAACTTAGTTTAATTTTCAGTAATGTTTATTTTAATTCCTTTTTCTTTTCTGTTCCCTTGTAACTAATATTTTTGTAATGAAAAAGACTTTTTGATCAAACTGTTTGGTGCATACATTTCAGTTATAGTATTAAGACTGCCCAATTTTTGATTAACCAACTTTATGAAACACAAAGTCACTGACTAATCATGCTTATTCTTTCTCTAAGTACTTGAAATAGAAAAAGTGCAGCGAATTTAATCCTCAGATTTTTTAAGGAAGCTGATCTGTGTGAACTAAAGTTGGCAAGGAACGAGAAAAAAGCCAAACATTCACTTATGAGAGCGTTCCTGAGGTGTAACCACAATGAAACTTCTAAACTTGCCTTGATGATGTAAGTACTGCTGAAGAACAGATGGATTCCACGACTAAGGATCAACCAACCACACATTCACCTCCACTTCATCTATGATACACCATCTGGTCAACCAAAAAGGGCAAGGAACGAATCCGAAAATGAACAAAAAGGACAGAAGAAAGAAAAGCAAAAAAATGGAATAACCATTCAAAAGAATTCAGAAGAAAATACCAGAAAACCTTCCTTCAAAAAGGGAAAAAAGTGCAAGAAAAGGTGTTCCCCCCCCCCCCCCCCCCCCCCAAAAAAAAGTCCAAGTTCAAAGGCACAAAAGTAAAACGTTCCTTGACCCCACAATTAAGGCCACCATTCTCCCACACTTCCATACACTCACCCATCAAAAGATCCTTGGAAGGGAAGCTTTCTGTACTTCAAAGGAAAGCAGTAAAAAGGCAAGTTCTGAAGAATCACATCCAGGAATGGATAGAGCAAACACCAAACCCTGAGTGATAGTGAGACAGAAGATCAGCGACCTTCACTTACCTTGGAAAAAATTCTTCTTACTTGTTACCTATGGACAATAGCTCAGTTTTTGAAAAGTTTATGATTACTCACTGGCTCGAGTTTATATCTGTTGAGCTATTCTTTGAAATTGGGCAGCCCAATACAATGTTTCTGAGTTGTTTGAGGACAACCAACAATTTAGTTTTGGGGTGTTTGATGGGACGTAAATTTGTTCCTATCTAAGCCCATTTTGATGGCAAAATACCATCCGTTCCCTCATCTGATGAGCAACTTCAGCATGAAAATCACTTGTTTTACACATTTGTGACAAAAACACAGTGGGTGAACGTATGTTGACGTATTCCTTTAAAATATATTAAAAAGAGAACAGATTGAGAAGCATTTAATGCACCTGCTCCACTCATTTAATGCCTCTATCCATTTTGCACGAAACGTGGATACAAAGTCTTCGTAAAGCAGAGGCGGTGCAACACTTAAGCACTAAGAAACGTGAAGAGCAAAGAATCAAGAGTTCTCTTTGGCCAGGGAGGAAGCACAGTGTGACACCCTCCCCTGTAAACATCCAAGGAAGAGGTTTGCTAAATCATATTAGAGTCACAATGTTACGTATTAAAATCTGAAACTGCATTTTTAAATCACCATTAGAAGCTTGTGTTGAAATTGGGTTTCATAAAAAGAAACCGTGAAGACTTTCTTAAAACGTTAATGCTGAAATAGTGAATTTTCTGGAAAAAAAAAAACAGCCTGTCCAAAAAATAATAATATAAAATCGAATTTACTTCCTTTCGAGAAACTTCTTTGTTACCGAGAAAATAGACATTTGGGGCTTTACGTACATATAAAATTTGTCTCAATCGGAGTTCTGTAGCCCCAGAAACAGAACTCGCAAGATGCATGAAAAAATCAGCGTAAAATCCGCAATTTAAGTACTTGATGTATTCATTTAAAAACTTCATACTAAAAGTCACTTGAACTCATATTATGTATAACGAAATCCCACCCTACAGAAACTTAATTATTGCAATTAATCATCATCATCTTACCTATTTCTAGCCAATTAAATCACACTTTACACCGAGAAAACATAACTGACTCAAACTGAATTTCTGAATGACAGTAACAATATACACGATTACAGGGATTCCATGGGAAGACGTAGTTTCATAATTCATCAATGCATCACCTAAAATTCAGAATCCAAACTCAAAATTAACAATCTTCATAACCTTACATTAGATACAAATATTCAGCACTTAACCAAACAGGACAGTGTACACACAGTAGGTTTCCAACAGCAGAATTCAAACAGATCATTTCCATGAAATTATCCCATCCAACACTTCTTTAACTTCCTGCAATTTTATAAAAATTGAGCCCCTGAAGGGGTGAGAATAATCCCAATAGTATGGCAGAAGATCCAATAATGCAACAATAATATCTTTGATGCAGAATTTCTAACATGCTACAGCACTTAAAATTCGACAAGTTCAGAATGCACCGAATGCGTATATAACGCCAGAATTTGTATGTTCGTAGCACTAGTATGCACATACTAACTAAGAGTGCGTATATAACGCTAGAGTATATTGTATGTTCATAGCACTAGGGTGCGCATACTAACTAACACAGTGGAGATTCCATTTTGGCTCCATCAAGGGGAATTCCAAATGCGACCTATGCGGACTGAAGCCAAGTGTCCCATACCTTGGTACCTGAGGGATGCCTATATAATGCATGCTCAAACATATGCTTATTTTTATAAAATATTTCGGTTGTCAAGATTTCATGTATATGGATGCATGAGATGCTATGCTTTGCTTCACACACACATGACCAAATGCAAAGTTATGATGTTCATGCTTATAATCAGAATTCAGAATCAGAAATCATAGCTCACATGTCTATGATACCAAATTTCGAAGCATAATATATCTCCACAAAAATCAGAGTTTCAACAAGTCATACTTCAATTCAGAGTACGAATATTTCCAAGCAGAGTTTGAATGAGGCACGTGGCAACATATCAAAAATTACGAGAACTAAGTTAAGAGTCACAAAAGGCTAATCCACCAAACACATACCTTAGTGTGTCCAACTTCTTAATCAAGCGAATCACCAAAATTTAGTCCACTCTCTTAAGAGTTATTCGCACCTAAACAACGGATACCAAGTCAGAATTTCAATCTTTTTTTCCTATGATTTACCATTAATTTCCATGCTCCTTAACTCTTGTATTTACCCGAATTTCCAAATACATATGCTAGATAAATTTTCTGACTTCCGGTTAATACACCAATTTGTTAACAGCGAAAGAAAATCCAAGTTCCCTTATACCTTTAGGTTCGATTTAGGCTAGTATTAGGTGTTTCTAATTTGTTTAGTTACATAATCATTCCTACCATGCATAAGGTGTGCTATGGGGGACCTATAATCTTGTTGTACACTTCAATTTAACTCATGCAAAGCTACTAATTTCTTTCTAATTCAGTGGACAGTCCAACACTTTAGTGAGAGCTACTTTTCCAAGCTCCTAGTCCGATCTTTTTGTGCTAGAATGCACTATGTTTAAAGACTGTTTAAGATGAGCAGAAACAAAAAGGATGGAATAAAAATACAAACCGAATGCTCTATGTACAAGGCTATTTACATGCGCAGAAACAAGAGAAGTGAATAAAAATTTACAAACAGAATACCTTAAGTACAGGGCTGTTTTACCATGAAAGCCGATTTCTGACTTCTTATTAATTTAATGACTAATTAACAGCGTCGAAATCCAAAATCTCCATTACATACAGATTCGGTTTCTTAGCATTAAAAGGTGCTCATGATATATTTATCTACATAACCAACTCTACTAGGCCGTTGATGCGCTAAGGGGTCTTTAACATGCTATCCGATTGAATTTACCATATGCAAAACTAGACATAAAATATAGTCCCACAAAATAGTCCAATAATTTTACAATAGAGCTATTTTCCAAGCTCACCATTTGGGTTTTTGAGTTTCCAAGCACTAGGTCCAAGTGAGCAGAAACAAGGGCAGAAGCAAGGAATGGAAATTGAAGAATAAACTAACTTCCTAAGACATGCTTGGAAACTGAAACAGAGAAGAGGAAAGGAAGGGCTTGAGACTCGGATTACCTTCTTGAAAGTGCTCTAAGGTCCACAAATCGGTCAACAAGGTAGTCCCCAAGGTAAATGCTAAGGTTCTCACTCTTCTTCCCTCCAAGGCTCACGCATTCAGCCACATGCAATGGAATTTATCTACTCTCCAAGAACCGATTTTCCAGCTGCATGCAGGGAAGAAATCCCCATCAGAACCAGTTAATGAAATGAAGAACAAGGAGATAAAGAAGTACTTCACCTCCTTGATGATGGTTGTCTTCGGCTGAACAAAGAGAATAAGGACGGCTGTGAACTTATGATTGATTCTCCTAGCTGGTGTCTTCGGCCGAGCAGAGAAGGAGAAAGGATGGAAAGTTGGAAGATGGAAGATGGACCTTTCTCTTTGGAAACTCACGGCGTTGAGGAGTGGATGGGAGAAGTGTATGCAAGTCTAGGTGATCTTATTTCTATCATGAAGCTTGCGACTATGGAACTAAAGAGGGATCAGTTTGTAAAACTATGAGAATGGAATCCTTGGTCATGAAAAGGGCTTGGCTCGTAGAGAATAATATAAAACCATTAAAAATACCCTCACCTAACACCTTAAGGTTTTTGGTTGAACTGGTTATTAACATGGTATTAGAGCTTGAGTCACTATAAGGTCACAAGTTCGAACCTCACCACCCCACTTCAAAGTGGAATTAAAATAAAAAGCACAAAAAGGTAAACAAAAAATTGGGCCTGTGCAATAATCCACACTTCAAGCCCAAAGGGCTATTGTGTGAGGGGGTAAACAAAAAATTGGGCCTGTGCAATAATCCACACTTCAAGCCCAAAGGGCTATTGTGTGAGGGGGTGTGTAGAGAATAATATAAAACCATTAAAAAGACCCTCACCTAACATCTTAAAGTTTTGGGTTGAACTGGTTCTTAACATGGCTGAAACATGCAGAATGGAAACCAAGTGTCCAATGAGTGTATAAGTGGCGGACATGCAAGGTAAAGGAGGCTAGGTGTCGTACATGCAATGGCATGGAGAGGTTTAGTTTGACACTTCAGGGACATGCATCGGCTGAAGTGGTCTTGGATGCTAAGGCTTGTAATCAAAATTTTCCTCCGTTATGGGGGTTAAGATGATTAGATGTTGCCATGTGTTCCTACTTGACTAAGGTATAGCAACTATAACCATTGTAAATTATAATTAAAATTAATCTTATCATACTAATATATGGAAAGTCGAATTCCAGTCATGTGTCCATGCTCCTAATTGCACTTTAAATAAATCCCTAGTCATGCGGGATGATACACACAACATGGAGGGACTGCAAAAAATGGCTAATCATCAACAAATACTGTCCCATCAAGCAATTTGCACAACTTCTACACATTGTTGCCACCACCCCATCCCTTCACTCAAGAACTAGCTCCTAAGGATTTACAAGACTGCCACTCCTTTTCTACCTATAAAAAGGACATCTCACACACAAAAACATCATCGAATTCTGGAATGATTGAAGTCCTAAAAGAAGATATCACCTAGTAGTAGTTAGTAGTTTAGTTTATTATAAGTTATAACTGTAGTTAAGTGATAACCTCTCTTCTCTTTTCTGTATCATCCCCTAAGAGTCCTCACGAGCATCAAACCACCTTCTCCATTTTTATTCTTCATTGTAAACTGTATTTTCAATTTAATATAAGTATTTCTTCTATTCGTTCCATTCATTATCTCTAAGCTGAATCTCGGGTCTATGGGATCTCAGTTTGGAATAATTATGTTTAAAATATCAGTCATGAGCTGAACTATATGTGGAACGGATAAGCTGCAAAACTCTTAAAGAATTATTTTCGAAACTCTTAACTGAAGCTTTTGTATTTCTTTGGCTAAGTAAGCTATATTCATTGTGTATCAATGAAAATTGAACACATATTGCGAAAGGATCTTCCATAAGGAAGGGACTTCAGACAACTTAGCCATTGGGGGAAGGTAGTGTCATGGCAAAAACACTATTGGTCACCTTAGGAATAAGAGGCCATTTCATCCATTTTAAGGTTCTGTACTGAGTACCTGTTGGAGTCAAGGGAGCCATAGGAATATGGAAACCTGTGAGCCATCTAGTCTATGAGCTGAGGAATCAGAGTTGGCAGATAAGAAACTGGGAAAAAGCCAAAAAGTGCTCAGTCTTGAGCAGAGAAAATAACTATTTAAGAATGGAGCAGTGAATCCATTCCTTTTGTTAAACTGTTTTAAAACCATCCACCTTTTTGTCTCTTAATTATAGTTATTTCTGTTTAAATATTTCTACTTTATTTAATCTTGTAACCATCAAACTCCAATGAATATTATCTCAATTTCTTCCAAACAGGAAGGATCACATACATAACGCTGCAAGCAATTGTTTGCCTCCAGATTGAACTTATTGTTCCTGAGGAACATTGTCAAGATAGTAAGGGACGTCTGACCAAATAGTTCATTCATTAACTTTACTTCTCATTTTCATTCTTTATAAAATAGTATAAGATAATATTTAGAGTTCTATCCTCGTGGGAACGATAATCTGGGCCTTAATACACCCATTATTACTTAATGCGTGCACTTGCGCACTTGGGTTGGAAGTAAGGGAGCGAATCTGTGTTCTATCTAGAACAGAGGAACGTTCCCCATTAGAACTTATATTTTTCCATCATCAGCACCTAATGGAGGCTTAAGCCCCCAAAGTTATACATTCTTCTCTGCCCAAGCGTGCTTAAGCGCGCAATATCGCGCTTAAGCGCGCTCCACGATTGAAAAATTTCCAACGCAAAGAGCGCACTTAAGCCCCCCAAGGAAGCTTAAGCACGCTCAATAAGAAGATAGGCCATTCCCCTCTGCCGCAGCGTGCTTAAGCGCGCTCTAACCTGCCAAAGTCCCATTTCCTTCTGCCTCAGCGCGCTTAAGCGCGCAAGAGAGCGCTTAAGCGCTCTCCACGAAGACAAGAGGCCAATTGCCCCTGCCTCATCGCGCTTAAGCGTGATACAGGTGGCTTAAGCGCGCTGTGAAACTCAAAAGTCTCTGCCTCTGCGCGCTTAAGCGCGAAATAGAGCGCTTAAGCGCGCTTTAAATCCAAAAACTCTCTGCCTTAGCGCGCTTAAGCGTGAATCACAGCGCTTAAGCGTGAATCACAGCGCTTAAGCGCGCTCCATCAGATTTCATTTTTAAAAATCCCTTTTCTTTCCCCTTCCTCGTTTTGTTCACCTCACACTCTTCAAACTCTCTTAAACTCCCTCAAAACTCTCTCAAACACCACACTCCGGTCCCATTGCACCACGAAATTCAATCCCTACCATCGGACAACCACCTCACTCCGGTCACCATCACCACTCACCGGACATCCGTGAAGAAGTTCTTGTGTTTGAGTCATAAAACATAGTATTCTTCTTCCTCCATTTTCGCACAAAGGAACCAAGTTATGAACTTCAAGATTATCTATCCTCAGAATATTTGTATGATGTTATTAGGTTCACATTGCTAGTTTGTGCAAGAAACAAAAAGAAAGAATCTTGAATTTGGGAGATTTAATGAATTAGGTTTTTTTTCCCTTTGCATACGATTGTTTCCTAATAAATTGAGAGATAAATTGCTGCATTACTTCTTATCTGATTTGATTCTCTTGTTTTTTGGGTTTAGAAACACATCATTGAATTAGGAAAATTAATAAAAATCATGTGCAAGCCAGGTGTTTGAAAAAATACCCGAATGGAAAAGAGAATGAATTGTAAGCCAATTTAGAAAGGGTATGAAATTGTTGTGAAATTGCTGTGAAATTGCTGCCATCATTGCAAGATTATATCTCTTGAAGAGTTACATATTGTTGATATGGAATGGAATCATATCGTTGCATTACATTTGGTATTGATGTAGTTATAAGAATGGATTGCTTTCAGATTTTCTGTGAATCAGATGGAGAACACTCACCTAATTCACATCCACACACTGATATAAGAATGGCATATGTTGATTATGAGTGATTGCTTTTAAAATACCATCCTGATTATATAAAGACAAATGTAACTACAGTGAGCATATTTCCACATTGTCATTAAACATAATCCTCACCAAGCTATATTATTATCCTATAATTGTGAGCATCTAATTTAGTACCCTGATTCCATATAGCTGTATTAATTTCAGAACTGTTCTGAATTAAATATGGGAATTGTCCCTTTTGGAATGTACAATTATTTGGGAATGATAGCTGTATCATGTACTCACTTGGGAAACTCTTCTATTTTTTAGGTATGGTACCAAAAGATAAGAATTTGGGCAAAAGACAAAGAAAGACTAAGGCCACTGGGGGTGCGTCTAGCTCCTCCACTCCCCCTTCAGAATTTGACTCACACAGGTTTCTGACAGCCGAACACGAAGAAAGATACAATAAAATAGTGGCTGCAAAACCTGTCATACGGGAAAGAAAAATGCTTCTAGAACAAGGGGAGTATCCGGACATTTACAATAATCTGGTCCGGCGAAGGTGGAAAGCATATGCCATCTAACTAACAGACAGCTCCGGCATGATTTGCAAGGAATTCTATGCCAATGCCTATACAGCAAATCAGGGAGTTAACAGAATCTACAAGAGTTATGTGAGAGGGAAAGAGATAGCATATGATGCTGACACATTACAAGATATGCTGAAGACAGCCCACCACAGACCCGGAGTAAGATGTGAGTACAGACAGTTACTCAAGGAAATTGAATACGGACCTGCTCGGAGTGACCCAGAGTATATTACATGGGATCCTATGGAGGAATCTGCACCTATCCTGGAAACCATTGCACTTCCAGGAGAGAACTGGGAGATGATGAAGAACAACATTCGCCCAAAATTACTGCATCTCAGCCAGCTCAAAACAGTGGCCAAAGTATAGTTCCAGTTCATAATCAACAACATCTTGCCCACTACCCACACATCTGAGGTGCAGGTGAAGATAGCGACACTTATCCATACCATCATGACTGGGGGGCAGTGGATCTTCCAGAGATTTTAGCATATGGTATCTATGACTTTGCACATCAGACATCTGCAAAGGCTGCCATTGCACACAGCTCCCTGATCCAGACCCTTTGTCATCAGGCAGGAGTTGAGATACCCACTGAGCATAAGCTAGTGGAAGTGTGCCCCCTATTGACGCTGCTCTCATCCGATCAAACATGGGTGTCTTATATACTCCACCAGCATCTCCAGCACCTCCAGTACCACCGGCAGCACCAGTCAGACGGGCACGACAACCAGATCTTCCTGCGATATGGGAAGCAGTGCAGTCCATGCAACGTCAGCAGGAATCTATGCAGCGGAGAGCTAGATACTCTCAGAGCCGACAGATAGCATTCTAGGACTATGTGAGTGCACAGATGGTGGAGTTATGCCGACAGCGCGACATACAAGCATTACCATTCGAGTACCCAGCATACACTGGATCTGACGAGGAGGCGACAAGTTCGACCTCCACACATACCGCTGTTGTAGATGATACTGAGGCTGATCTGACGGCAGACATCACGCGGGGCTACACTGGCACATACAATGATGATGTTGACGCTACTGCTGACGGAGCTGAGGATGTAGAGGAGCAGGATACACCTATCACTGATATGGAGGAGGATTGACTCTCCTATCAGTTTACAGACTTAGATATCTTGTTTTGATGTTTTGATAGTTTAGTGCATGGATGAATATTGAGACTGCTTTTGACTTGACTGATTTTTTTTTGGATATATGATTGCTGACATAGTTTCCTTATCTGTGGTATGTGTGCAGAGTACAGTATAAATATTTTCCTGATTCTTGCTTAGGATTCTTTATAGATTTAAATTTATTGCTGAGGACAACAAAATTTAAATCTGGGAATGGGTACCATGCAATTCATCAGACCACATACTTCACATGGTCGGAAGGAGAAACTCATGATTACACAGAAATATTCCAATGACAAATGCAGTTTTTCAAGGGAGTTTCTCAATATTATTTTCATATTATATGTAGTATTAGCTTATTTTAGAATTATTTTGATTAAATATTAGTTTATTCTAAGGGTTTCATATATTAGTTACTTTAATATTTTAAGTTTTAAGTTTTTTTTTAGGACCCCATTCTTCCTTAGTCACTAAATAGTTAGTGGATTTTTAATAATTTTCCATTGTGCTTGATATGTATGCATACTGAATAATTATATGAAATTGGTTGATAGTTGATATTAAGAGTATGATGATGTAAATAAATTTTATTTTCGTACATAAATAAGCGTCAGTCAAGCATGCTTAATGATTCACCGGAATTAGAGAAAAATAACCAAAGTAATCAAATAGAAAGTGGAAAAATAAGTGTCACACCCTTAGCCGTGAGCCATTGAGCTTAAACAAAAATAATTTTTTGTGGTGTGAACTTCATTGTATGAATTACTCTAGAACTTGCTTTATTTCTCCTTGAGAGGGTATATGATTGTTAAAATGATAGAGACAGTTTGTTCTAAAAGCTAGAATAGCCAAATAGCCACCCTGGATGTTATCCTTTGATTAAGCCCCTTGAGCCTAGGCCTAATTATTCATTGATACATATTATAAATAGCCATCCCACACACATCCTCACCTGAAAAGATTGATTTTTAAATTTAATTGAGGAATGAGATTTGATTGAAACTAAAAGAAAGAAATTCAAATTCTAAGTGTATGGAGAAAAAGGAGAAAAAAGGAAATTACCACAAGGTGGTGGGAAGAGAAAAGGAAAAAGGAAAAGAAAGAAAAGACTCATAATTATATGAGTGAGTGGAAGAAGGAAAGAGGAGAAAGTCAAAAAGAAAGTTAAGCTGAACAGTTATGCTGGTTCCTCTTTGAAATTGAATTTTGATCAGTGATCTTATGCCATTTACCCAGATAATTCCTTTTTTTTTACCTAAGCCACACTACAACCTTAATAAAGACCTCTTGATTGACTTTGGTATACCAATTAGACTGTGGAGAGTGAGAACATAAACAAGCTTATGGTAGTGTTAATTCAGTGAAGCAAGAGAGAAACACATACCCTCAAACACTTGAGTATGAGTGAATAAAAAAAAATTCGAGTGAGAGAGTGTTGTGAAATTGAATTGTACTACTCTTTATGTTGAAAACTCAAGTTATGATTTTATGACTGGTGGATTATTAATGTTGTTTGAAATGGATGTGTCACTGATGTTGTTAATGAGTCTGAATTCTCTGAAGTATCATTGTTAATCAGTTTCTGTTAATGATTCACTAAGCATGACTAGCCGTCTCCAAACTTTCCCATAGTCTTATTCTATTTAATTGTTGAGGACAACAATGTTCAAATCTGGGAATTGTTTGATAAACCTTTAGTTTATCATGTTTTATGGACTAAAATACGATGAATTATCTAGTTGAACAAGTCAAAAATTAGGGTTTAAGATGATAATCATGAACATTATCTGAATTTTATTTAATTAAATCATCTTTATTATCTTTTAAAGGATTTGTTGGCAAAAGGAGTCAAAGATGAAGATTAGATAAGATAAAGATCACAACCAGAGAAGATGAGGACAACAACTAAGAAGAGATGATAGTAGAGATCAAAAACAAGAAGATTGGATCTTATCAAGTTGTTGGAAGAGGAAGCTTAAGCCCCCAATTGAAAGTTTAAGCTCCCTAAAAACGTAATTAGTCTCTGCCTCTGGGCGCTTAAGCCCCCAACTCAAGGCTTAAGCGCGCCACAAGAAGAAATTTTCAGCTCGAGGAGCGCGCTTAAGCGCGAATTCAAACTTACTGTCCTAGGGCGCTTAAGCGCCTGAAGCAAGCTTAAGCGCCCCAGGAAGCCCAACTTAGGCCTAGTTGGAGTATTCTACTAGGATGCGAATTCTTTACCTTAAAAAGGCACTTAGGGGTCAGAATTAAATACTTCTTCACATTGCAAAACACGTCTTGGAGCTAGGAGTTAGAGGTTCATGTTCGTGAGCGGCGGAGACGGATCAGAATCAAGTTTTCACTAGAATTATTGAAGATTCATCAATCACCGATGGAGTTTGGGGGAGCTTTTCTAGTTTCTTTTATGCTTGATTTTGCCATGTCTGGCTAGTTCTTTAAGTAGTTAGGGGATGGAACCCGATTGAATCGTATGCTTATGAATTAATTTGTTATGAATTCTTTTCTTTTTATAGTTGAATAAATTTATCTGTGTTCAATGCTTTTTATAAGTTTGCTCCTTATAGAATGATTTTCGGGGATTGTATGACAATAGGGATGTTGGTGCATGAACCTTTATTTGATTAATTTATCATAATCCTTGTGATCTAGGAATATGAATAAGAATAGACATAAGGTAATTATGCAATCTTATAATTCTTGATCTTAATGCATTTTTCTTGGGGAATAATCGGGGAACTAGAGTTCTTCCAGGATCACATAGATTTAGGGTAACAAGGAATTGAGCCCTAATTAACGTAGATAGAATTGATTGGCAATATATTAAGAACAGTTTCTTAATACGTTAATTCATAACATATTGAGGAGATCGGGGGAAGTCAGAACCCTAACTACGCTCATCTTAATTCTTAAATCTACCATTTTACTTTTCAATTGTTCCTTTAAATTCAGAATCTTATTTACATGTTATCAATTTCTTTCCAAATACAAATCACGTTACCTTTATTTTAATTGTCCAACTAAATTTGCGATAGTGAATTGGTGCTTGAGTTTAATCCTCGTGGAAACGATTTCTTACTCGATCACTTTATTACTTGTACGATCGGTGCACTTGCCGAGAGTAGCAACAAGACCCACTCGCTAAGCGGTCCCCAAAGTATATGGATCATCTGAGAGCCTGGTCTGGTCTGGTCCAGCAAGCACATAACTGTATAAGAACAACCCAAGGAAGCTCCATCATTGGCTGCCATCTCTAAATACCTATGTCTAAGGAAGTCTTACATTATGTTTAACAAGAACTACTAAAGTTTTAAGTCTTTATATTGACTGAGCTTCAAACTATGAAACTATACTATTTGGAACAAAATAACTTTTCACTAATGTTATAAATTATTATTATTTATTAATTAAAAATTAATTATATAAAGGGACAAATTGAGAAAAATTTATTTTATAATTTTATCATAATGAAAACAAAAATATTATACATGCTTTTTAAATATGTTGTGCCGAAATAGTTTTGTATTTTTTTTTTTTGAACTTTTTGCTTGAAATATACGGTTTAGTTATTCTGTAGCATATATATGTTACGAAAATCTATGCAATGGGAGGTGCAAAAATATTTTCTCCAGTTGAAATTACCGTTTATAGTTACAACTTTTTTGTTTTACAATCTCTTATAACTATACCTTATCACCGTTGATTTCTACCAATCAACGATTATCATTTTAACAAATTAAACTCATTAATTAGTTATTAATTCACAATAAATGATAATCATTGATTGATGGAAATCAATGGTGATAAAATATGGTCGTAAAAGGTTATAAAAAAAATTATAAGTATAACCTTCATCTAAAATAAATAAATAAATTTGAAAGCACTCAAAAAGTGCAATGCTCATTAAAACCTAGGCACGTGTCTTATGCAGCCAGAGTAAAGCTTGCAACATCCAATCTTACGTGGCAGTTAATAGGCATGCAAAGCCCAAATATTCTCCACGTGCCACCTCCACCATCGTAGGACCTTACATCAACCGAACAAACCGCCGCTTCTCCCCTCTATAAACCGTAAAACCGCTTTATTAATTTCAATGTTAAAGAAACCCAAAAACCCTGGCCATTGCTTTAACCACCATGGAAACTCCTTCACCAACCCTGTCTCCACCACCATGGGAAGTGCTTGTACTCGTAGCTCACCACCTTGAACCCAAAACCCTAGCCATAGCTTCTTGTGTATCCAAGTCATGGTCATCTTCTATGTCCTCTGATCATCTTTGGAAACCCATCTTGGCCATTCATTTCCCCTCTCTATCAACCCTTCCACCACCCGCCGTCCCGTACAGCCGCCTCTTTGCCATAGGCCACTCTGCTGCCAAGCGCCGCCGCCAAAACCCGTCAAAGCCAAACCTTTTACTCAGCGACCTTGCCTTCGCCATTTCAATTTCCACCCACAACTCTCATGCCATCTTCACCACAACACAAACATGTGACATGCTTCTCGTGGATCCCCCGGGCATGTTCCGGTTCGGCGTTGGCTGCGACGGCATGGCCCTGAGCGAGGGATTGGAAGAGGTGAAGATTACGTGGAATGTGATATTGAAGGGGTGGAGAGGGGTTTTCACCATGATGGATTGCAAGGGGAAGGTGGGTTTCTACCCGGTGGCGAGGGGTGGTTCTCGCAAGAGCTTCCCGCGCCGGGTTGTTGCTCTAATTCTGTGGCGAGTGCGGTGGTGGCAGATTTGAAGTTAGGTATGTGTGGTTGTAAGGAGAGTGATGCTGGGAAGGTGAAGGTGAACAAGGTGAATGCGGGGATTTTGAGCGTTGTAGATTGGAGGTATGTTGGTGTGGAAGATGGTCTTAGGTACTTGCAACATTTTCTTCTCACTTGTAACGGATTGTAGGTTGGTAACTCATAAAATAAAACTCCTTTTTGTCTTCCATGCATGGAGATAGATTTATATGGTTTGGTCTCTTTTCAGATAAAGAGATACACAACGAAAATAATGGGTAGGTGGCTTAAATAAAAAATATTAATTTTAACAAAAATTATGGGTAGGTGGCTTAAATAAAAAATATTAATTTTAACAAAAATCATCATCTTTTAAAAGGATAAATATATTATATTTTGAAAAATCGAATCGGTTCCGTATTTTTCGACTAGGTTAAAAAAGGTTCGGATTTAATTCTGAAAAGAAAAAAAAAAGTTCGATTCTTGGTTCATAAATTGATTCTTTAAAATCTGATTCTTTAAATAAAAAAAAATCAATCTTACCCACTTATTCTATATAAATAATGTTACATACACGAATTTTTTTCCTACTCTACATACTGCGGTCCTATTTAACTGAAAAAATAAAATAAAAGAGGGTCGAACCTAGAAGAATTATTTTGTATCTATGGAATTTGATCGAGGGGGTTTGAGGGTCGAATCATCTCAAATTCTTTCAATCATTTGACTAAGTTAATTCTTCATTTCTTTACTGTTGTTTCTATTTGCTTCTCTTTATGTTCACAATTTTTTTTTTTTGAATGGTATAATTTTTATTTGTGTGAAGTTTAAAATTTAATATTATGATTTTGTTCAGTATTTTTGTCATCTAATTATAATAATTTATTATGTAAAACTTAAAATGGAATATGCACCACGTTGATCAATTGCAACGAAAGTGGTCTTTAATTTCGTGGTCAATCAGTGAAAAAATGTAAAAAGTAAATAAGAGTGTGGTCAAACGATAAAAATTTTGGGCATTTTTTATTTAAAATAAATAAATAAAAATTCGTTTGACAACGAATTTTTAAATTTTTTTTATAGGGAATAACATCTGTCATTTTAAAGGATATAAGCTTATATCATTTTAGATCATAACCATTGATTTCTGTCCATCAACGGTTATAATTTATTGGATCAAGATTTTTAATTAATTAATAATAAATTTGATCCATTAAGTTTGACCCAATAGATTATAATCGTTGATGGACGAAAATCAACTGTTAGTATCTAAAATGATATGATATATAAGGTTATATCTTTGAAAGGATATATGTTTGTGCCTTTTTTAAAAGTGTAATTTTTGTGCCTTTTTTAAAAGTGTAATTTTAAAAAAATCAAATTCTCAAGTTGTTTTTATTTTGTGTTTTAATTTTGTTTTTTAAAAAATATATAAAAAACACTTATTCCATTAAAAAAAACCAGAATATCCCTTTAGTTCTCATATTTTGATAATATTGAAAATAATGATGGATTAGATCATACCTTGATTGCAGGTTGTAATACGGAGTAACTTGTGTCTTTGCACGATATTTTAAGCTTAGTTTTTACATAACTGAATGGGTTCAGTCTTTTGGATACTCTGTATAATATAGTAGTTATAAGCCTATCATATTTTAGTATGTTATTCTAGACTCAATTACCTTTCCAACAAGATATCATACGCTGCATAGAATTCTCATTTGCTCTGATTATCATCGTTTAAAGTTGGACAATCAAAATTGCCAGCGGCACAAGACATATTTTACCATTTCTGCGATTCTGAACAAACCACTCAACCAATTGATCTCAAATTTTTATAGTCTAAACTAGACACCTTAAGCTTTAATTTGACATATCATCACCCTAATTTGAGTAAGAATTGAGGGGGGAATAATTTTTGCAAGACAGTGACCTGACAGCCCCCATGTGCAGGCCATTTGGGCAGTCTTCACTCAAACACGTTTACAGGTCGTTACACAGACTCAAATGCTACCAAATTTTGACACAACATAGCTGACATCTCAATCTTCAAAATGATGATGGCACGTCCCTATTGCACCTCTGTGGAGGGAGATATGCTCTTTCAAAGTTAGACTAAAAATTGCCATTTTAGTATAAATTTTGGGGGCACCTCCTTTGTTTATTCAACATATCCTACTTTATCAAAAGTGTGTTATCATGCCTCAAGGGTACCTAATATACAAGGGTGACACTCAAGGACCAACAATGCCTTGGTGCTCTTATAACCCATAACAATTTGCATTATTTTCATCCATTTACAACCCATTCCTTACTTTGTCAAAACTTAAAATCATTTCAATCACATTATCCAATTGCATGCATTCTTAACAATTTGCATATAAATCATAAACTAGAATACGCCTATTGTCCTTTCATCACATACATGCTTTAAATATTACACATGGTTAGAGCTGGCAAAATGGGCCGAGCCCGCCGGGCCGGCCCGCCCTGCCCGCCAAACGGGGTGGGGCGGGATGAGTTTTCCAAACCCACTGCCCGCCAGCCCGCCTGGGCTGATTTTTATTTTTATTTTTTTAATTTTTAGTGTAAAATGTTACGGGCTTGGCGGGCCGCCCACCCCGCCCACCCAAACGGGGCGGGGCAGGCTGAGATATCTAGCCCACCTTCAAAGGAGGGGCGGGGCGGGATAACCCGCTTTTTGGCGAGCTTATGGCGGGCTGGGGCGGGCAGCCCGCTTTGCCACCTCTACATAAGGTCCATAATTATCAAATTACAATTCTTCGAATGGTAAGCATAAATACAACAAAGTACCTCAAAATACAACAAAATATACCATCAACTAAACTTAGCCAAAATGTAACATGAACAAATATGACAAGATACATAACCTAATGCCATATATATAAGAACCCGCACCGCTAATTAAGGAGATTAATTAATTAAATATGAGAATTAGGAAATAATTCCATAATTGACCCTAATAATTATTATGAGGCTTTAATAATGATACTAAGTGAGTAATAATGCTGAAAGTCACTTTTCGGACAAAAAGTGCAGATATCAGTTCTGCTACCCAGAATAAATGCGTAGCGGTGAAGTATCCCGGAAAATTATAATAAGTACATGATAATTACTAGAATATTATATAGGACTTGTAAAACAAGTTTCAAGTCAAAATAATGAGAACTGGTGCCAGAACTGATACTGGCTATGGAAAAGCGCGTATCGAAAAGGTACTCCGAAAAATAAAATAAAAATCTTAGAAAAATGAGTAGGTTAATATTCCAAAGTTTGGGATTAAGATGTTATGCGTAGCTATTAAAGCTAATGCTGCGCGTTAAATGCTAAACCGCTATAAATAGGCACACTTGGCCCAAAACCCTAGGCACTCAACATTTCTTACGTGAAGGGGCTGCTAACCATTTTCTCTCTTCACTATTCCATTGCTATTTTCCTTCTTCTTCATCACTTTGAGGGCCAAGAAGGCATTCTTCTACTTGGTGTCTTCATCAAACACTTAGAGTAGTGTAGTGTTAGTGGGGAATGTAAGAACCCGTACCGCTAATTAAGGTAATTAATTAATTAAAGGTGATAACTAGGAAATAATTCCATAATTGACCCTAATAATTATTATGAGACTCTAATAATTATAGTAAGTGAGTAATAATCCTGAAAGTCGCTTTTCGGACGAAAAGTGCAGATACCAGTTCTGCTACCTGGTATAAATGCGTACCGCTGAAGTATATCGGAAAATTATAATAAGTACATGATAATCACTATAATAATATGTAGGACTTGTAAAATGAGTTTCAAGTCAAAATAATGAGAACTAGTAACAGAACTGATAGTGGCTATGGAAAAGCGCGTACCGGAAAGGTGCTCCGAAAAATAAAATAAAAATATGAAAAATTTTAGAAAATTGAGTAGGTTAATATTCCAAAGTTTGGGATTAAAATTTTTTGCGTAGCTATTAATGCTAATACTGCGTGTTAAATCCATAAGTGGCCTAAAAATAGTCCTATTAAGGCACAAAACTCTAGACAACTCTTCATCCTACGTGAGTCTTGGGGCTGGTCAGCTGTTGTGCACTATTTCATTGGCTTCCTTATCATTTCTTTAGCTTTGAGTCCATTTCCTTCACAAATTCTTCTCCCAAACACTTGGTGTGAGTGAGAGTGTAAGAACCCGCACAGCTAATTAAGATAATTAATGAATTAATTGTGATAAATTAGGAAATGATTCCATAATTGACCTTAATAATTATTATTTTAGTTTAAATAATTATAGTAAGTGAGTAAGAATGCTAAAAATCATTTTTCGGAAGAAAAGTACAGATACCGGTTCTACTACCCGGTATAAATGAGTACCGAAAAGTATCCCAGAAAATTATAATAAGTGCATGATAATCACTAGAATATTATGTAGGACTTATAAAACGAGTTTCAAGTCAAAATAATGAGAATTGGTGCCAGAACTGATACTGGCTATGGAAAAGCGCGTACCGGAAAGTTGTTCCGAAAAATAAAATAAAAATATGAAAAATCTTAGAAAAATGATTAGGTTAATATTCCAAATTTTTGGATCAAGATCTTCTGCATAGCTATTAAGGCTAATACTGCGCGTTATGACTTAATTGGCTATATATGCTAAATGGAACAAGTTTCTAGGTCAAGAATGCAGCCTCCTACGTGACTTGTGCTAGTGTGTGAACTCTCTTTGCTGCACCTCCATTCCTTGTGTTCCATTACTCTTCTCCTTCATTCCTTGGCCAAGTTATCACCTTTGATGCTTGTTCCATCATTCTAAACACTTGGTGAGGGTGAGAGTTAGCCTTGGGACTGCATTGTTGGCCCCTTTCTGAGTTGAGAGAGCTGTGTTGGGTGTAGGTGTGAGGCTGAGTTTGGGTTGGGTGGGGAAGAAGCTTCAAGTAGCTTCCTTGGTGAGGAAAGAACTCACCTTGTTACTCCATTTTCATCCTCCCTAAAGTCAGTACCTTGGGGCTGGCTGGTGAGCTCCAAGAGCATCATTGTTGGGCTGTTTCAAGCTTTGGTAAGCTTTGCCACCTTTGATCTTAAGTTTTGATGGTTAAAGTTGATGTCTTGCCATGTTTAATGAGTAAACAAGAGGGTAATCTGAGTATGAACCTAAAACAGATTAAAGATGCATGCTTTAACGTGATTAAGTGTTAAAAGTTGGATCTTTGGAGTGGATATTTACGAAATGCAGAAACTGCATTCTGTCGTGAGATATCCGAATATTTGTCGAACAGATATCCGAATATCGGCATCCGGATATGGTATCCGGATATTCATATCCGGATATGGGATCTGGATATCCGGATTTGGTATATCCGGATATGGTCAGTGAAATATCCGGATATTGCATATCCGGATATGCCCCAAGGAATATATGGATATTCTGGGATTTCGAAGAACATTTGCTGCGTTGTGTGAACAGTAGGCTATTGGGGGTTTGTGGACCCTAGATTAAGGAAGTTGAACTTCTGTAATTAATGAACTAAGTCAAAATCATGTGATTAAGGGCTTATGGCTTTGTTGGAAGCCTTAAGACGTAAAACGTAAAGGAAAGGCGTAGTCTTTAAGTTGTATGCTTGTAATGCATAATTAATGATATATTATTGGTCCATAACATATTGTGATACTGCTGTTTTTGGACTTGAGAGTGGTTAGACTCTTGGCTTGGATTGATTGCTTGCAAGGTAAGCTTTCGTGTTCTCGGTTTAGCCATGTTGTGGTTCCACCATGTCCCATGGGGATGTGGTTTATGCATGCTGTGTTACATGCTTTTGATATTTGGAAATGTTGTTGAGCTGTTTTATGCAATGTGCTTTTATGATATGCAATGTGGTGTCCACCTTTACGGTAAGCCTGAGTATGTAGTATATACGATAAGGTGAGGCTGTGGGTGAGGTGCAAGCGGTGTTCCTTGTACTCGTGTGGTTTAGACGTATTCCTACATTTCTCTGGCCTGTAGATAGTATAAACACACATGGCACGAATATCTGTTGCATTGCATAGTTTTGGAACTAATATTGGAAATACTGCTTTTGAACTTATATTGCACATGTAAGTGAGCTTGGGGTGGAAGATCCTTAAGGACCCCATGTCTTACTGAGATTTATTCTTTAGAGATCTCTCCCCACGTTTGGGGACGCTTATTTCAGGTTCAAGTAATGTTGAGGCCTCAGGTGGCAGGAGGCCAGAGCTGAGTTAGATATTACTGTGATATGATGACATGTTGGATGCTGGATATTGACTGTTGTTTATGTTTTCCGCTATTATTATATTATTGTCTGTTGAGATTGATGTTGGGCATTGTTGCCTTATTTGGTGAGCATGGGATTTGTCCATGCCACATAGACTTGAGTATGTCTTGTTTAAATTTAAAGTTCTATTAAAGTATCAGGATTTTGGTCCAGGCTATGTGTTGTAGACCTGTGACTTAGATACTCACTTTATATTTATCTGTGAGGTATTTCAGTTAGTTGTCTTGCAATTTACATACAGGCATTATTTTATGAAATTGATTAAGTAATCAAGTTGGCTAAGGTTAATGACGTCGTAATTGAATTAAAGAAAAAGTTATTCCGCATTTTATTTAAGCGTGGTTTAATACGATAGTATGTTAACAAGCCGGGTTAACACGGGCTGTTACAAAGAGTCACCTTTGGAAGAGAGTTGTGGCTTGTGTTCTGAGTTGTGAGGCTGTTTATGAGGTGTTGTGAGGCTTTGTTTGGTGAACCTTGTGGTGAGCACCATTTCCTTGAGTGTGGGAGCTCTAAGGAGTGATCTTTGTAGAGAAAGGACCTTCCTTGGTGTGGCATTTTCGTTTGCTGTTGAAGACTGAACTTTGGGAGTACATTGTGAGCTCCAAGAGCACTTTGAGTGGCTGTTTTGGAGTCGTGGGTAAGTCCCCTACCATGATCTTGAGTTTTATTGGTTTAAAGGTGATGTCTTGCCATGTTTAATGAGTAAACAATTAACCAACTGGTATGTGGACCTAAAACAAAATTAAGATGCATGCTTTCACGTTTTAAATGGATTAAAAGTTGGACATTTGGATGATATCTTCGCGAAAATGCAAAACTACATTCTGTCGCGAAATATCCGGATATGGTATCCGGATATGATATCCGGATATGATATCTGGATATTGATATCCGGATATGCCCCCGACATATATTCGGATATTCTGGGTTTTCGATTAACAGTGATGTACTGTTCATACAGAATCGATGTTTGTGTTTATGGACCCTAGTATGATGAAGTTGGACTTCTGTAATAACTTAACTAAGTCAAAATCAAGGGATTAAGGGCTTATGGCTTTATGGGAAGTCTTAAAACGTAAAACATAAAAGGAAAACGTAGTCTTGATGTTTATGTTTATGAGCTTTGAATATTGACATGATTGTCGGTCTACATTAGATTGTCATTTCTACTGTGTTGGACCTTAAGCTGTGAGGACTCTTGGCTGTGGATTGTTAGCTTGCAAGGTAAGCTTTCGTGTCCTCGGTTTAGCCAGGTTGTGGTTCCACCATATCCCATGGGGGGTATGGTTATATGCATGTTGTGTTACATGCTTTTGATATTTTGGAAATGCTGTTGAGCTGTAATATGCAATATTCCTTTATGATATGCATGTGGTGTCCACCTATACGGTAAGCCTGAGTATGTAGTACATACGATATGGTAAGGCTGTGGGTGAGGTGCAAGCGATGTTCCTTGTACTACTATGTGGGTAATAGACGTATTGTAATAGCCCGTTACGTACCGGTAATATTATCATTGCATATGGTATTTAGCGCAGTTACAATCACAATAATTGAGTTAATTAAGTTACGGGTAAACTTTTTCTTTTATTACTTTCTTTTCTTTAAACATTAACCCCTTCCGTAATCAATTAAAAATAGGGATAGGATATTGTGACACCCAAGTTATGTTACACCCATGTGACACCCAGTCAATCTCACCGTTAGATTGCTTATGTTGATCCAACGGTTATATTTATTTCTACTTTTGTATGATTATGATTTCCCAAATTTAAAGTGAAAGCATTAAATACGGGAAATCATAACCATACAAAGGTAGAAATAAATATAAAATATTAAATTTGGAAAATCATGACCATACAAAGATGAAAATAAATATAACCGTTGGATCAACATAAGCGATCTAACGGTGAGAATGACTGGGTGTCACATGGGTGTAACATAACTTGGGTGTCAGAATATCCTATCCCTTAAAAATAACACCATAATTGTAAATGCAAAGCTCGCGGAAGCATAAAACTTACAAATATTCACCATCTTTCTTATTACCCAATTAATTTAAAACATACCTTTTGACTCTCATCTCTTACCATGTTATAGCTCTATTCATTAGCTACGCGTGGTTTCAAACCGCGCTCAATTCGGAGCTCTGTAGTTCAAGTTATGCCAATTTTACTAACTCCACTACGCAATACCATTTAACCTAGGTTGTAAAATGACAATTTTTCAACTTTTGCACTGTGGGAATCGATTCCCAACCTCAAGGAATCGATTCCCAGCAGCTACAGTAACACACAGAAGCTTAAATTTTGCTCCCCTGCTTTAAGGAATCGATTCCCAACCTCAAGGAATCGATTCCCAGCCTTCATAGTGGCTGAAATTTGACGTGAATCGGCAAGTGTACCGAATCGCGCAAGTAATACAATGATAAGTCAAAGTTCGTATCCACAGAGAGTGTGTCTAGATCAATTAAAACTCTTCCTTTTAAGATTAAATCTTCAAAGATGTTTTTGACACGAATGTCAGGATTGTGTGGGAATTTGATTTGAATAATAAAAAGACTTGTTTTTGGTTCTTTTTGAAAAAGAAATAAAATAAGGGTTTTAATATGTGAGAAAAACGCTGCAGTTAGAGAACACTCACCGATGATCCCCACCTTTTACTCTGGATTAAGTTAAATATTAATATATAAATCGTGAAATTAGATAATTATCAGATAAAAGTATCAATAGTTAATTCTCAATCCCTTGAGGAATTAACCCTTTAATCTCATATAGAACCCTAATTCCTTGAGGTGCCCTATATGAGATCAAGCATAAAGATCGATAATTAAAACATCTACAATATGAATAATGTCTATGTCTAGATCATGTTCATACCGTCGTTCTATCCCCTTTCTGGATTAAAGACCTCAGATCCCTCTTGTTGGCCCTAATCCTCAGATTTATTATTACTTACTAGATTGATCGGATCTAATAATAACAATAACAATACGATCAGAATAGAACGAAATTCAAAAGATAAATATATCAATAAAAACTCAATCCATTGTATCAGGGGTTCACAAGGGTTCGTGACCCTAACTACAGCAAAGAGGTTCTAGCCAACCATTATCATGGCTAGAATCCAATATTCAATTTGAAAACATAAACTAAAAGAACTACAGAAAGGTAGAAGAAGAGATCTCTCTCCAGAGCTTCCGCCTCCGAATGACCTCAGTTGTTCAGAATATCAGAAGTGCCTTCTAGGGTTGCCTCATGCCCTTTTTATAACCTGAGAATCCTCCTTTTCTCGCAACTGACAGCTGTCCATCTCAATCCCACGCTTGGAGCGCAGGATCCACGTCCAAGCGTGGAGCTTCTGCCTCTTTTTGTCTTCTCCACGCTTCAAGCGTGGAGTTCCACGCTTGAAGCGTGGACTCACTGTCTTGAAGTTTTTTCCCACGCTTCAAGCGTGGGTTCCTACGCTTGGAGCGTGGGGCTTCTGTCTGATTTTTCTTCTAGCTCCTTTATTTGTCATTTTCCTCCTGTAAACATGAAGAATCTGAGTGAAAGAGTGTCTGACAATTTTTATTCAATAATTTCACCACATATACACTTTTATACACAGTTTTAGATCTGATTTCCTGCTGTTTTTGATCTATAAAAGTATATATGCTGGGAGCATATCAAACAATTCCCAGATTTAAACATTGCTGTCCTCAGCAATAAACTGATTCAAACTTAGAAACATGTACAGCGGTGTTTCAACACAATATCAACCAAACACTTGAAGAAATCATTATGTCATGCCTGACTGAATTCTGCAAGAATTCTGATTATGCCATTAATTCTCTGAAAAATTATGAATGTAATCTGAACATCCCTCACCAAGACAAACTATATCACTCACACTCTTGTGTTTTTAGGGTATCAGACATACATAACCATCACAGCTGAAACACTGCCATAGGCTTGATCATATTCTCAAGATCCTTAAAATTGAAGGATTCAAACACATGCACTTAACTGATCAAAGGACTTTCAATGGTTTTAATTTGGCCTGGCTACAGGTAGGAATTTGTATGGAGAGTGGCTTCAAATGCTATGAGATTGATACTGAGAACAACACAATTTAGATAAGTTTAACTCATCAGTTTTGCTCCACTAACTTGCCCACAGAATTTCGGGAAGTCAATTCCTATGTTTGACCAATTTATTCACAATGCTTCACCCGCATGTTTTTCTTTTCCCTTTTCTTTCTCTTTCTTTTTTTTTTCTTTCTTTTTTTTTCCTTTCCAATTTGCTTAGTGTAGTGGAGCTTACCTTAGATATTTTCTCTCTTTTTGAGAAAAATCAGTAGTTCAATCTCACTTAGGGTAAGTTCATCATGGATAGGCTAAGCAACATTTTGGTAATTACCAATGAATAGGCTCGGCTTAAAGGGATAACAATGGAAAAATTATTTATACAGGTGAGCTATATGGCCAGAGCTATCAAGAACAAATTGCCTTATCATATCAGTTAAAATGCATGCCTTGTAGAGAAACAAACCAAGTTCTAGAGTGTCAGTACAGTGAGGCCTCTCAGAAAAAAAATTATTGTATAGGCTCAAACCTCAAGGCTATGATTTCAGACTAGATTTTCACAGAGATATCAGGCATATCATCTATTCTAGCACATAATTTCAGACAGACGAACAATTCTAATCTCTACTCATGCCAAGTGATATCATGCCAAAATTTTCAAAGCTTAATGTACTTCCTAAGATGAACTCAATCATTTGTTTAGGGAAGCAACATCTAAATCTGAGATTATCAATAGGCATATTCCAAACAACAGGCATATTCCAAAAAATTTTGCTGAATTTTTAAAATTACTTAAACCAAGACAGATATTTAAAACTGAA